>CM035156.1:141704388-141801025 GCA_020205615.1 Panax quinquefolius
TTTTATAAATAAAATTGAATTTCCTCTATTTATTATTTTGAAATAGTAAGGAGTTGATTTGATTAATGTGGTTAGTTATGGGTAAAATCATAAATATTTTAAATAAGCAGTGGTTATAAAATATTCATTGTTGTCGGGGAATATTAGTTTGGTGCGTGGAATATTCTTCTTTGTCGGGGAATATTAAATGCGGCGGCGCAACCTTTTGTGGGCCCATAACGAAAATTGATTGGATGAAGAAAATGACAAGTATGAGTTTTTTATAAATAGCGGCGTAGTTATTCTGTTTAACTTTGTTGGAATACCGGTGGTTTAAAATCACGATGTCTGGCGGTGTTGCCGCGATGCACGCGATATTGCATTTTATTAATTATTGATTCTTACGTGAAAGGCCTTTTCTCGATAATTATTACGATAATTCTTGTTTCGATATTTTATTTTATTGATTCGATAATTGCTACGTTGATATTTTATATTATTGTTGTTTGATAATTGTCATTTGCACGATGATTTTTCATTATCGGATCGATAATTCATATTATTTGAATAATATTATTAGATAGCATTATTGGCGATATCTAAGAAAGTTACATCCGAGGAAGGTTTTGGTCACTAATTGCTTGGCTTGATAAGGAGAAATCCTTATCGGAAAGCCCCTCTTTCACAGGAGCGACTTTGGTTGTCATTATTGTGATTACATAATATTATTTGTGAATAATTAATTATTGATTTATATGATAAGAAAATATTTATTTATGTGGATATAAATGGAGAAATTTTTTAGAAAAGTGACAATTATTGAAAATTGATATTTTATCTTTTACGATAAAATAATTCATTTAAATATATTATTATATTACATTATAATATATAATATAATATAATAATATAATATTTTACATGAATGTGTGATATATGAATAAATGAGGAGGAAGAGTATTTTTGTTTCTGATAAATACTTTAAAAATTTATTAAACATGTTGGTGGACCCCATTTTTGGTGAAATTTGATTATAGCACAAAATCGTCCAATGTATGTGGATTTGGTCGATTTACATTTAGAATTTGGAAAAACTTAAACTTACAAAGTTGTAGAAATTAAATTTCCTATGGAATGGACATAAGATTGAATTTTTTTGATAAAAGGCTATTTATTATGAATTATTGAAGTTTAGAAATAATTGATTTTTGAAGTTTTAAATTTTTTTTTTAAAAAATGTTTTTTTTTTTTGGTGGGCCCCACATGTGTTGTAAATGTTTTGAAATTCATTTTTTGGTGTGGGCGTGAAAAAATTTTTTTATATATTATTATTTTATTAAATTTTACTGCTTTGGTTGTTACTAGCATTTTCTATAAATAGGGTCTTGGGTTAGAATTGAAAATCACACCAGAATCGAAGTTTTCTCTCTATATATTATCGGCGTATATTTTTGTGAGTATTTTGATACTTTGAGTGTTGCTATATCTGATTGTGAGTTTTTTTGACATTATATCGATATTCGATCAAAATCTTATTCTTTTGAGGTAAGGATGTTATTTTTTTTAAAATGATATTATTTCTTTCAATATCATTATCTTATTGAAATATTTATATGAATTTTTTTTTGTGTTGGGGAATTTCTACACGTTTCTTATTCATGTTCTTATTCACGTATCTGACCTTTCACCTTATACGAATTATTATTCACGTTCGACCTTATTCAAAAATTAAATTTTCTTTTCTTTGTCCAAGTTATATCTATTATGGTTACTATCTTTGATTGTATCCATGTTTTGATCTTCATTCTTGAATTTTTTGCTCACTGATTGTTATTATGGAGTATTTTTGAACTTGGATAAACTAAAATCTGAATCCTTAATCTTTGTCTTTTATCTCGCTTTGGATTCGTTTTCTTTAAAATATTTTTATCATCCTCGGTCTAAATGAATGATATTCTTGAATATCTTTGGCACGTAGTGCAAAGATGAATGATTACTGATGAATATCTTTGGCTAGTAGTGCAAAGATGAGCAGTGTTGAGATGAACATGACCCAAGTTGGTGATCTGAATGAATATCTTTGGCTTTATAGTGCAAGATGAATATTTGATTCAAGATGTATATTGATTGATGTTCTGAGGGATAAAATATTGATGATGGACTTTTAAATCATAGAAGATAGTAGATTTCATTCTCTGCTTAACTCTTACAATGAATTGTTATTTCCCGAACACACAGGAAGGATCATTTCCAACCTCGGAGATAACCCGAGTTTTCGTCATTGGCGATAACCCCAAGGAATGTTGTTGCGATTACGGCGATAACTCGAAATGCTTGTTTCAAATAAATGCGATCGACTTGATCTCTCGACCTCCTGCTTAAGAGCACTCATCTCTCGAGACTCGGAGCTAACACTTGAGGCGAGACATGCATTCTCAAGATGACCTTACGGCATTCAAACACTTGCGGCGATCCAATCTCGGATGTAACCTTGAAGCGGCGTGCGCTTTCGGCTTCAAATCGGTGATAACCTTGTGAGAAGACAACATCGTCTTCACACCTCGACACTCATGCGTCGTCTGACATTTCATACATATCATATATACGATAATGTCCCTGAGAACGAGGAGTTCCAATCCGAGTGACTATTACGTGGTGTGCGCTGGCGGATAGAATTTGAAGCTTGAAGACCATGGGCATGGTCCCTCTTCTTGACGAATTCTTACAACCTCTAATCCCATGTCATTTCGTAACTCTCGACACAAGCGGTCAGAAGAAGGTCTTATATACCTCGTTCGGATGCTCGGATTGAAGTTCTACGCAAGTTGACGGGACATCCACGATTAAATTGAGTGCACGTACTTGAGAGGCGATGGGACGGGACCAGGGGACCACGGGCAACAAGGGTATGCATCTGGTGCTGCCATGACTCTGCGAATACACTACGGCTCCCCTCTATAAATAGAGGCTTGGGGTGGCCATTTGAAAAAAAAAGAAAAAAGCGAGGAAGCCATCCAATTTGCTCTATACACACCCGTATTGAGTGCTTGCTCTTTTTAAACACTGTTAGCTCACATATAGCTATATTTTTATCCGTGGAGAATGAGTGTTCATCCGTATAGAGTCGTAGAAGTTCTGCATTGGCGGCCTTTAAGCAACCTTCTCACACTCTATAAAGCCTTTCTCTTCATCTTTGCACACATTATTCTACACATTGAGGTAGTGTTGTTGTGTGCGTTTGCCCCTGAACTTGGTCATGGTTTTCATTTCTATCTATATATATATATATACTTATATAACAATGAAGACCATGGGCATGGTCCCTCTTCTAGACTTGAAGACCGTGGGCAACCTCTAATCCCAGTCATTGCGTAACTCTCGACCTGGCGGTCGAAGAAGGTCTTATATACCTCGTTCGGATGCTCGGATTGAAGTTCTACAAGTTCGAGCGGACATTACGATTGCACAGAGTGCGTGCGTCTTGAGATAATGGGACCCATGGAACACTTTGAGGCACCGAGGCATGCATCAGCATGCAGGACATCTGCGGACCGAGGTGCACTACACGGCTCCCTCCCCCTCTATAAATAGAGGGCTTGGGGTGGCCATTTTGAAAAAAAAAAAAAAGCGAGGAAGCCTGTCCAATTTGCTCTGTACACACCCCATATTGAGTGTTTCCTCATTTTAAACACACTGTTAGCTCACATATAGCTATATTTTTTACCGGCGGGGGGCTGAGTGTTTATCCATATAGAGTCATAGAAGTCTGCATTGGCGACCACTTATAAGCCTTCTCACTCTCTATAAAGCCTTTCTCTTCATCTTTGCACACTTTATTCTACACATTGAGAGTCGTGTTGTGTGTGTATGCAGGACTTGATCAAGTGGTTTTCATTTACATACGTATATATATATATATATATATATATATTTATATATGGACTAACATTATCGAGTTATGCCTCGATTGAGCCTAGACTTATGCAGCGTTTACTTTTATATATATATATATATATATATATATATATATATATATATATATATATATATTATATATATATATTTATATATATATATATATATATATATATATATATATATATATATATATATATATATTTTTATATATATATATATATATATATATATATATATATATATATATATATATATATATATATATATATATATATATATATATATATATATATATTATTATCATATATATTATATATATATATATATATATATATATATATATATATATATATTTACATTTATTTATCGGGGCACAGAGTTACTTGACTTGGTGATATTTTCTTTTTATTTACATTTAGTCACTTTGGAGTTTACTTAAATGGCGGTTGATAAATCTTTCTTTGCTTTATTTACTTTTACGATCCCCATGGAGTTTACTTATGGTGGTTGTTGATCATATATATATATATATATATATATATATATATATATATATATATATATATATATTTGATCATCCCCCCATATATATATATATATATATATATATATATATATATATATATATATATATATATATATATATATATATATATATATATATATATATATATATATATACTACATGCTTTCCATATAAGCTATGGTATCATGTGAGCTAGGAATCATGTGATCACAGATTGATCTCTTGAATCTAGATTGAGTTCCATGATGATGGACATTTTTTCATTATGGCGACTTGTACATTATTCGATGTCTGAATTTCCTTGGATGGTTGTCATGCCCATGAGGAGTTAACACTTGCTTTTTGTATATTATTTTTTCTCGAAGATGCCTCGCATCTCTAAAATAAAAAAACAAACAAAAGAAACATTTAATAATAAAATGGAAGTATGAAAAGGTCTCGATTCTATTGAGCACGGGTTTGAAAAACCTCTTTTTACAAAACTTCATTGCTATATCTTGCTTTAAAAGCTGAATTTTTTATATAAATTCAAACCCTTTGTATATAGGTGAGAACGAGAGGCCTCACTTTACTTTCAAATAATTGCACATTGATCCACACACACACACACACATTCATATATAATGATTTCTTTGAAAAGTGGCGGTCGCATGGTGGCAACACGGATGTCGGGGGTGCTAACACCTTCCCTCACTCATAATCAAGCCCCCGAACCCAAATGAATCTCGGTTTCACAGACCCGTTTAGCGATGTCATCATCATTGGTCGATGTGCAAACCTTTTTTTGATTGCGTTAGTGCGACGATTAAAAACACCAATGGCGACTCTTAAAAGTCAAATCGTCGACATTATACATATATGGACCTTTTCACTTGTTTTTTCAAACAAATCTCACATTAACATGAGAACACCAAAAAAACAAAAATAACGAAAAGGACAAATAAAAAAATCCAGGCGTCGACGGTGGCGACTCTGCTGAGGACTCGATAAGAGGGCTTAAGCCCGCTATTACAAGCTTTTTTCAAAAGTTATATGCTTGTGTGTGTGATGTTGCATTTACATTTATGATGAATGTGTATGAATGCATTTTACTTACTTGCTTTATTATATATATATCTATGATATGATATTAGTGCTTCATACATATCATCATTTTCATAAGCGGTGAGACCGTTGTATGTGAATGTATGTTGTGTGGTTCCTCCACGGGGAGGCTATCTGTCGGTGTTTGATTCTTTGGACTCGTGGGAAGACTAATTCCAGCGAGGCTCGGGAAAAGCACCACCAGTTAAGCTCGGTTGAAGGCCGGATTAACTTCCGTCAGTAGATTGCGATGATCTGGGGGAACCTTCATGCCAAAAAAGCATGAGAGTAACCTAAGATAGGTCGACCTCGATAAACCAAAAGCGGAGAAAGTCTCTTCATGCTTTCCATTTTTTCAATTACTTGTAAAAGCATTTACTTGTAATTTTATTCCATGTTCATCTTTATGTAATGGAAAATATGAAGAATATTTGTGCATGACATGTTATCAATTAACACCCATTTTTTTGCGAGACAATATTCCTAAAATGGACATATTATGATAACATTTACATTATATCCTAAGACTAAACTACATAAGTCTTTTTTGTAGGGAAATCAATTGGGCACATTACACTTTCAAAAATCCAAAAAGGCCACGAGCTTCTGACCCGATCATGTCTTCTTGACCCGAATCTAATCCTGTTTCTCGAGAAGAATTTGTGGATTAAGTAAACAAATCACAAATTTGGTTGTTACTTTTGCTTAAAGAATTGCATCGATCTACTCGAGGTACAAAGATGCCTACACATCTGAGAATCCTCTACACAGGAGGAGACCAAGGTTTGGAAAAAACAATTCCGAACCTCGGTTGGATCGACCAACAAGACCACAAAAACACCCATCTCAAAGGAGATCCGGACCGGTGGTGATATCGGGAAGAAGGTCCTCGAAATGGAGAAACTATCCAGTGTTCTCAAAAAGGATTGGAACACGTGGAAGTGTTTCATATCTTTGACCTTTGCATATTCCACAGGTTCATCATTATCGAGAGAAATTCAAAACCCTGATTTTGAAAAATATGATGGATTAGGGGATCCTTATACATTTGAAGGTGTTCATTGGAGAACTTGGATCTTATCTGAAAAATGAAAAGCTCGAGAATCTGGTTGTTCGAGAAAAATCATTTGGAGAAGCTTGGTTCATGGTATACAGTTAGACAACTCAAAGATCCATGGTTGGGAAGAAGAGCTCACGCCTTCCTCCTCTCGTCTGATTTTCAATCTCGGATGGCTCTGGCCGGTACCAAATTACCAAGGTCGAAAATAGTCTAATGAGTCTTTTAGAGAGTATGCTCAAAGGTGGAGGCGCTTCTTTGCTCAAGTTATTCCTTCCATGATGAGAATCGAAATGGTCGTGACTTTTCGTAGATATCTGAGAGCTCCTTTCTATGAGAGAGTTTTAGGCGTATGGTATTGGCAAACCATTCTCTGAAAATGATCAAACACGGAGAGATGGTGAGATGGGATTGAAGTCGGGTAAAATTCAAGACCTAAGCCAGCTCTTAAAAGCGATCTTTGAGCACATCGATCCGGATCTTATGGAAACAACCCCCGAGGAGGTCATAAAAAAGAAAGAGGAGGATGTTTCCTTGATCTACTGAGGTCGAAAAAAGCGATCGAAACATGCTATCTGGAGGAGAAACTACTCCCTTTTCAAGCACATCTTGAAACCCTCCATTGCCTAAAAGTGGAAAAGTAAAGCGCCTCGAGCGTTCACACCCTTAGGGGGACTCGCTCGAGAATATTCTTGCTCTTACGACTACTCGGAAGAAAATCACATCTTCTTCCACCGACCAACCCTAATGGGAGGGGTTTTAATGCTACTCGGAAGTGTGCTTATCATCATGCAGGAGCACTGGACATGATACTCGAAGATTGTTGGGCCTTGAAACACAAGATCCAAGATTTAATAGACAATGGTGAGATCGTGGTCACCAAACGATCAACCTCATGTGCAAAACAACCCTCTTCCTCTCCACAAAGAAGAAGAAGTCAACATGATTAGTTGAACCTTTGGGCGAGTTCCGGTTTAATGGTGAATCATCCCGACCCATCAAAGATGGTGTTGACAAATGGGATTATGCAAAGTTCGATTTACTATGGAGCGAAAGATGAAAGCTCTTTGCAAACAAATTGAAGCGATTAGCGAGAAGCGGTGACCCACCGACATCATCAAGTCACATGCCATTAATCGAGCGAGGAGCATGCTATCTCCTTCCTTTTTTTGTTATGAATGCTCCACCATCACCTTGAGAAGCGAAGCTATGGAGGATAAGGTTGCAAAGAGAGCAAATGCTAAAGCCGTCGTCGGAGTTTTGCCAATCGAGAGGAATTTACCTATCTGGGCGATCTATGGAGGAGATATTTCAAATGTTGATCGATGAAGGAAGAATTACCTCCCTACTACCTCCAATCAATCCCGTTCGAGGCGGTTCAACTCGATGGGTATGTCGATATCATTCACATTCTCGTGATCACGGTCACGGCCACGAAAGAATGTTGGGCACTCATGCATCTCATTCAAAATCTTATTGATAGCGGTGTCCTGCGGTGGCGAGAATGATGACATTTGTGCTGACTTGAGTGGGAATACATGTCCTACCAAATGGAAGGGATCGATGGCGATTATATCAAAGAGGGATGATGATGCTATCAAAAAGCATTTCCCATCTGAACAAATTCAACTCAAAGGGTGACAATCCTTTGAAAGTGGCGCACACGAGCGATTTTTTTTACCTTTGGACCACAATATCTGTTGTCGACTTACACAAAAGTCCATGGAATTATGGAAAAATTTGAAGGATCCACGTCTCATCTTCTTTACTACGATTGTGAAGGAAAATCCATATCTTCCTCGGCGGGTTATGAAGCCTACTTTGAAAGCAAAGGGAAGATTCCCATGGAAAGATTGAAAAATTCTCACACTATATATGGGCCATAATGAAGCGAGTGGTTTTAAGCTTAAGAAAGCTCCACATCGATATATCAATCTTGGACTTGGTTTTCTCTTGAGGATCATGGAAGATCTTATTGAAGGTTTTGAAGAAGCTACTTGCAAAAATCGGTGGATGTGGAAAAATTTCAACATATGGTTGATCACATTTTCAACAACAATGTGATATCCTTCATGATGATGACATACCTCCCTTCCGAGGGGGATAGGTCATTCTGAACCCATTGCACATTGCGGTTTTGTCTTCGGGGTATATGCTAGGTTGGAGTTTTGATAGATGGAGGTTCATCTCTAAATATACGTCCTTATGCCACCTTGGTGAAGATGAATGTCGATCTCAAAGCGGATCCAAAAGCGATACCATACGGTTATCAAAGCTTTTGATGGATCCGATGAAATTCCATCGGAAAGATTGAGCGCCAATTGAGATTGGTCCAAATACATTCAATGTATCCTTCCGTCCTCGAGATAGATTCGGGATACAACTTTTGCTATTGGGAGACCATGGATACACATGGTTGGAGTTGTTCCTCCACACTACATCAACAACTCAAATACATTATCAATAACGATCTGAATCATCGTTTTTATCGATCGGGAGGAGATGTCACGAACAAGGAGATCTACCAATCATCGACTTGATTCGAAGTTGGTAGGCGATTTTCATACTTTGGAAGTGAGTAACACTCGATACCATCTATTGGAGCACCACTTTCCCGTACCCAATTTTTATGCTTGGGTTATATATTACCACTCGAAATGATGTCATTGGGTCATCGGCTGCTGAGACAAGGGCTTGGTAAAAATCGGCGGGGGTATTAAGCACCCTATTCAAGTGTCGATCAAATTGGAGACAGTAGGACAGGCTATTACGCGATTCGATCATAGGAATCCTCATAAGCATAAGCGGGTTCCTCGAGCTTCCTTGCACGCGGCGATTTTTTCCATTACCTTACCTCGTGAGTTGATCTGATCTCGATAAAGGTGCCGACCCATGTTATGGCTATCTTTGTTTCCCAAACCGTACCATTCAAAGCAAAAGAGGTGCGATTCACGATCCGAAAGTGGAAGAAAAGGCGAAAATAAACATGACATCGCCTTGATGATGTCGAGCATCGCATCATCATTGTTCATGATGAACATACAAATAGATATACCCCCAGACGATGATTGCCCGGATGTCGTGGTTATCATTCGGGAGAAGGAGGACAATGACAATCCCTCCATCACTTTGATCCATCCATCGGGACTTTGCCCTCGACAATTGGGCGACACTCCATGCATTGGTCGACGAGGGGTAATGCAGGCGAAAAATCCCTACGCCTTATAGATAACTTTAATTGCTTACTTTTCTTACGATATTAGCGGTTTATTTTATCGATACATACTAACAACACTTTATGATTAAACGAGTTTCATATATTAAGTGAAAGCATATTTTGTTTTGAGGACTCTACGAATTTAGATGTGCATGTACTTTTGCGATGAGGTGCCTTCTCTCCACAAGGCTTTTGTAACTTTGATGCAAAGTTGGACTCGAGACTTGATGGAAATCTGAGAGGACATTGAGACACCTCGGAGATTAAGGAATGGGTCATGAGACAAACCTAAACCCAACCTTGACCAAACCACTTCTTTCGATCTTGGAACCTTAGAAAACCTAAGCTAATCCAGTTGGTTGGACCTCACCCCAAACCAGCGGAATGACATGGTTGCACTATTAACCCAATTCGGGATGTGTTTGCATGGTCTCGTGAAGACATGGTGGGTTTGTCCATGACATTGTTCTTCATCGCCTTCCCCATTAAAGAAGGATTCAAGCCGGATTAAGCGAAAAAGCTTCGGCGATTGAAACACAGTGGAGTTTAAAGGTTAAAGAAGAAATTGTGAAACAATTTCAAAATTTGGCATTATCATGGTGTCTACATATCCGGATGGATATCAACATTGTTCCGTGCCTAAACCGGGGAGGAAAGGTGCGAGTTTGCGTGGATTACTGGGATTTGAACAAAGCTTGCCTTAAAGATAGCTTTCCGTGCCCTTTATCCACATTCTCATTGACAATCTTTGCTCGATCGGGCATGTACTCCTTTGCTTGATTTGCTTTGCGGGGTACCATCAAATTATGGTTTATTTGAGGAAGATCATGAAAAAAACTTTCATCATCCTTGGGAACCTTTTGCTTTCTGAGCGGTTGTCATTCGGCCTCATCGATGCAGGGGCAACCTATCGGTGACTATGATGGCTCTTTTCCACGATTTAATGCATAAAGAGATAGAGATCTATGTGGATGACATCATTGTCAAATCCGAAGGAGGAGGAGACCACTTAGACCATCTCGAAAAAGCTATTCAGCGGGTTGCGTAAAATACAACTTGAAGTTGAATCCGACCAAAGTCGCCTTTTGGTGTTAAATCGAGCAAGTTGCTGGGTTTCTGATCGACCCACAAAGGGATTGAGCTGGATCTACCAAAATCCGAGGCCATCGAAAAATGCCCATTCCTCGAGATAGAGAAGAAAATCTGAGGATTTTTGGGAAGAATCAACTTCATTAGCGAGTTTTATCTCTCGACTCACGACAACACAGTGAGCCCATCTTCAAGTTGTTATTATTAAGAAGAACTCCTCCATGAAATGGAATGATGAGTGTCGAAAAAAGCCTTCCTTACCATTAAAGAAGCGGTTGGTTAACGCTCTCTTTTGGTACCTCCCCGGGATGATGTTCCCCCTATTCATGTACACATCCATTAATGATGATGCCATGGGGGTTTGTATCTTTGAGGCAAAAAAAAAAAGATAGAGGCGAGCGAGCTATCTATTACCTCGACAAAAATTGACATCGGTGAAAAAGTACACTCTCGATTGAGAAGACTTGTTGTGCTTTAGCATGGGCTTCCATGAGGTTACAACATTACCTCCATGGTCACACTGACCCATCTCATATCCCGTGTGGATCCTCTCAAGTATGTGTTGATGGCCCATCTTGAATTGTCGGTTATCCGGATGGCGATTGATCCTACTGACAATTTGACATCGTCTACGTGATGTAAAAAATCATCGAAGGTCGAGGAATTGCGGATCAATTGGCTAGCACTTTTTTTGAGGGATTACAAACCCTTGAAACATACTTCCCGATGAAGGGGTAATGATGATTCAACAACACCATCGATCGATGCATATATGTATACATGGAAAATGTATTTTGATGGGCTGTAAACACGAAGAAGGCTCTGGGGCTGGAAGGCGGTTCTAATATCCGATGCAGGGAGGCGATATCCGTCGTAGTCAATTGCGGTTATCGGCACCAACAACACAACGGTGAGTATGAAGGTTGTATCATGGGGCTAAAACTTGCAGATTCGATGGGCATCGGTGGTTAAGCTATCTTTGGGGATTACGAATTGGTAATCAAACAATCCACGAGAATCTATCAAACGAAAAATTACATTTCTTTGCCTTACCATCGGCAAGTTTCTGAGATGGCTTTGGAGTTGAAGAAATCTCCTTTCTACACATTCCTCGTAATAGGAATGATTTTGCGGATCATTAGCAACGTTGGCCTCCTTGATTCACATACGACAAGAAAAAAACATGCGAAGCATCACATTTTTACTTGCAAAAAAAGGCCGACTTATAGGAACTATGTTGGAGAAGTATCGGATGAGCTACCTCCCATCCACACCCTTGGTATCGACATATCGAGGAGTATCTGCGAGATGGATCTACACCGGGCATTTGCGAGCCTAAGCGAAGAAAAAGCGGATCCATCGACTTCTTTATGAAATTCTACTGGCGGAGATGCACTCTACAAAGAGATGCGAGGATTAGGTCTCCTCGGATGTGCGGAGACAAAGACCAAGCTCGAGAGGCTCGTGGATGAGATCCGTGGTGGAGTATGTGGCCCTCACATGGCGGACCCTACTTGTCGAAAAATCCTCGAATAGGGGCATTATTGGCTTACACTCAAAAGTGGTTGTGATGATCCGCGTCGAGAGATGCTATCGATGCCAAATTCATGGGAATGCTATCCACGCCCCTCGAGGGAACTCCACATATGAGTTCACCATGGCCCTTCTCGATGTGGGGAATGGGCGTGATCGGGCCCATCGAGCCCAAAGCCGATAATGGACATCGATTCATATTCACCATGATCGACTACTTCACCAAATGGGTAGAAGCGACCTCCTTCCCCGGGGTTACTAAAGAAGTCATCATTGCTTTCATCGAAATAATGTAATTTGTGTCGATATGGACAACGAGAGGTCGTTGTGTGAGACAATGCTAAGAACCTCAACAACAAAATGATGGAGGAGTTATGCGATAAATTCCACATCAAACACCTTAACTCTCGTCATCTACTAGTCCAAAGATGAATGGTGTTGTTGAAGCGGCTAATAAAAATATCAAAAAGATCATGCGAAAAATGTCAGCGATCACGAAGGATGGCACGACCTCTTGCCTCGACTTTATTAGCCTCTGAACTTCCATGCGTACTTCCACTGGGGGCAACCCCTACTCATTAGCCTATGGGATGGAAGCGGTGCTCCCCGTAGAGGTGGAAATGGAATCCCTCGAGTGTTGATGGATGCTCGGTTGGATGAAGACCAATGGGTACAAGAGCGGTATCACCATTTGTCTCTAATAGATGAAAAAAGCGAACCGCGACTATCTTCCATGGTCGATTATATCGACAAAGGATCGCGCGATCCTCTCTGATGAAAAAAAGTCCGACTACGGCGATTCAAACAACATGACTTGGTTTTGAAGAAGATCATTGACAACGAAGATCGATCTAAGGAAAATTAACTCTAGCGGGAAGGCCCATTTGTTGTCGAGGAGGTATTGACGGGGGTGCTCTCTCTCGACTACGAAAATGGATGGCGATGAATTTCCACGACTTATCAACTTCGGACACCAGTGAAAGCGGTACTATATGCGAAGTTACCATCAAACAAACATCTGGTATTGATCATCGATCACCGGTCATTCGGTTTTGAACCCTTTCTTTTTACAAACTCTTACGCCCCTCGAGAAACATACACTTCAAACCCGGCGACTGGTTTCACCTCATTTCAAACCTTTCATTTCATTTTGGTTATCACGAAGGCGGGATTGAACCTTTCACACATTTTGGTTTATCTGAAGGCGGATTGAACCTTTCACACTGCGTTTTATCACGAAGGCGGATTAAACTTTTCTACGCTTGCGGTTTATCACGAAGGCGGGATCAAACTTTTTCCACACTGCGGTTTGTCCCCATTATGGGATCAAACTTTCTTCTCCCCATGATATAGCTTTTCTCCCCATGCACATGGGATTCACACTTCTCTTTGGCTGCGATTATCACGAGGCGAACTACGTCGACTGATCTCCACGATACACGGAATGCGTAAGCAACCATATTACTATATGGCGGTCGCGATAAACAAAAAAAAAAAAAAAAATTTACGCCCTTTCTCTCTACAAAAAAAAAAACAAAAAAATACTTCTACACCTTCTTCATTCATAAAAGCTTACACACCATACGCTTTCACATTCGACGTTGAACCTCTTACACGAGTTGAACTACATGAGACTTGATCTCCTCTTGATAGGAGTGCGTGGCGCGACCATTTATGGTTCGATCTAACCCCTACCCGAACAAAAATACTTGTCACACGATGCTTTGGGATCAACCTTGATCCACCACATTTCATCGGCTTGGACCAAAGGGATGGAATTACCCAACCTCTCCTCACAAATAGGAGATTCGGTGACCATCTAAAAATTTGCGGTTGTGCCTCGAAAGCAATACCAATCCATAAGAGATGGAATTAACTAGGCTTCTCACAAATAGAAATCTTGGCGACCATCGTAGTGCGGTCGATCTCGAGAGAGAAAAAACACACTCCTCTCCACATTTCCATCTGAAACCGGTCCCAACCACCAAGATGGTAGGGATACATACGGATCGATGATCCGTTACGAGAGATCTTGCGATGGCTCGATGTCCACATATCGAGGATAAGTTGAGAATGCATCAAGATCACAAGGCCACAAGAAAAAGAGGCAAATATCAAGCAAGTATCGAAGCGCAACTAAAAGGGAAGTAAATCAAAATATATTTCTCTGCCATATATATATCTTTTTGATATATACATATATGTTGTACACATGACAAAAATGGCTAAGCTAGTGCATGCGAGGAAAATACAAAGCTATCTACGGATCATGTGTATATGGACTATCGGATCTAACATAGCATCCCTCTCTGAAAGAAGAGAGTAAAGCTGCAAGCTCACACTTGATAGGTATCTACGAGAGCTAGCGGATCGGAGGCTAAGCTTGCATGGTGGCATGATGCTCATCGATGTATGCACTCATATCGGCAAGGATGCGGTCGTATGGGATCTCAACTTGAAATTATCTTGTCTGCATGGCCACATCCACTAGCGGATAATAGGCATCCATCCAGCTCCACCTGATCAATGCATCCTGGTGATCTAGCCTCATCCCTCTCTAATAGGCGGCGTCTCTCCCATCGAAGCTTTGTCGACATCAGCGACCTAGCACGATCTCTCTCATAGGTCATCGGATGTAGCTCTGCTCCAAATGTTGTCTTTGAATCTTGAATAACGATGGCACTTTCGGGGTGGGAGAATCCATCACAAATCTTTGGCCCCAGGTCGATCGAGTCCCCATCGATGGGAATGTCGGCCTCCCGGTACCATTCAAAGCAAAAGAGTCTTGATTCACGATCCCACGAAAGTGGAAGAAAAGGAAAAGAGCGTAAACATGACATTGCCTTGATGATGTCGGTATCTACAGCGTCATTGTCCATGATGAACATACAAGCAGATATACCCAGACGATGATTGCCCGGATGTCATGGTTATCATTCGGGAGAAGGAGGATGATGATGATCCTTCCATCACTGCGATCCATCGGGACTTTGCCCTCGACAATTGGGCGACACTCCGTGCATTGGTCGACGAGGTAAAATGGGTAAAAAATCCCTACGCCACATAGATAACTTTAATTGCTTACTTTTACTATACTGATATTAGCGATTATTTTATCGATACATGCTAACACTTTTGTATGATTAAACAGTTTCATATATTAAGTGAAAGCATATTTTGTTTGAGGACTACGAATTTAGATGTGCTGTACTTTTAGCGATGAGGTGCCTTCTCTCCTGAAGGTTTGTAACTTTGATGCAAAGTTGGACTCGAGACTTGATGGAAATCTGAGAGGACATTGAGACACCTCGGAGATTAAGGAATGGGTCGAAGACAAACCTAAACCAAACCTTGATCAAACCACTTCTTTCGATCTTGGAACCTTAGAAAGCCCTAAGCTAATCCAGTTGGTTGAGGACCTCACCCCAAACCAGCGGAATGACATGGTTGCACTATTAACCCGATTCGGGATGTGTTTGCATGGTCTCATGAAGACATGGTGGGTTTGTCCACGACATTGTTCTTCATCGCCTTCCCATTAAAGAAGGATTCAAGCCCGGTTAAGCGAAACTTCGAGCGATTGAAACTTGAGTGGAGTTTAAAGGTTAAAGAAGAAATTGTGAAACAATTTCAAGTTTGGCATCATCATGGTGTCTACATATCCAGAGTGGATATCAAACATTGTTCCGTGCCTAAACTTTGAGGAAAGGTGCGAGTTTGCGTGGATTACGGGATTTGAACAAAGCTTGCCTTAAAGATAGCTTTCCGTGCCTTTATCCACATTCTCATTGACAATCTTTGCTCGATCGACATGTACTCCTTTGCGGATTGCTTTGCGGGGTACCATCAAATTATGGTTCTTTGAGGAGGATCAGTAGAAAAGCTACTTTCATCACGCCTTGGGAACCTTTTGCTATAGGCGGTTGTCATTCGGCCTCATCGATCTTTGGGGCAACCTATCGGTGACTATGATGGCTCTTTTCCATGATTTAATGCATAAAGAGATAGAGATCTATGTGGATGACATCATTGTCAAATCCGAAGGAGGAAGACCACTTAGACCATCTCGAAAGCTTATTGAACGAGGTTGCGTAAATCTGACTTGAAGTTGAATCCGACCAAAGTCGCCTTTGGTGTTAAATCGAGGCGAAGTTGCTAGGTTTCTGAATCGACCACAAAGGGATTGAATTGGATCCTACAAAATCCGAGGCCATCGAGAAAATGCCCATTCCTCGAGATAGAAGAAATACGAGGATTTTTGGGAAGAATCAACTTCATTAGCGGGTTTATTTCTCGACTCCACGACAACTTGTGAGCCCATCTTCAAGTTGTTAAGGAAGAACTCCTCCATGAAATGGAATGATGAGTGTCGAAAAAGCCTTCCTTACCATTAAAGAAGCATTTGGTTAACAGCTCTTCTATTTTGGTACCACCCGGGGATGATGTTCCCCTATTCATGTACATCCATTAATGACAATGCCATGGGGTTGCATCTTTGGGGCAAAAAAATGATAGAGGCGAAAACGAGCTATCTATTACCTCGACAAAAGATTGACATGACGGTGAACACAAGTACACTCTGATTGAGAAGACTTGTTGTGCTTTAGCATGGGCTTCCATGAGGTTACAACATTACCTCCATGGTCACCTGACCCATCTCATATCCGCGTGGATCCTCTCAAGTATGTGTTGATAAACCCATATTGAATTGTCGGTTATCCGGATGGCGATTGATCCTACAACAATTTGACATCGTCTACGTGATGTAAAAGTCTATCGAAGGTCGAGGAATTGCGGATCAATTGGCCATTGCTTTTCTTTGTGAGGATTACAAACCCTTAAAACATACTTCCCGATGAAGGGGTAATGGCGATTCAATGACACCATCGATGCGATACATACCATACATGGAAAATGTATTTTGATGGGCTATTAACATGAAAGGCTCTCTGGGGCTGGAAGCGATTCTAATATCCGATGCAGGGGAAGCGATATCCGTCGTGAGTCAAATTATGGTTTATCGGCACCAACAACACGGTGAGTATGAAGGTGTATCATGGGGCTAAAACTTGCCCGTTCGATGGGCATCGGTGATTAACTTGTCTTTTTGGGGATTACGAATTGGTAATCAAACAATCCACGAGAATCTATCGAAACGAAAAATTACATTTCTTGCCTTACCATCGGCAAGTTTTATAGATGGCTTTGGAGTTTGAAGAAATCTCCTTTCTACACATTCCTCGTAATAGGAATGATTTTGCGGATCTTGTTAGCAACGTTGGCCTCCTTGATTCACATACACAACAAGAGGAAAACATGCCAAGCATCACATTTGCCTGCAAAAAGGCCCCGACTTATGGGAACTATGTTGGAGAAGTATCGGATGAGCTACCTCCCATCCACCCCTTGGTATCGGCATATCGAGGAGTATCTGCGAGATGGATCTACACCCGTGAAGCGAGCCTAAGCGAAAAGGCGGATCCATCGACTTGCTATGAAATTCTACTGGCGGAGATGCACTCTACAAAGAGATGCGAGGATTAGGTCTCCTCGGATGTGCGGACAAAGACCAAGCTCGAGAGCTCATGGATGAGATCCGTGGTGGAGTATGTGGCCCACACGCGGCGGACCCCTACTTGTCGAAAAATCCTCGAAATAGGGCATTATTGGCTTACACTCAAAAGTGGCTTGTGATGATCACGTCGAGAGTGCTATCGATGCCAAATTCATGGGAATGCTATCCACGCCCCTCGAGGAACTCCACGATATGAGTTCACCGCGGCCCTTCTCGATGTGGGGAATGGGCGTGATCGGGCCCATCGAGCCCAAAAGCGATAATGGACATCGATTCATATTCACCATGATCGACTACTTCACCAAATGGGTAGAAGCGACCTCCTTCCCGGGGTTACTAAAGAAGTCATCATTGCTTTCATCGAAAATAATGTCATTTGTCGATATGGACAACGGAGGTCGTTGTGTCGAGACAATGCTAAGAACCTCAACAACAAAATGATGGAGGAGTTATGCGATAAATTCCACATCAAACACCTTAACTCCGTCATCTACCATCCAAAGATGAATGGTGTTTGTTGAGCGGCTAATAAAAATATCAAAGAAGATCATGCGAAAAATGTCCATGATCACGAAGGATGGCACGACCTCTTGCCTCGACTTTATTAGCCTACAAAACTTCAATCGCGTACTTCCATTGGGCAACCCCTACTCATTAGCCTATGGGATGGAAGCGGTGCTCCCCATAGAGGTGGAAATGGAATCCCTCGGTGTTGATGGATGCTTTCGGTTGGATGAAGACCAATGGGTACAAGGCGGTATCACCATTGTCTCTAATAGGCGAAAGGCGAACCGCGGCTATCTTCCATGGTCGATTATATCGACAAAGGATCGCATCCTACAATGAAAAATCGACTCTGGCGGTTCGAAACAACGTGACTTGGTTTTGAAGAAGATCATTGACAACGAAGATCGATCTAAGGAAAATTCGCTCCTAAGCGGGAAGGCCCATTTGTTGTCGAGGAGGTATTGACGGGGAGGTGCTCTCGGACTACGAAAAATGGATGGCGATGAATTTCCACAACTTATCGGCTTTTATGAATAAAGATTAATTTTCTCGAAATATATTTTTTTGAATATTATGGTGTGGATTTGATATAATGTTATAGTTGTGGGTAATATTTACAAATTTTGCAAAGTAAGCAAGTGGTTATATAATATTAGATTGGTGGGGAATATTCGTTTTAACGAGGGAATATTAAATGCGACAACACAATCATTATTAGTGGACCCCTAGCGGAAGTATTATAAGTAGTTAAGAAAATGACATAATTATCTTTTTATAAAAATAACGGCGGAAGTTTTACTGATTTAAAAGCTGTTGAACTACCCGGTAGTAAAAAAATGCGATGTCTGGCGTGGTTGCGTAGTAGCACGGTACGGTATTGATTATTGATGCTTACGTGAAAGTCACTCGGTTATACTCGATTATTACTACGATAATTCTTTGCATCATATCTCTCGTATTATTGATTGATTATTGTCACGATATCATCTGCATAATATGATATATTATTAAATCAATAATTGAGGCGACAAAAAGTTATTCATATTATTAAATTGCAATATTTACAATGTCTAGAAGTTACATCGAGGAGAGGTTTGGTCATCTAATTGCGGCGCATGATAAGGAGAAATCCTTATCGAAAAGCCCCTCTTTCACAGGAGCGACACGGTTGTTAAATATTGTGAGTTATAATATTAATGATGAATAAGTTAAGTGTTGATTAAAGATGAAATTGATAGTTCCATTGTGTTGGAATTATTAGTGTTAGTGGAAATCGACATTTATTTGATATTAATTGATGTGCGGGGGTTAGTTATCTTGATGATCGGGTAATTAATCGGATAAATGAGCAATTAATTGCTATTAATTCACATGATTATATAACTATTTGTTCACATGTGTGTACTATTGATTCACATTCTTGTACTATTAGGGGAGTTGGTGCAAGATTGATAATACTTGCATGACTAAGTTAAAAATGGAGGTATAGATGGAGTCTTATCTTTGTAATTAATATTTTCACATGATTATAACTATTGATTCACATGATTGAACTATTGATTCACATTATTTACTATTAGGGGAGGTGGTGCAAGTTTGATAATACTTGCGGGACTAAATTAAAAATGAAAAAGAAAAGTTGAAGGTATTGTCTTTGTAATATTTTTGAGCCCCAAAATGTGCGATTATCGAAACTATATTTTCCTATAAATAGAAGCTCATTCTTCCTTCATTTCTCACCAATTCACTAAAGCTATAGAAGCAATTATTATAGAGAGAAATTAGAGAGAAAGAAGAAGAAAGAACTGCTACCTCTACTATCCGATATCCGGTTTCTTTTTTTGAGGTAAGGGTTATTATTTCTTTTCGTATTCATGAAGAGAATTATTATTTTTTCCATTCTTTATTATTATTATTGGAATAACTTTTCTTTATTGCATACATGGTGAAATTCTTACATTATTCCATTCTTTATTATTATTTGGAATAACACATTATGTCATATGATCATTATTGGTGAAATTCTTTATTCCATTCTTTATTATTACATTTTTATTATTACTTGCTATGATATCGCATACATTATTATGGTTATTCCATTCTTTATTATTACATTGGAATAACTTTTGGATGTGCATTGGATCTATCATTACATGCATGAATTCTTTGTTTCTTTTGTTATTCCATTCTTTATTATTACATTTGGAATATCACATGCATGCGTTCTTCTGCTGACACAGTTCCATTCTTTATTATTACATTTGGAATAACACATGCATGCGATCTATCGCATGCATGGTGAATTCTTACATTATTCCATTCTTTATTATTACATTTGGAATATCATATGCATGCGGATTACATGCACTTACATTTCCATTCTTTATTATTACATTGGAATAACACATCATGTGGATTATCACATGCATGGTGAATGATCCTTTGTATTCATTCCTTATTAAATTGTGGAAATGATGCATCTCGTGGATTCTGCGTGGCGGGTGAAAATCCATTTGCGATTTCATATATTCTATTATACTCGGTTGGTTAAAGTTTTGGCTTCTATACTCCATGAAATTAGTAGAATATCACGGATATTTAAGCTTCATCCGATATCTTTTCATGGAAATATTCTTACGAGCATTCTTGAATTTTACTCCTGAAAGCGATATCGTGTTGACAATTTGGGCGTAATTGATTTCAAGATAAATTAACTTATAAATCTTTAAAATTTATTCTTGAACTTGTTTTATTGAATTATTATGTCATTGTCATCATCATCTCATGCTTATATTTTGTGATGAAAGTCATCTTTGGCTTCGTGCGTAGATGGACTTGGTATGATTATGACCGAGGGATTATTAGGTATAATCATGACTGTAATATTATAAATGATGTGGTAAAAGTCCTCGATGGCACATAGTGCATTGATGGGCGATTTTGGTATGATTATGACCGAGGATTATTCGGTATAGTCATGACCATTGATGATTTAATGAATATCCTTGGCGTAGTGCGAGGATGACTCGATGATGTGGTTTATTTATTAAGTGAGTCTCGGCGATAAAAATTGATGAAAACATTTTAAATCATAGAAGATAGTAGATATCATGCTCTGCTTGACTCTTACAATGGATTGCTTATTCATTTGCGATTAAACTTGATGTACTATTGTATTTTATCGGTTTAACATTGTTGAAGACTAATGATAATTTATTACGCATTATCTTAGTCATAATATTTCTTCTTGGGCTAGTTGAGCTCACCCTTTCTTTCATTTGTTCTCTTGAGGAAATGAGAGCGTGGTGGCGGGACTAGTCGGGGAGCGGGTGATGGTCGGATGATAGCATTAGTAGTCCTCACTATTACATTAAATAGTGTGACAATAAATGTAATGAGGACTCCATTGAGTGTGGATATTATCTAGATGACAATATTCTTATTAAAACTCTTAGATTATGTTTTGTAATTATTTTACATTTTTGTTGTATAATTAAGTTGTATTTGAATTTTTGTACCATGTATTTGGCGACTCAAGATGGGTGATGTATTGGCGTCTCTCCCATCAAAAGTTGTCGACATCAGCTAACTTTGATCTCTCATAGGTCATCGGATGTAGGCTTTGCTCCAAATGTTGTCTTGAATCTTGAATATGATGGCACTTGGGGTGGGAGAATCCATCACAAATGCTAGCGACCCGATGGTCGAGTCCCCATCGATGGAAATGTCGGCCTCCTCTATAGGCTCCTCATCGTCATAATCAATATCACACACTATGGATACTACCATAGTCGTCGATGGCGTCTCTGTCTCCATCATCTTTGAATACTCTCTACATAATAACCGGGATGGTGACGAAAACTTCGGCTAGCTCTAGCTCTCTTGATCCCAGGAGGTACAACTTTGGATCATCATAAATGATGATAAATGGCGAGAAGCGAAGCGCTGAATCACTGCCCCCTCATATGGGTGGAAATCCTGGCTTGGTCAAGCCCGACACATCACGGCGATGGGTGGTAGGTGATCATCCCTCTCAAACCGGCTAGAGGTAGATAATCCATGCGGAGCATGAGTAATTAAGGCTGTAGGGTGATCTAAGCCCTATACATGACAATATAGCAAGCGGATCTCCAATCCCTTCCGGAAAAGCCAAGACGCAACATTTGAAAAGACTCAAGGTGAAAGAATCAGCGACATGGCTAATATCATGGGTGAAACAATATCATGGGTGAAATAAATATGCAATGCGAATGTGCCAATCGGTCTCAAGTGTGACATAAACCACCGTGTCTGACATGGTACGGCTACACGTGAACACTCCTCCGGGATAAGTGCGACCCAATAATATGTGCGTGACCTCGAGTCTGCCCATAATCATCGGTATGATGGTGTGACCCTCCGAGAGAGCTCTCAACTGCCATAATGGCACCAATGTCCAACTCATCCATATCTGCGTGGCATGTAGGCGTGTGACAATACTGCACGATAGTAGTACATCCACTACGGCTGAATGCGATGATCCTCTGGTGTGGTAAAATCCCGAATGCCGTGCGTAACTATCCTCGAGAGCCAAATCATCGAAGCGAAAAATGCTGGGATATCACGTGGCGGATGTA
Organism: Panax quinquefolius; assembly: GCA_020205615.1. Taxonomy (NCBI): domain Eukaryota; kingdom Viridiplantae; phylum Streptophyta; class Magnoliopsida; order Apiales; family Araliaceae; genus Panax; species Panax quinquefolius. The sequence continues at coordinate 141,727,489 of CM035156.1, forward strand.
ATCTCTTCTGTACCACTCTACGCCTCAATCTGGTGAGGGTCATGAACTATCTACTCATGTCTCCGATCGCCATATGCCTAAGAGGTGCATCCCGATGGCGGCATCGTCAACCGTGCATACTCCTCCGGTAGAGTCGACTCCTAGGTCCCAAATCGGAAAACCTTTCTCTACGGTACCCGATGCTCTAGCATACCCTCCACGAATCTTGTGTGAACACGAAACATCAGCGAGGTCATAGTATCTTGCGATAAATCATCTACGGTCACTCACATGCGATGGTGACATACTATCATACCATGAGCGCATACGGATACCACCAAAATGGTGGGGTATGATCAATACGACTAAGCTGTCGAAGAAGACATTTATGCGGGCCGTGTCGTAAGACCATCCGAGAATTCGATCTTTGAATATCTATGGACATACATACATATAAATAACATAATAACATGCATGATCTGATAGATGGCAATATGATATAGGGAATGGAAAAAGCGTACATACATTCCTAAGTATATCATCATCTAAAACTTCTCTGTCATGACTAAAATACTGGAAATGGGGCAAAAGCTACCAACATCTAACGAGAGGCCTATCAAAAGATATAGCGAGAATGGGGGAAGCTACTGATAGCTAACGAGAGGCCTATCGAAAGAGTTAACGAGAAATATACATCGATAAGAAAGTCGATGGTATCGATGTCACATCATCGATCCACATCCACGATGTAACTCCTCTGAGTCACTAGATCTCTATCTACGGGGATGTTAGGCCTATCTGAGGAGGATTTGCATCGGTAAAACCATATGGGTCACCTATGAGGGGCGGTGCCTTGAAAGTGGAAGGATCAAAAGTATCTACCTCGAAGGATCTCTACCCGAATGTCGGATAAAGAAATGTGCCCGGTCCAATTACTGCACAGTCGAACTGTCAATCTGTGTCACGTGAGTGGGATCTCGAGACCACGAGCTAGCCAATCCGTCATCATCACGGATCACGGAACTATATCCCCCATAAAGCTTTGGGTGGCGTAGCGGTGCGAGCTCGATAGTGCGAGGAACCACCAATCTTTGGAACATCTCCTTGAGTGCGGGGATCCTCGATAATGTGAAATGCAAATTCGATCCCCGACAATGGGATGTCGATGATGGGTGTTGCAAAGCGAGCCGATAACGCTGGCGGGGAGGCGAAGATCGGCATCTGAATCTCTCTCTGTAGTGCTCCACGATATGCACGCTCTCCTAAATATAGCTCCCATCCTCCATTTGTGAAGAGAGAATCCTACGGGTGGAAATAACATACTCGACACCGATCGGTACCCATCCTCAAATCCAACACTCAGTGTTCCCGGAATAGGGAACCCATGTGATGACATCCGTTTGTCAACAACTCCGGTTGTGTGGCGGCAATGGGTGAAACCCTCGATTCTGGGGACCTCGCCATTATGGAATGATGCCATCTTCATCCTCGTGGATAGGTGTCTAAACATAACACGCTCATGGGATCTGAACATGGAAGCCTCTCATAAGCGCCCCAAAGCTGGCAACACAAAGAAAACATCTGCTTTTCGATCGGCGCTCTTAACCTATACATGGGAAAAGACAGAAATACTCACCCGGCAAAATGGGTAGAATCCTAACCAAGCCTCGGTCGAAACCCTGCGATTGCATCGCATTCCCACGAGGAAATAGTCGAAGGTGTAGGAATCCCAATCATAGTCTCTATCACGTCCATGTGTCGGTGGCGGCGATCAAGCGAAGGACACCGTAGTAAAAGAGTTATCTGCTATGAAAACGACCCCTAATGATCATCGGGAACAATCGTAGGAGAATGCGATCCCGACTCTCACATCATGGGGTATAGGCTCACTCGATGGCCCATTTCATAGCATCTATGCTTAAAGGACACATGCGACAGTCCACGCCCTTGGCGCCTCATGGAACTCCCAACAAGGATCGATGGCGGTGGGGTTATATCCAGCCATCTGAGCCTTTGGATCCCTCAAACTCCATACACATGATAATAATGCCCAATCCATCGGCGTCATCATCACCTCACGATCCGGCAAATAAGTGGTTGAGTGCGAGGTGAAACCACTTGCTTTCGAACAATGCCACGAGAGTAACCCGAGGGGACAACGATGGGGAAGAATGGAAAAAAATGTCCCAAATCCCCGGTAGAGTACAATCTCTCTATAGTCATAATACAAAGCTGATACATAGAGTGGATCTTTGAACCGTTCCCTCGAGGTTGTGTAAAAGCCGGAACCTACATCAAATCTTGGATCGACATTAGAACCCTTTACTCCTCATTAATAGGAAATAAGGAAGATTAAGATCTAACTTCATACCTCGTTTGCATGCGGGTGGGCGAGAAGATCTTGACTCAAGTCACCACGAAGACACAGGTTAGCCACTTGAATACACAGCGAATCCTACGGGGAACACGTGCGATGAGGAGATAGAACCTCAATCGGTACATCCTCTTCCTCGGCCTCGACATCCGGCACTTGAACCGGATGGGGTATCAGCCTCCTCCACAACGACGAAATTTTTCTAGCAGGCGGGTCGAGTACTTGAAGCCCTCCTCCAATACACGAAGTGGTCCTACTTGGAACTACTCGGTTGATCCGGATCCATAATATCTGGGACAAACAAGTCTCGAAATCACCTCGAGAAAAGGGTGTCCAAATTCTTATACGGAGCTTTTCAAAATGTATTTTATGATTACATGCATGCATGCATTGTTTTAACATACATCTGATGGGGTTAAAAATGCATGACTACCCAATACCTACGTTTTGGAAAATTTTTGCCATAGCCCCTTTAAATGGGACTATCCATATGCACATAGGCATGACTAGGTGGCCGAATAAAGCTATAAAAATGTTATAAAAGCTATAAATTGCTTTCGATCACGTTGTGGTATCCCAAAACATAAAAAAGATTATAGAAAGGGACCGTGGGGGGTATAATCTTAAAACATGTTAAGTACGCCTTAGCACACTAGTTGATGAATGAATCTCGAAGATACTCAAAACGTATTAATCGTATGCTTCTGATATGCTTTCGAGAGTCATATGGTTACAAGTAATGCTTAAGTCGTATGCTTAGAAGTATGCTTAAATGTTAATCATATGCATGCTTACAAGTATGCTTTCAGTCAATGGTTATAAGTATGCTCAAAATAAATATGTTAACATTTATAATATTTAATACGTAGTATAGATGCGAGTAGAATCGTGGACCTCACCATTAGAATAGTAGTTGGATATTGCGAGCGAAGTGAAATTACCGAATGGAGGTGCTACAGGTTGAATTTAGGCATTTAGTTTAAGTGTTTTTTGGTGTCGTATAGTCACCGAATGTATGAATGGTAGAGTCGCGGAATCGATGTCCATGTTTAAAGTGTAAGAATGTAAATTATATAGACGAAGGCAGCAGTAAACTATCAATTTACTTGTTTAAGGTTCGTGAAATTACGAAAATGCTGGTGGGCACATGAAGAGAAGAGATGGTGGCATCACTGATGCACAATTGAGGCGGTAGTACTTTCAAATCCGATATGAATGAAATGGTCCATGATATTGCGGGGCTAGATTTTGATTGGGGCCAATGAGAGAAGCGACCTATGAATTGATGCAGACTTCTCTTTAAGTTGTTGAGCGAGGGTAGCAAGCCATTGCTAACGGTTTTCAAAACACACTACATTATGCTGCGTTAAGCGACATTACTTAACATCGAGGTGATCTGACATGAGCACGTGAAGTGTTTGATCGCTCTTGAAAGCCGATTAAGGTATATTTGCTGACGGTGAGAAATGCAAGTAGCTATTACTTTTGTGAAAATATGGTGAAGAAGTTGGTCTTGGATGCCAAAAGATGATGCATGTCCTTGGCGCATGTTGTTTTATAAGGAAAATGACGAGATGTGTGAGGTGCACATTTTGCGATCGGCCAGTGGTTTAGGCTAATAAAGAGATTGTGACTCTGAAAAGAAATCAAGTATCTGAATTTGAATTCTAAGGTATTTTTTCCATTATTACATCATTAAAAGATTGTACATATGTCTTCAAGATAATTTGAACATATATGAGTTGGCATACGAAATCTCCATTAAAGATGGAGAACTGGCGTCGTCCGGTCGTGAACTTGGAAAGATTCGGCCATGGCGTGCAATTTGCGTGGAACCTGAAATGTGAAACTTGGATTGTCACCGATGGTTTAAATCTCCGTTTAGCCCTCAATTTATTCCGTGCTCTGTTGCTTTGTGATTGTTACTCCGTCTGACTTGCCTCCTTGGATGTGTATAAACGGCCGTACTTATTTCTTTCAGCACCAAGCGATTCTACGGTCTAGAGTCACGGGAAAGAACAGAATCATTTACTTGGGGCCTCTTATAGTGAGTTAAAGGTATTGTGGGAGGATGGAGTCACAGACTTGGGATGTTACCGAAAACAAATTTCAACCTTAGAGGCGGTGGTTATATGGGCCCCTATAAGTGACTGACTTATGGTATGTGTTAGGCGGATGGAGTACCTGCGGAAGTTGGCTTGTCCATTATCTGGAGCATACAAGTTATTTAATCCTCAAAAGGTGAAAGCCTTGTTGGTTTGGCCCCATCATAAATCGGTTCTTCTGGGTAGATCACCCGTTCGAAGAAATAGAACCTTGAGAGGAAAGTAGATAATGATATGCACCTTAGCGATTGTCGGGGAAACGGAGATGCGAGATAGATGATGGATTAGGATTATCCCATTTGAAGGTACAGGTTGGTCGACAAACATAATCAATGGGTTTAATTGAATCTCATAAGCTTTGCGGGTTGGAGGAAATGTTTTGGGAATTACTTATTATTGAATTACATAGATTTGATTAGTCGTAATCTAGATGTGATCGTATTAGAAGAATGTGTTTGTGATGTGTTTAACAACATGAGTAGATATTCTACGGGGAAGACAAAGATACTTGATAAGGCACGTTTGGACATGAAGATTTGTAAAGCGTCTGGTTAGAACTATGAATCTCCTAATGGTAAGTTAATGAAATAGCATCTGAGGTACATTGTCAGCGAGTTGAAGATGTGTACTTACATTGGGTTCAAGTCTACGACTTCGGATGGATACGTCGAACATTGCAAGGTGTATTCTGGTGAAATTGCAAGGATGAAGAGTCCTTGTTGTCGTGTGTTATGGAGACTCATGCCTATAGCATTTGGATACGCTTGATAAACGATATGGGATGCTTTAGCCGGATCTTAGTACGTTTCTTGAACTTGTGTTGAAATCATTGAATGAGAAGGACATGTTTGTACTTGAGAAGAACATCATAGAATCCGTGTAAATTTGGAAAATATTTTCCCCTGTTTTTTGACTCCATGGAGCATTGCAAATCCATGCTACATGAAGCTGCGTGTGGGGTCCGATTCGATATAGATGGATGTACCCTTTAGAAGGAGGGTGAAACCTTAAGAAGGAAGGTGAAGAATGAGCTTATGTCGAGGGGTGATATAAAGGCATCTGATTTGATAGAATATCGTTTGTCTCGGACTATTTTTGGGATGAAGTCTTGACAAGGCGATCGAGTATCGAGGCAGCGTGATGATGGGGAAATGTTGAACTAAATGGTGGCTCTACGTATTTGATGTCGGGCGCTTATGGAAAAGGAAGCCCATATTCCTCTCGAGCAAGGCCATGCAGCATACTTACATTCTTCTCGATTGTGAGGAGATTGGCCAATTGTAAGTACATGTAAACGATATTTATCTTTTTAAGTTAAAAATTTATTCTAATATTAATGTTTATAATAACATAGTATAGATTGTATGATGGCGAGTTAAAAGTGAAGCATGCAGAGCATAGCGATAAAGATATTCAAATCAATCGGAGTAAAAAACTTTGCACTTTGGCTAAAGGACAAAGTAAGTTGAATTTTAATGCGTAGTGTATATATATATAATATATATATAGTATATTATATGACTTCATTTAATAGATACTGGAGTTTTGTGAAGCTTTGTTGAGGATCAATGATTAGGCTAATGTCTGAAGTCCTAGCTATGGGACGGACAAGGATCCGTCGGCGTAATGGTTTACAAAATAAATGGTTGTGAATTTCACACAAAGGCATATGGTAGCATTAAAAGAGCAGCGAACTACGGAGTGTGTGTCGAGGAGATTATTCTGATAGGCTTGAAATCGTGCCTTTTATGGGAGTTGGAGGAAATGTGGGAGTTGGCCGTGCAAGGAGACGCGTCACAGGGGTCATATTCACTTGTTCAAGTGCCGTTGGTTTGATTAGGAAAAAGGGATACATGTTGTGGACATGGAATACGTCGATATTGACCTCCGTGGAATTCTGCGTACTCCAACCGAACCGTTTGTTTACCAACTCAAAGCGGTACAAGTATACTACCTCCTAGTCACATTAGGAAAGGGATAGGTAATATGATTGGCAAGTTATGAATTTATACTCCAGCAGCGTAGTCGTGTAGAATTAGTTGATGGGAAGTTACGAAGCGGATGTATGAGTAATTTATAATAATAAATGTGGAGGGCGACAGTAGAGTAATCCGGTTAGATAATTGAGATGAACCACATAGATTAGATCTGATCGATACTTGTGTCAGGATGACATTGAAAATCTTTGAGGAGGAAGAGTTATTGGCTGAATCGACATAGAATGCGAAGCGGATGATGGTTATGAATGCAACACGTGCCTAAGATGATTACAGATCGAGCGTTATGCTTGAACTCGTGAAATGTATGTTAGCAATCGTATTTTTATCATTGTCATGTTTATGTACTAAATATTTAAATGCAACTTTTTTGTTTATTGTCATTTATATTCATATATATACATGTTTATATCCTTGTCATTTATGTATTAAACTATTCGTCGACTTTGTTTGTGTGTTTATATTCATATATATACATGTTTATATATCCTTGTCGTATTTATTGTCGTATATCGTGTAATGAATATGACTCTAATAACATCTTAAATTTGTAATATCGGATGACCGAGCGGTAGCATGAAAAAGCGCGGCTTAGGTGGGGGCTAATAATGTGCCCAAGGGGCCCCTGTAATAACCCGATATTTTTCATATAAATAAATAAGAAATTTTGCATATAAATTTTTTTTATTATTTTATTTTAATGATGAGAATAAGTGTCAAGTAATGTGTATGATAAATGCAAATATATTTATTACTTGAAAAATTATAAATAATTTTAGAATTATTAATCATTACAAATTATATTCTTATAGTAATTAATTTTTATAGCGTAAATGTTTTTATTAATTATTTTCCATGAAAACATGATTTTATATTATTTAAATAATATATAAAATGATTATTAGAATTATAATAATAAATATTTTATTATATATAATTTGTTCGTAATATTTAAGTTAATTATTTTAACTTAATTATTGATGTTGTATATGAAAGATAAATCGAGATATGGAATCAAAACCCTAAATTGGGATTTTGATCAAGGGATGAGAATAATAATATAATATTAATTATATTTTGATTTTTCAGTACTATAAATATGTATCTGTATATGTGTAGACTGATGATGGTTGGTCAATTATGGTAAATTATGTCATAACCCTTATATCATGTTATTAAACCCTAATTGTTAAACTCAGTTATGAGTTCAAGATCTGTAAGTAATTGTGTTATATGAATTTTACTGTGTATTATATAATTTCTACATAATTAGGAAAAACCCTAATTATTATTTAAAACCCTAATTTGCTAAAAAAATAGAAACCCTAATTATTATTTTTAGTAAATTATAATGATAATTAGAAAACCCTAATTGTTAATTTGGGAACCTAATAATATTAAGGAACCCTAATTATTTAAACCCTAATTTTCTATTAAAAACCCTAATTTTAAATTAGTGTGTTTTTAATTAAAATTTTATTACACTTTAATTTTAATTTTTCAAACCCTAGAAATTATTTGGGAAATTTTAAGATTTAAAATCTAGTGATTAAACCATAGATTCAAGTACCTTGACAAGAATACCCTTGAAATTTATAAGTAAAATTACCAAAGTGCCCTTTTGTCCCATTTGTTGAATTATTGCTAGCCAAATCTTTGCAAAATCTTGCAAACCACCACCTACCTACTACCCTACCTATGAGCTAGCTATATTAGATTAACAAAGACATGATCATTATTACAATATCAAATTCATTGCATCAATTGATGATTTACTAGATTTAAGAGAGAGAAAGTAAAATTATTTCTCAATTTTTTCACAAACACATAACCATTTTCTCTCAAGACCAAACCACGAAAATTACAAGTGTTAGATCACCCCAAAAGCAAGCCCCACGAACACCAATATATCAAATCGAAGAATAGAAAATCAAAATCAAAGCTTAAAAAGGTAAAACCCTAATTTAAAATTTTTTGATTTGTGTTAGATGTTATGATTTTGTTGTTAAAACATGTTGTTTGTAGTATATTTGAGTGATCTGGTTGCTAGATGTTGGATCCATAACATCTAGAGGCTCAAAATTGAAGATTTTTAAAATCTGGAAAAATTTTTTTTTGTGTCTTACAAACGAATGTCGAGGGCCATAATCTCCTTCTCTGCTTTATTATTTTTTTTTTTTGTTTTATGTTTTTAGATATGTAGTGTGTATGTGGTCTTTGGATCAATGTCAAAGAATCAGATCTCATTTGATGTCTAGATTGTAAGTTATTAATGGTCAAAAACGTTTGACCGAATTTGATTGACAATTCGAGCTTTTCCCTGGGCAACCCAAAGAAGCCAAGCGTTATACTCCGACAAGTTTTCAGATGAGCTTTTATATCTTATGTCTTCTTCTATGTTGTTTTGTTGTTGTTTATTTTTATAATAATTTATAGTATATACTATATGTTAATATTTTATATGATCTTTATATCCTATAAATATACATAATTTGATGATCAATGGATGGTCAAACAGTCAAATGAAACACTATTTCGGAAAACCTAGGAAACATGAAATGAATATGTTCAAAACAAGTTGCTTCGATTTTTTTTTGATTTTTGATGATTGATGTATTTGATGTTATTGTAATGTTTTGTGATATATGATCTATTGATGTACATGTTACTATACATATTAAAATCATCAAAACAAATATATTAAAATGATCAGTGATTAAAGGCTTGGAAAGTGACATCAACTCGAGATTATTCATCATTTCTTCAGAAAACCCGAAAAGAAAAACGACTTCTCGACGAACACTTTTTTGAGATATATTTCTTTTTATTATGTTATGTTGTTTTGACTTGATTTTGTTGTTTATTATAGTAGTACACATAATACTACATGATCAGAAAATTTTCCATTTTTAAATCATTTTTGAGATAAGATTTATTAATTAAAAACTAAGTGACTTCGAATCCAAATTTCTACGAAGATCGGGTTTTGAGAAGAAGAACAACACATAATTATACGTATTTTTGTCGCTTAATGTACCTTTAGCTTATTAATTATTTATTATTAAATTATTTTAATTAAAAAAAATAGAAAAAATAGTTTTAATTATTAAAAATACAAAAAAAATTATTAAAAATTATTTTAAAGTCCTAAAATTAATTTTTAATTATTTTAAGTATATTTCATAAATATTTAATATTTTTGAATATAAAAGGTATTTAATTTATTTAAGTGTAATATTAAATAAATTATTTAAAAATGATTTTAATACATGAAAAATCATTTAAAATATATTATGATATAAAAGATATTTTAAGTTATTTTCTATAACTTTTAATATTTTTTGATGATGAATTTCATTAATTAATTAATATTAATGATGATTAAGTTATTTAATAAATGTATTAAATAAATGATGAAAAATAGAATTAATGATTTAAAATTTATATAAAATGATTTAAAGGTTATAAAAATATTTTAAGTTATAAAATATAACTTTTGATATTTTTTCATAAAAAATATTAATATTTTAATATTAAGGATATTAGATTTATTTAATAATTATATTAAATAAAGTAATTTAAAAATGATTTTAATATTAGAAAAATCATTTTAAATGAAAATAAAGTGTTTAAAGATATTTTAAGTTATAAAATATAACTTTTAATATTTAAAGGATAATTTCATTAATAATTTAATATTAATGATATTAATTTAATATTAATGATATTAAATTTATTTAATAATTATATTAAATAAATAGTTTTAAAATGGTTTTAATAATTTAAAAATCATTTAAAAAGGATATAAATGAATTAAAAATATTTTAAGTTATAATTAATGACTTTTAATATTTGGATAAATAGTACATTAATATTTAAATATTAATGATAATTATTTAAAAATGATTTTAAATGTTTTAAAAATCATTTAAGGGTAATATTAATACTTTAAAATATTTTTTGAGTTATTATAAATAACTTTAATATTTTGGCAATGGTTTCATTAATAGTTTAATATTGATTAAATGTTAATGATAGTAGAATTTTTTAATATTTAAATCATTTAATTATGATTCCGGTGTTTTAAAATTTATGATAAATTATAATAAGTGTTTAAAAATTATTTTAAGTCATTTAAAAATAATATAACTATTAATTATAGTTATTGAACTAACTGGATAGAGTCTTAAACTCGATTATTAGCCGATAAAACCGTTGTTGATAATCGACATGTTTCGAAATTGATCTCAGACTTTAGATATTTTGATTCAGATATTAATGATTGTTTGTGATTCAATAACTGTGGGATATGTGTGACAAGGTGATTAGGTTATGTGCTGACTGCAATAGGCAGTGTTTTGTGTTGTGATATGTTATTCTAATCAGTAAAATGATCTTATTACTGATAGGTGATTACATAAAAGATAAAACTAAGTTGCGAATTATAAGTATCGTACCAGGCAAGTATCCTACCTTTGCATTTTCTTTATGCAATGGACATGAGTAAGAAGATTTCGAATTATATTATTATTATTATTATAGATTATTAACCCTATTGTTATATATATTATATCCGATCATTGATTATCAACATGTTAGTATATATGTAATTCAGATATATATATTCTGTTCATAATTTCTATATATGGTTATACAAGTGTCCCCACTTGGATAATCATTGTATTTAATCACATGTTGATATATATATATATATATATATATATATATATATATATATATATATATATATATATATATATATAGAATGAATATATAAACCTTTTAGAATATCAATGAATATGAAAAACCTTTTTTATCCAATCAACTTTGGTTCCGACTTCGACTAAGTATGAACATCCCTTACACGGAAAACTTTTTATGGACCCAAGGTGGACAAAGTGAACGATAATATCGTTCTTATGTAGTATTGATCAATCACAGGTACAACGGGCCGATCACCCCCCGTGTCCGTAAGTTATGACGGTTTGCGGATGAAGAAGTTCTTAAAACCTATTCAAAAATTGAAAACAATGTTCATAGTATGTCACCTTAACCCTATTTATAGTCAATACGTAGTTTTCAAAATTTGATAGAGAGTTGTTATGTTATTATTATTCGGTTCAGATTACTTCACAACTATTGACTTGTTGTAGAAGGGTAGTAGTAAAAAAAACATTTAACCCTTTCAAATAATATTTATAATTGTTATTACTTGTTGGGCACTCAAATGCTCACTCTTGCTTAAATTAAATGTTTTCGCTTAAGTATGATCAACCCAAAGGCTCGAAGCAAGAACAAGGGAAAGGAAAGTCGTTCGAATGAGATTTATAATATTTTATGTAATAGTTATAGTTTATTAAGATAATGATACTTATTATCTATGATGTAATGAATGTTATTAAATAAAAATTAATTACAACTAATTAAATAACTTCTCCACATTACCACAAAATTATAATTTTATTAGAATTTTATTTAATAAATTCACGTATCACTTTAATTACTAAGTTAGAACAACATTATAGCAACTCTCTAATTATTAAATTCAATTAGAGTATTTTCTCCTAAATTTAATTCACCACTCTTTTATCTTAATTAAATTAATTTCTATAACTCATGAATTATTTACTTGCTAATAAATAATCCAACAAATATCTACTAACAACAACCACATCAATAAAAATATATTTATTTAATTTAATAAATATTTGAAATTACAATAAAATCCCAAATTGTTACAGTATACCTGATGAGGAGGATGTAGTAGAGACGGATGGGGAAGATCATGTGGAGCTGCCACACACGGAGGAGGATGAGGATGAGGAAAAGTTTTCACCAAACTCTATCACAACTCATATGTATGTTGAAGTATACGATCGTAACATTGAGCTTCAGGATAGAGTCGAGGAGTTGGAGAAGCTAGTAGCTGAACGTCAGACTTCGATTGCACAGAAGAGCGATGAGATCCGAGATCTTGATGAACGTCTCATCAATGTGGAATGGAAGCTGGTTCACATAGAGGGGGAGAATGAGCAGCTATTGGATGAGGTTACAAAATTGAAGGATAACTTGAAAGAAGAATCCGCCAAGAGAGCAAGAGTTGAAGATGCGTACAAGAAAGCTTCTCAGCGTGCAGAGGTAGCAGAGGGAGAGGTATAAGTAAAGAAGATCAAGATGGAAGAGATGAATTGTGTGTTCAATACTATCATAAATTGAGCTCAAGACCGAGTCATGTACTATTTAACTCAGTTCGAAATGCTGCCATGGTATATGTTAGATCGTAGAATGATGTTCCGTATCATGGAAGAGGAGCGTCGTAGGGCTATGCAACAACTTCGTAGGCCATAATAGAGAATACAATTTTTGTGTGATTAAATAGTAAATAAGATGTAAATCCCAAGTGTTATGTGATCGATGGGATATGATGGTGTTATCCTGAAACTTTATTAGTTCAAGAAAGGGATGTTATCATTATTATGTTTTTAAAAGACTATGAATGAATAAAATGTTAATATTTATTCAAGATGTTATTTGTTATGTGATGATCTTTTATGATGTGCAAGTTAAGTGAAAAATACTTAAAAGATTGAGTAATAATCTAATTAGTGTATTTTAAACAGAAAATGCCTCCAAGAAAACGTCAACCACGACAACAAACCCCTGAGGGGTCTACCAATAACAACAACGCTAATGCTAACCCAGTTTAACAGTTGATAACATTATTGACGGGAGCGCTGCAAAATCAACCGCAGAACCAAGCTGCGACTTTTAAGGATTTTAAGGCAGTTGGACCACCTGAATTTTGTAGGTCCATGAATCCAGTTGAGGCACAGACCTTGATGATGGAAATAGAGAAGGTTTTTGACGTTATTAGAGTCAGTGAGGACCAGAAGACTACTTTTTCAAGATTCATGTTGAAAGAAGAAGCCATTTACTGGTGGCAGGCAAACAAAACCTGAGGAGGTCAGGGAGTGATGACTTGAGATAGGTTCAAGGAAATATTTTTCAAGACCTATTTCCTAGAGAGTTCAAAGAATCAGATGGAGGTCTAGTTTTTAGAACTGAAGTAGGGTGTAATGAGAGTGTCGGAATATGTATCAGAGTTCAATGAGTTGGAGAGGTTTGTGTTGGGTAAAATCTAATTACGCACAGCACGCAAGTATACGTGGTCAACAAGTAATAAAGTGATAAGTTGAGTATCGTTCCCACAAAGAATTATTTAATAAAAATCACCAAGTACTAACCTATGACCAACTCAATCTTATTTAAACGAATGAATTTCAAATTATATTAATTAAACTACTATTAAATTCCACTAATTAATTTAAGATGATGGAGATTTAAGATCATAACTTCACTTATTTCTTTATTTAAGTTAACACACTTCTCATCAATTATTCTCCATCCCGAATTGTTAATCAAAAACACTAAAGCAGATAAAACCATCTCTCGATTCATAATATCCATAATCACTTAAATCCACAGATGATAGAATTAAGCAAGACACCCTAATTAACTAATCCACTGTATCTCTATGTGAATTACAATTAAAAAGGATTTAAAGCACAAGTTCTCTATAAGATTACACATGACATAAAGGCATATCTCTATCCTAAACACAAATCATGAATTACATCTATACAGAAATCACAAACACATGCTATCATGATCAGATCTAAACCTAAACTTCAATTCTCTAGTTCATATAGATTATAACGATAATTGATGGCCAATCAATTAAACAATTAAGTCCAAATCATAATAGAAAATCCTCAGAATAGAACATAATAATTGATAGCGAAGCATATTAAAATAAACTACACAATAAGATCCATTGTAATCTCAAACAAAGAATTAGTTCATTGAATTAAAACTAAGAATCCACACTTGAATACACATTAAAAGACAAATATAGAAGAAGATGAGAAGATATAATCTATTTTCTATAGATCCGACGCTTTCTCCTTGCTCCTACTTTGAATCTTCAATGGTCTCCAAGTTGCTTCAATCTCCAAAAATCATTAGAACTAGTGTTTTAATCTAATCTAATGTAATGGAATCATACTTCTCCTTTAATCTTCCTCTTTTATAAGTCTCTTTACATGTCTTTAAGTCCTCTTGGAAGTCCTTGAGTCAATCGGCTTAAAACAGTCCTTCTCCAATTCATCTTGTGTTTGTGTAGTAGTTATATGTTTTAAAACCATAATCTCTACTCAATTCTATGCCAACTAGAGTCCTATTACTATGCGAACTAAAAAATCCAAGTTCCATCATTATTAGCATCACATTAGGAGTGCCAAAATTCGGGACCCCCCCGCCCCGGTGTGGGTGTAAGCTTATAAAATGCCCGCCCCGATGGGCTAGGCTACTGCAATCAGGAATGAAGACCCCCTGTGTAAAACATGCATTTTGCCAAGCTACCTTCTCGAGTGAGTTCTGATGAAGACCCCCGCTTTGGCGTGGGGTATATAAAGCAAAAAGGCATTCTTCAAGGCAGGGTCTATTCTACAAAATGACTTGCTATAGCTTCATGAATTCTTCCAAAACCGTTCCAATTGACTCCAAATGATTCCAAATGACTCCAAATCTTTGTTAAACGCCGCAACAACCAGCCTACACATATAAGAACACAACATAAGCAAAAATGAATATGAACACACGAAAATAGCAACAAATAAGCATGAAATGGACATCGATTCGTGTATATAAAATTCACTTATCAAAATCCCCTAAACTTAAAACGTACTAGTCCTCGAGCACAAAACAACCACATGCTATGCAATACAATGAAATGCAACTCATCTATATGCTTACGAATCCAAAAGTATTGATAGAATCAAATCTATTCACTCGGCCTTGGAGAAATCAAGTAAACGTGATAATACATCATATCAAAACCAATCAACAATTTCCTAATCAATCATAAAATCTTAGACTGGTATCACTAATATAGTGCGTGTGTGCTCCACAACAATGTTAACTGATATAAAATCAAATTTAACACATAACAAGTCTCTTCGAAGGCATCATACAGTGTAAACTCAAGAAATCCAAAAACAAGCTAGATTCAACTAAAATCAAACAATTACCAATATCGAGGGTTAACATGGGATACTTATGCTTTATTTTTCATCTACGAGGGATTTTTGCTCTTATTTCCCGTTTTATTCATTTTTTTTAAAATTTTAAATACACATAGCTATGCAATGTCTCATTCCCTTAGGCTTTTCAATGCTACCTTAACGAGATTTCGACCAACGACTCCCAGACCATTAAGACCTTAGGGCGCTAGGTGTAAAGACAATCCCCTCGGGCTTACTTACTCAAGTAACAAAGGCCACAAAACTAGACAAGCACGCTACGATGTTTATTCATACTTTTTTTTCTTTTTTTTTACAATATAGCTTATATACCCCAAATATTCTCCCAAACTTAGGTTCTTGTCTAACTTTAGCCATCACTACTTATTCTTGTCATTCTTTCATTCAAACTAGCATTATCCTTTAGAGTCCCATTATGTATCAATTTAAACTCAATCAATCAACAAGTTGTTTTTTTACGTGTTATCCTTATTATACTAGTTTCAAACACAAAAAGTACTCAATTCATAACAAGAAATCACATCAAAGCTCTAATAATCAAGATTATATACTTGTCTACCTCAATTCCAATCTCATCATTGGCCAAAATAAATTGTAAATATCAAACAAATTGGACTCATGCAAGATGAAACATAGTAACTAACTATTATTTTTAATTTATGATTTTTTTTAACAAGAAACCTAATATAATGTTATTCAAACTATACTACTACGCAACTACTTATGCAAATTGTACTACATGAATGCAAACATAATGAACCTAAACTAAATTAACAACATATGCAAAATAACATAACATAAACATTAAACTAAACATGCAATAAAGAACTAAACTAAACTCCCCAAACTTAGCAATTACAATGTCCTCATTGTAAAATATAGCGATAAGTATAAGAGAACTTCCTTGTAATCACTAAGCGTGAGGTGATGGTGGCGATGGCGGACGATCATTTTCCTATCCATTGAACCTCCAATACTTGCAAATGAAGAGAGACAACATGGATTAGAATAGCCCTTTGAATATAACGTGATTCCTATCTACTAAATAAACTAGGAAAACATATAATATATATAAAAAAAAAAATTTGCCTCTCGATCGGTGACTGATTTATAGTCTTTCAATTTGACTTTTGTCTCGTCAACGCTATCCAATTCCTCTTCGATAATTGAGGAACCCTCCATCCATTAGAATTGCATACCGTGTTGGTAGGTTTCCCATCTTACTAATCAGTGAATTGAAACAACCTAGCATAATTCCATGTACATGATGTCTCTAGTTCCATTGCATAGCTAGGTGTCTCGTCTCAGTATTTGGGAATAAATTTTTGCATTAAGGCATGGAAAGTACAATGGACTTTTCCTCTTTTTTTTTTCTCTTCCTCACCCACCATGGTGTGTATACGAGGCCTCTTTATCATAATCGATCATTACCTTGGATGTGACTACCTAGGGGCATGGGTGTGTGCAAAACTCAATCGGATTTTTCAACTCCGGTTGAGAAGTCACTTGGGGTATAATACAGGTGATCCGATATTCTTCATTTTCCAAACCCCATTGTCTCTCCTCAATGTCCACTCCTTTCGCTTCATCCATTGCGGTGTACACTTCGGCTCTCCATCGGTTTCATCATCCATGTCATAGTACCAATTGTTTTGAGGGCGATTGTTCAAGGCTTCAAACATTTGATCCATATGATTCTGCAGATTTTGAATTGACCTCTCTTACTCAATCATCTTCTCCTCGATTGATGCTACTGAACTTGAACCACAAATCCTTCAATCTTGAATTATCTTGTTCGGGTTTTGAAATCCATGTATTAAGGACCATTCATTGAGGAGTTAATGAGTTGTTCCATCTGTCTATTAAGATTTTGGGTTGATAACTTCTGACTCATTATCATCTCTTCTTTTTCTGCTATAATCCTTAACATGAATTCCTTCAACTCTGAATTGTCTTCTTGTTGCATTGGAGGTGGATTTGAGAAATTTGATGGATATAATGGACTTAGAATGCAGTATTGGTCTTCATAAGTATAGCTCCATGAGGAATCCGGGTGATACCCCAAACTTGATGATAATTATCATATATATAATCGCTGAGGTATTCACCACCATGTTGTCCCGACCCAAAACTAACGTGTGCATTGATGACTTCGAATGATTACCAAAGATAATAATTGCAAGTAATTACTATCCTTCGATTACGTTGGGCAAAACAACGTCCAACCTCCTCGAAAGTGTCTCAAGCTGCGCTGATAATGCATAAAATGCATTGAGACCATCAATACCCACTTCCCTTTGTTGAGTCATGTTCCTGTATGGCCATTGATACGCAAAGTCATCCATGGTACTTGGAAAGAGAGAAATATAGGAAGAGAATTAAAAATAAAAATAAAAATGTTTAAATTAAGACTAATATGATTGAAATTAATATTGGTAAAAAAATATTAAATTAATTCCCTTGCAACAGCACCAAAAACTTGTTGCGTAAAATCTAATTACGCACAACACGCAAGTATACGTGGTCAACAAGTAATAAAGTGATAAGTTGAGTATCGTTCCCACAAAGAATTATTTAATAAAAATCACCAAGTACTAACCTATAACCAACTCAATCTTATTTAAACGAATGAATTTCAAATTATATTAATTAAACTACTATTAAATTCCACTAATTAATTTAAGATGATGGAGATTTAAGATCATAACTTCACTTATTGCTTTATTTAAGTTAACACACTTCTCATCAATTATTCTCCATCCCGAATTGTTAATCAAAAACACTAAAGCAGATAAAACCATCTCTCGATTCATAATATCCATAATCACTTAAATCCACAGATGATAGAATTAAGCAAGACACCCTAATTAACTAATCCACTATATTTCTATGTGAATTACAATTAAAAAGAATTTAAAGCAGAAGTTCTCTATAAGATTACATATGGCGTAAAGGCATATCTCTATCCTAAACACGAATCATGAATTCCATCTATGCAGAAATCACAAACACATGCTATCATGATCAGATCTAAATCTAAACTTCATCTCTCGAGTTCATATAGATTATCACGGTAATTGATGGCCAATCAATTAAATAATTAAGTCCAAATCACAATAGACAATCCTCACAATAGAACATAATAATGGATAGCGAAGCATATTAAAAAAAACTACACAATAAGCTCCATTGTAATCTCAAACAAAGAATTAGTTCATTGAATTAAAACTAAGAATCCACACTTGAATACACATTAAAAGAAAAAAAGATAGAAGAATATGAGAAGATATAATCTATTATCTGTAGATCCGACGCTTTCTCCTTGCTCCTACTTTGAATCTTCAATGGTCTCCAAGTTGCTTCAATCTCCAAAACTCATTAGAACTAATGTTTTGATCTAATCTACTCTAATCTAATCTAATGGAATCATATTTCTCCTATAATCTCCCCCTTTTATAAGTCTATTTACATGTCTTTAAGTCCTCTTGGAAGTCCTTGAGTCAATCGGATCGAAACAGTCCTTCTCCAATTCATCTTGTGTTTGTGTAGTAGTTATATGTTTTAAAACCACAATCTCTGCTCAATTCCATGCCAACTAGAGTCCTATTGTTATGCGAACTCAAAAATCCAAGTTCCATCATTATTAGCATCACATTAGGAGTGCAAAAATTCGGGACCCCCCGCCCCGGCGGGGGTGTAAGCTTATAAAATGCCCGCCCCAGCGGGATAGGCTACTATGATCGAAATGAAGACCCTCTCATCACATGGCGGGTGTATAATATAAACATGGTCGCCCCGGTGGGCTACCTTCTGAAGTTCTTCTCGATGAAGACCCCCACCCGGTGGGTGTATACAAAAGCAAAAGGTTCATTTCTGGGGGTCTGATCAAAAAATGACTTGCTATAGCTTCATGAATTCTTCCAAAACCGCTCCAATTGACTCTGAATGATTCCAAATGACTCCAAATCTTCGTTAAATGCCGCAACAACCATCCTACACATATAAGAACACAACACAAGTAAAAACGAATATGAACACACGAAAATAGCAACAAATAAGCATGAAATGGACACTGATTCGTGTATATAAAATTCACTTATCAGTTTGCGCCATATCAATTTAACACAAATGAGCGCATGGCAAGAAGGTTTGAATAGGGATTGAAGCCCTAGTTGTACAATAGAGTTTCTATGTTTCAGCTGAAGGCGTTTGCAGTAGTGCTTGAGAAGGCGATTATCGCGGAAGGTGGAAGCGATGCCTTAATGAAGTACAAACAGGAACAAAGAAAGAAGAAGAGTGAGAATGAAGGTAAAAGCGGTACTAGCGAAGTGGTGGGAATAATAATAACCCAAGAGGAAGTGGAATACGAGTGTTGGTCTTTGGAAGTCAACAGAGTAGGTAGTAGAAAATGAAATTTGAAGCGTGTGTTACATGTGGGAAAAATCACGATGGCATGTGCTTGAAGGTAGCGCAAGTGTGCTTCAACTGTGGTCAAGAGGGTCACATTTCTCACGAATTTCCATCAACCAAAGAAGAATGCTTGTTATACTTGCTGGTCAAAGGATCATCTTGCTTTCATGAGTGCCCTAAGAAGAAAGTCGGAGATGCAATTGAAAAAGAAAGGAGGTGGCGATAGAGATACGTTGGTTATTGTTGGACCAACGTCATCAAGCAAACCCACCGCCAGAACATTCAACATGACTGTGTAAGATGCGATGCAATCAAAAGATGTTGTGTCAGGTATTATCCCAATCAATGATATAAATGCATATGTATTATTTAATTAAGTGTGTTACTTGCTTTCGTTTATATCCAATGAATTTGCTAAAAGTTTAGGATTGCCTAATAAAGAGTTGAATTTCCATTTAAACATATAAATTACGAATAGGAGGTGATTCTGTTAGATTCAGTATATAGGAATTATAGGTTGAATATTAAGGGAAATTTTATGATAGTAGATTTGATCCCGATTAAATTTGGAGAGTTTGATGTTATATTGTGAATGGATTGGCTATTCGATTATGGAGCGATAATTGATTGCCAAAAGAAGTGTATAAACCTTATGACTCCGTCAAAAGTAGTCTTCTACGGTAGAAAATCGCTTGACAAACAATATGTTTGATTTATTATGAAAGACAAGAAGTTTGTTGAGTCAAGGTTGCATAGGATATTTAGCTTACATAGTCGATACTCAGAAGAAAGGCATGAAACTAGAAGAGATACCAGTTGTTAGGGATTTTATGGATGTATTTTCAGAGGATTTTCCAGGACTTTCCCCTGACAGAGAGATCAAATTCATTATCGATTTATCACCAGGGACTGCTCCGATATCGAAGGCCCCGTACAGGATAGCTACGGTAGAGATAAAAGAACTTATGGTACAATTGCAAGAGCTGTTAAACAAGAAATACATTCAGCCGAGTGTATCATTATGGGTCAATGCGTCTTTGCATTGATTATAGGGAGTTAAACAAAGTCACTATTAAGAATAAATATCTATTTCCAAGAATAGATGACTTCTTTGATTAGTTGAAGGGAGCTAGATACTTCTCGAAAATAGATTTGAGAAGTGGGTATCATTAATTAAAGGTAAGGAAGGAGGATGTACCAAAGATGACATTCAAGACTTGGTATGGACACCACGAGTTTTTGGTAATGTCTTTTGGTTTGACCAATGCCCCTGCAACCTTCGTAGATTTGATGAACAAGGTGTTTTAACCATTCTTAGATAAGTTTATGGTGGTATTCATTGATGATATCTTAGTGTACTCCAAAACTCAAGAGAAACACATGGAACATTTACGTTTGACATTGGAGACGCTAAGAAGGGAAAAGTTGTATACGAAATTCTCTAAGTGTGAATTCTAGCTAGAACGTATACAATTTCTTAGGCATGCGATTGACAAAGATGGGATTTTGGTGGATCCATCAAAGGTCAAAGTTTTAATAAACTGGGAACAACCAAGAACACCATCGGAAGTGAGGACTTTCTTGGGATCGGCAGGCTAATACAGACTGTTTATTCAAGACTTTTCCAAGTTTGCCACTCCGTTGACAAATTTGACAATGAAATCCGTAAAATTTATCTGGACGGAGAAGAGCGAAGAGAGCTTTCAGGAGTTGAAGAAGAAGCTTAGCATGACACATGTGTTGTCATTACCGGATAATATAGGAAACTTTGTGGTGTATATTGATGCATCACATAAAGGACTAGGTTATGTGTTTATGAAAAATGGCAAAGTCATTGTGTATGCATCAAGGCAATTGAAGGACTATGAGAAAGGATACCTGACTCATGATTTAGAGTTGGCCGTAGTGGTATTTTCTCTAAAGATATTGAGACATTATCTCTATGGAGAGAAATGTGAGATATACACAAACCATAAAAGTCTGAAGTATATTTTCACATAGAATGAACTGAACATTTGTCAGAGGTGATTGTTATAACTGATAAAAGATTATGATTGTGAGATCTTTTATCATCCTGAAAAGCAAATATGGTTGCCAATGCCTTGAGTAGAAAGGTTCGGAGAAGTTGATGGTGTTAACTTCACAGGAGGAGCTTATTTAAACAATGACAATGCTTAGAGTTAGAAATCAAACTTTCGAAAGAATCTGATGAAAGATTGTTCCAGATGGAAGCTAGTCCAACTTTGGTGGACAAGGTAAAGAAAGCTCATTTACAAGATGAAGAATGTGGAAAAATCAAAGAAAGAGTGGTCGAGAGTAGTGAGGTGAAGTATAAGGTCTCATGGCGCCCCAAATTCGAGACACTCATATCTTTAATTTGGTTCATCACATACTAATTCTAATATCATACTAAAATCATTAACAACAAAAATAATAGAATAATTTATGTTGATATAATATAAATATTCGGCGTCCCAACGTCTTTATATAACAAGTACTACAACAATCTGGTGATTACACTTAAGCATAATTTAATCATCCTTAATACATTATTATAATCATAATAATAATACTAATAATTCTACACTTAAAATATTAAGCTATTCTGTAGCCTTGTCCTTTCCTTTGTCATTTCATGATGTACCGCCTTACTTTGCCTTAACTATAATGTTTTTAGGGAAGCAAGAATGAGCAACAAGTTTGCCCAACAAGTAATATAACAATAAGAATAAGCAGTTATAACGTTTGAATCTTCAAAGGTATAACAATAAATAATAGTTCATGGACATTAATAAGTATCAAGAGTTTTTAATAAGTATCAATATAGATTGAAGGACATCATTAGAATTTCAAAGTTTGTTCATTTCGAGGTTCAATAAGAATGAATAATTGAGCGATCACTAAGACTAAGAACTCTTACTAGACTTAACAATATTATCTTTGCAATCCAATATAAATGAGTACAACAGGTGATCACCCTAAAAGTACCCTACGTTATGCATAACATTTAAACATGCTAGTAAGTGCGCACGTTGGTTTCCGACAATTATACAATTTTCCTTCAATGAGGGTTGTTCATCTCAAGATTTTATGAGAGTCCGCACCAAGTCAATTGGTTTGGATAGAGTTCTAACACATGATAATATTTTAAATTAATCAAAGGCTTAAACAACTTTTTATAATGCATTGAAGAATGATAAGTTCAATGCTTGCAACAACGTTAAGGTATATAAATGATTTTTGAATAGTAAAAGATATTTTCTTGATATAAATATGGTTGATAAGAAAACTATAAGACCCCAACTTTTATGAATAAAGTGGAATTTCCTCTATTTATTATTTTGAAATAGTAAGTGGTTGATTTGATTAATGTGGTTAGTTATGGGTAAAATGCGCAAATATTTTAAATAAGCAAGTGGTTATAAAATATTCATTGTTGTTGGGAATATTCGTTTGGTCGTGGAATATTCTTGTTGTTTGGGAATATTCGTAATACGATGCGACCTTGTGGGGCCCCATAACGGAAAAAGCGATTGAATGAAGAAAACGACAAGTATGAGTTTTTTATAAATAACGGCGTAGTTGTTACCGTTAACACTGTTGGAATACCCGGTGGTTAAAACACAATAATACGCGGTGTTGCACAGTAGCACACGGTATTGCACCAATTATTGATTCTTACGTAAGAAGACACTACTCAATAATTGTTACAGTAATTACTGTTCAATATTTTATTTTATTGATTCAATAATTGCTACGTTGATATTTTATATTATTGTTGTTTCCATAATTGTCATTGCACAGTATATCCCATTATCAGATCAATAATTTATATTATTTGAATAATATTATTAGATAACATTATTGGCAATGTCTAAGGAAGTTCTATCTAGGAAAGGGGTTTGGTCACCTAATTACGCGCCAGTAAGGAGAAATCCTTATCGGAAAGCTCCCTCTTTCCTGGGAACGACCTGGTTGTCATTATTGTGATTCTGTAATATTATTTGTGAATAATTAATTATTAATTTATATGATACAAAAAATATTTATTTATGTGGATATAAATGGAGGAATTTTTAGAAAAGTGACAATTGTTGAAAATTGATATTTTATCTTTTCTGATAAAATAATTCATTTAAATATATTATTATATTACAATTATATAATAATGGTGATATTTTTACAATAAATTTGTGATATATGAATAAATGAGGAGGAATAGTATTTTTGTTACAATAAATGATAAAAACATGTTAAATATGTTAGTGGACCCCATTTTTGACTGAAATTTGATTATAGCATGCAAAATTGTCCGTATGTGGATTTCAGTCAATTTCTGTTTAGAATTTGGAAAAACTTAAAGCTACAAAGTTGTAGAAAATTAAATTTCATATGGAATGGACATAAGATTCGAATTTTTCTGATAAAAGGGCTATTTATTATGAATTATTGAAGTTCCAGAATAATTGATTTTTGAGTTTTAAATTTCTTTTTTAAGAAAAAACGTTTTTATTATTTTGGTGGGCCCCACTTGTATTGAAAATGTGCTGAGCTCAGATTTTTCAAAGTGGGTGGAATTTTTTAATAATTATTAATATTTTATTAAATTTTCAGCTTTGGTGTTCTAAGCATTTTCCTATAAATAGGGTGTTTAGGTTAGAATTGAAAATCACACCAGAAATTGAAGTTTTCTCTCTCTATATTATCGAGGGTATTTTTGTGATTATTTTGATACTTTGAGTGTTGCCATACGGTGCAAGTTCTCTTGAAAGATTATATCCGATATTCCAAATGTAAGTACTATTCTTTTGAGGTAAAGGATGTTATTTTCTTCAGTAAATGATATTATTTTTTCATATCATTATTATCGAAATATTGGTATGAGTTTTATTGTGGAATTTCTACCTTTTTGTGTCAGGGTTACTATTCACGTATACTGCCATACGACACTATACATCGAAAAATGAAATTTTCTCGTGTTTGTCCCAGATGTCTATTTTTGTTACTATCTTTGATTGTATCCATGTTTTGATCTTTATTCTTGAATTTTACTCCACTATGATATATTATGGGGTGTTTTTGAACATGGATAAACCGAAGTACAAATCCTTAATTTTTTTTTTCTTTTGTCTCACTGAATTCATTTTCTTTAAAATATTTTTCATCATCCTCAATCTTAAATGATGATATAACTGAATATCTTTGTCTTGTAGTGCAAAGATGAATGATTTCCTTATGAATATCGTTAGCCCGTAGTACAAAGATGAACAGGTGTTGAGATGAACATGTCCAACTGATGAATCTTTGGCCTGTAGTGCAAAGATGAATATTTGATTCAAGATGTATATTGATTGATGTTACAGGGATAAAATATTGATGATGGACTTTTAAATTCATAGATGTTAGTAGATTTCATTCTCTACTTAACTCTTCTAATGAATTGTTATTTCTATATTATCTTAGTCATAATATTCTTTACTGGGCTAGTTGAGCTCACCCTTTTCCTTTTTGTTCCATTTTTCTTCTCAAGAAGCAAGAATATAGCGGGAAGTAGTCGAGGTGTGGAGTGATGATCCAAGGTAGTTGTTATAGTAGTCCTCACCGTCACTCAAAATTTTTTGAACACTCAAAATTTTGACATTCATCTTTCCGAGATAACCTAACATTACACATGAGGGCGGATACTATCGGATGTCTCAACCCCGGAACACACACCGGGAGTATCAATTCCAACCTCGGAGATAACCCCGAGTTTCATCCTTGGCGATAACCCCAAGGAATGTTGTTGCAGTTCCGGCGATAACTCCAGAAATGTTTATTTCAAATGCATGCAATCAGCTTCAACCTCAGACCTTCTACCGAGGCACTCATTCCAAAGACTCGTAGCTAACACCGGGAAGACATGCACACTTACTGATGACCTTGTGGAATTTAAACACTTGCAGCAATCCAATCTCAGATGTAACCCTGAGCAACGTCTGCTATCAGCTCAAACCGGATATAACCCTCGGTGAGGGGAAAAATTATCATCTTGCCACCTCAACCCTAGCGCGTCATCTCAATATTTCATACATACATTTCTACACAACAATGTCCCACAAGAGCGAAGGAGTTCCAATCCCTAGTGACTATTACTCGTGGCAGCACACCGGATAGAATTTGAAGCTTGAAGACTATGGGCATGGTCCCCTCTTCCTGACTTCGTACAACCTCTAATCCCATGTCAGTATGTAACTCTCGACAAAAGCATTCTGAAATAGGTCTTGTACACCTCGTTCGGATGCTTGGATTGAAGTTCTGCAAGTTTGAGCGAACATCGCAGTTTATGAGTGCACGTACGTCGAGATGGTGGGACCCACGGAGCCCGGGGCACCCCGAGCAGCCGGAGGTGCATCTGCGGCTACCGCAGGTACACCTGCGGCTCCCAACTCTATAAATATAAAGCTTGGGGTGGTCATTTGTAAGAGAAAAAGAGGTGAGGAATCCCTGTCCAATTTTCTCTACACACACCCCATATTGAGTGCTTTCTCATTTAAAACACCTGTTAGCTCACATATAGATATATTTTACCAGCAGTGTTTATCCATCTAGAGTCATAGAAGCTTGACTTGGCAGCCCACTGTAGGCATTCTCACACTCTATAAAGCCTTTCTCTTCATCTTTGCAAACATTATTCTTCACCTTAAGAGTCGTGTTGTGTTTGTATGCCCGAACTTCGGTCTGTGGTTCTCATTTCTGTCTGTATATATATATATATATACTTATATATGTATATATTTTTATATATGGACTTACATTATCGAGGTATGCCTCGATTAAGCGTAGACTTATGTCTGAAGCATTTACTTGCTTTTATATATATATATATATATATTATATATATAAACTGTTGTGGGATTATATCTGATGAGCCTGGATTTTACATCCAGAGCGTTTACTTGCTTATATATGTATATATATGAATTATTGTTGAACTCTGTTCGATGAGCCTGGATTTTATATCCAGTGCTTTTATTGCTTTTACATATAGATATAGCGACAAATTGCTGAAATGATAAACCAAGCCGGGATTGAGAAACATCCTGTGCGTTTATCGCTTATATATATGTAGACACTCGATTTCTGCACACCTATTACTGACATTGCAGGAGGGCAAATTCGTTTTTCAGAGATAAACTCAGAAGATAAATCACATCCATTCCGGATACTACAGGAAGTTCAGTTCAAAGTCTGGAACACACACCGGGAGTATTATTTCCAACCCCAGAAAACACACCGGAAGGATCATTTCCAACCTCGGAGATAACCCCGAGTTTCGTCCTTGGCGATAACACCAAGGAATGTTGTTGCAATTTCGGCAATAACTCCGAAAATGCTTGTTTCAAATGCATGCGATCAGCTTCAATATCAGACCTCCTGCCGAGGCACTCACACCTCAGACCCGGAGCTAACACCGGGCAGACAAGTACTCTCACAGATGACCTTGCGGCATTCAAACACTTGCAACAGTCCAATCTCAGATGTAACCCTGAGCAACGTCTGCTTTAAACTCAAACCGGTGATAACCCCGGTGAGGAGTCAAACATCATCTTTCCACCTCAACACCTGCGCGTCGTCTCAATACTTCATACATACATACATACAACAATGTCCTACAAGAAAAAAAGAGTTCCAATCCCGAATGACTATTACGCGTGGCATTACACCGGATAGAATTTGAAGCTTGAAGACCATGGGCATGGTCCCCTCTTCCTGACTTCGTACAACCTCTAATTCCATGTCATTGCATAACTCTCGACAAAAAGCATTCGAAATAGGTCTTGTACACCTCGTTTGGTTGCTCGGATTAAATTTCGCAAAATTTTCTCGCACACCTCATTATCGACATCATAGAGGGCGATTCGCTTTCTGAGATAACCCCGAAGACAACTTTCACATCCATTCCGGATACTACCGAAGTTTCAAGCCAAAACCCGAACACACACCGAAACATCATTTCCAACCCCTAACACACACCTAAAAGGATCATTTCCAACCTCTGAGATAACCCCGAAGTTTCATCCTCGGCGATAACCCCAAGGAATGTTGTTGCAGCTCTCTATAATAACCCCTAAATGCTTGTTTCAAATGCATGCTATCGCCTTCAATCTCGCACCTCCCCGCCGAGGCACTCATACCTCGCACCCGAGCTAACACCGGCAAGACATGCACACACTCACAAGATGACCTCATGCATTCAAACACTTGCAAGCAGTCCAATCTCGATGTAACCCCGAGCAACGCCTCGCTTTCAACTCAAACCGAGATAACCCCTGAGGAGTCAAACGTCATCTTGCCACCTCAACACCAACACATCATCATCCTCAACACTTCACATACATACATACATACAACAATGTCCCACAAGAACCAAGGAGTTCCAATCCCGAGTGACTATTACGCTGGGCAAAGACACCGATAGAATTTGAAGCTTGAAGACCATGGGCATGGTCCCCTTCCCGACTTCAGACAACCTCTAATCCATGTCATCACAGAATCTCTCGACACAAGCAAATCCAAAGAAGGTCTTATATACCTCGCTCGATGCTCGATTGAAGTTCTGCAAGTTCGAAGTGACATTACAAAGGCACGAGTGCACGATTTCGAGACGACGGACTCACGAACCCCTGGAGACACCCTGGGCACCAAGTCAGTAGTGCATCAAGGGCCACCACAGTACACACTATGCACTCCCTCTATAAATAGAGGGCTTGGGGTACCCATTTTGAAAAAAAAGAGAAGCGAGGAAGCCCTCGTCCCAATTTGCTCACACACACCCATATCGAGTGTTTCCTCATTTTAAACACTCTGTTAGCTCACATATATAGCTATATTTTTATCCAATGGAGCCGAGTGTTTATCCATATAGAGTCATAGAAGTCTCATCATGTGCCCCACACCGTAAGCCTTCTCACACTTCTATAAAGCCTTTCTTCTTCATTTTGCACACACTATTATACACATCGAGAGTCGTGTGTGTGTGTATGCCCTGACTTCTATCCGTGGTTTTCATTTCGCTCTCAGATATATATATATATATATATATATATATATATATATATGGACTAACATTATCGAAGTTATGCCTCGATTGAGCCTGCATTTATGTCCGAGCGCTTATTTGCTTTTATATATATATATATATATATATATATATATATATATATATATGAGCCCCGATTTTACATATATATATATATATATATATATATATATATATATATATATATATATATATATATATATATTTATATATCCTATATATATATATATATATATATATATATATATATATATATATATATATATATATATATATATATATATATATATATATATATATATATATATTATATATATATATATATTTATATATATATATATATATATATATATATATATATATATATATATATATATATTTACATTTAGTCCCGCCTTTGAGTTTACTTCATTGGATCGCGTTTTTTTATTTTTTTTTATTTATTTTCGATCCCCATTTAGTTTACTTCGTGGTGGTTTCATGTCGATATATATATATTTTATATATATATTATATATATTTATATATATATATCCCCCATGGAGTTATATATGGTGGTTGATCATGTCCATATATATATATATATATATATATATATTTATATATTTATATTTTTATATCCCCATGGAGTTGCTTCGTTTTATGGTATATCGATCATATCTCATATATATATATATATATATATATTTATATATATATATAATCTGCTTATCGCTTTCCATATAAATCGCAGATCATGTGAGCCTAGAATCATGTGATCACAGATTCAAATTTATCAATCTAGATTCTGCCTCGATGATGACATTTTTTCAAATTAGTAAGCAAATTTTTTACATTATTTACAAGTTCTCAATTTCTTTCGATGGTCATTCATGCCCATGAGGAGTTCTAAGTTCAAGATCAGATATTATTTTCTCAAGATGCCTCAGATCTCAAAAATAAAAGCAAACAAGCCAAACATTTAATAATAAAATGGAAGTATCAAAAAAGGTCTCAATTCTATTGAGCATGTGGTTTGAAAAACCTCTTTTTACAAAACTTCATTGCTATATATCTTGTTAAAACCGAATTTTTCTATAAATTCAAACCTTTGTATATAGGTGCGAACGAGGCCTCACACTACTTTCAAATAATTGCACATCGATCCACACACACACACACACACACACATTCATATAATAGCTTTTTTTGAAAAGTGGCGGCCACCGTGGCAACACGGATGTCGTGGGGTGCCTAACACCTTCCTCCGCATAATCAAGCCCCCTAACCCAAATGAATCTCTTGCTTCACAATCTGCTTAGCAAAGTTGTCACATCACCGGGTCAATGTGCAAACCTTTTCTCGGTTATATTGGTGCAACCAAATAAAACACCAACCGGCGACTTTTAAAGTCAAATCGTCGACATTATACATGTCGACCTTTTTCACTTGTTTTTTCAAACAAATCTCACATTAACATGAGAACACCAAAGAACAAGTAACGGTGCGGGACAAAAAAAAATCCCGACGCCGACAGTGTGGCGACTCACTGGGACTCCAAAGAAGAGGGCTTAAGCCGCTATTACAAGCTTTTTTTCAAAACTGTTATATATTGTGTGTGTGAATGTTGCATTTACATTTATGATGAATGTGTACGATGCATTTTACTTATCGCACCGCAAAATATCTCTATCTGATATTATATTAGTGCTTCGCACATGTCATCATTTTCATAAACGGTGAGACACGCCAGATGTGTGAATGTATGTTGTGTGGTTCCTCCACCAGAGGCTATCCTGCTTGTTTGATTATCGACTCAGAGGAAGACTAATTCCAACGAGGCTCGTGAAAGGCACCACCCAGATTCGCTTCCAAATTGAAAGACCGATTAACTTCCCCGCAAGTAGATTATGGATGATCCGGGGACCTTCATGCCAAAAAAAGCCATGAGAGTAACCCTAAGATAGGTCAACCTCTCGATAAACCAAACGCGAGGAAAGTCTCTTCATGCTTTCCATTTTCAATTACTTGTAAAAGCATTTACTTGTAATTTTATTCCATGTTCATCTTTATGTAATGGAAAATATGAAGATTATTTGATGCATATATATATTATCATGTTATCACAACAATCCATTTTGCAGGACAATATTCCTAAAATGGACACATTATGATAACATTTACATTATCCCTAAGACTAAACTACATAAGTCTTTTAGGGAAAAATCATCCAAGCACCCCGCTCAAAATCCAAAAAGGCCACGAGCCTACAACCAATCATGTCTTCTTCTTCTCCACCAACTAATCTCTCGCTTTCTCGAGAAGAATTTGACTTTGATTAGTAAAAAATTTACAGATTCGGTTGTTCGCTTAAAGAATTGATCAATCCACTCAGGGTACAAAAAGATGCCTACACATACACAAATCCTCTCTCACAAGGAGGAGCTCAAGGTTTGAAAAAAATTCCGTAACCTCAATTGATACAACCAACAAAGACCCCGAAAACACCCATCTCAAAGGAGATCCAGCATACCTATGATATCAGAAGAAGGTCCTCCAAATGGAGGAAACTATCCGTTCTCTCAAAGGATTGGAACACACGGAAGTGTTTCATATGTCGACCTTTTGCATATTCCCCCGTGTGTTCATTATCCAGAGAAATTCAAAACCCCGATTTTGAAAAGTATGACGACATTTAGGGATCCTTATACACATTTAAAGGTGTTCATTGAGAACTTGATCTTATGCGAAAAAATGAAAAGCTCGTAATGCAAATGCTCCAAAAAGTCTCTGACCGAGAAGCCCGCTCATGGTATACCGATTAGACAACTCAAAGATCCATAGTCGGAAGAGCTAGCTAGCTCACGCCTTCCTCACTCAATACAATACTTTTTCAATCTCGAGATGGCTCCCGACCGGCACTAAATTACCAAGGTCAAGAAATAATAACGAGTCTTTCAGAGAGTATATGCTCAAAGGTGGAGGCGCCTTTGTCGCTTCAAGTTATTCCTTCCATGATGTAATCGTAATGGTCACTTTCTTTCATATATATACAGAAGCTCCTTTTCTATGAGAGAGTTTTAGCTGGTATTGGCAAACCATTCTCCTCAAATGATCAAACACGAGAGAGATGGTCGAGATGGATTGAAGTCCGAAAATTCAAGACCTAGCCACTTAAAAGCAAATAGAAAGCACATCCAATCCGGATCTTATGGAAACAACTCCCCTGAGGGTCCATAAAAAGAAAGAGGAGGATGTTTCCTCGATACTACAAGGTCAAAAAGGCAATCAAAATATGCCTATACAGAGAGAAAACTACCCCTTTCAAGCACAATCTTCAAACCCTCCATCCATGCCTAAAAGTGAGAGAAGTAAAAAGCTCCCTCAACGCTCACACCCTTAGGGGACTCGCCGAGAATATTCTTTCTTTCTTCTCGACTACTCGTAAGAAAATTACACATCTTCTTCCACCAACAAACCCTAATGGGAGGGGGGTTTTAATGCTACTCGAAGTGTGCTTATCATGCCGAGCACCGACATGATACTCAAGATTGTTGGGCCTTTTGAACACAAGATCCAAGATTTAATAGACAACGGTGAGATCGTGGTCACCAAACCAGATCAACCTCATGTGCAAGACAACCCTCTTCTTCAACACAAAAGAAGAAGAGGTCAATATGATTAGTTGGAGCACCGGACAGAGTTCCAATTTTAATGGTGAATCATCCCAAACCATCAAAGACTCAAGTGGTTGATAATGGGATTATGCAAAGTTCCAATTTACTATGGAACGAAAGATGAAAGCTCTTTGCAAACAAATTGAAAAGTAATCGCGTAAATCCGTGACCCACCAAAGATCAAGTCACACGCCAATTAATCAATCAGAGAGAGCATGCCTATCTCTTCCTTTTTTGTTATGAATGCTCCACCATCACCTTCGTAAAGCGAAGCTATGGAGGATAAGGTCAGAAAGAGAGAGAAATGCTAAAGCCCGCCGATTTTTTGCCAATCGTAGGGAATTTACCTATCCGGGCCAATCTATGGAGGAGATATTTCAAATGTTGATCAAACGAAGGAAGAATTACCCTCCCTTCTACCTCCAATCAATCCCCGCTCAAGATTTGCTTCAACTCCGATGGAGTATGTCAATATCATTCATTTCTCGCACACAAAGACGTAGAATGTCATGGGCACTCCGCCATCTCATTCAAAATCTTATCGATAATGTGTCCCGCAAAATCGCGCGATGATGACACCGCAAACTCTGAGAGTGGGAATATGTCCTACCAAATGGAAGGGATCAAGAGTAGCTATATATCCGACGAGGATGATGAGACCGCCAAAAGCATTTTTCCACAACATGCAATTCAACTCAAAGGAGCCGATAATCCTTTGAAAGTGGCCGCACTCAGAGCCAATTTCTTTACCTTTCGCACTACAATATCCTCGTTGTCACCACACACAAAAAGTCCATGGAATTATGGAGAAGTCAAGGATCCACGCCTCATACTATCATATACTATAAAGTCGTCGAAGGAAAAAATCCACCGATATCTTCCTCAACGGGGTGATGAAGCCTACTCAAAGCAAAGGGGAAGATTCCCATGGAGAAGATTGAAAAATTCCTCCGCACTACGGGGGGCATAATGAAGCCAAAGGTGGTTTTAAGCTTAAGAGAAGCTCCACATCGATATCAATATCGACTTGGTTTTCTTTCCGAGATCATCATAAGATCTTTATCAAGGTTTTTGAAGAAGCCTACTTACCAAAATCAAAAAAATGATGGAAAAAAAAACATATGGTTGATCACATTTTTCACAACAATGTGATATCCTTCATCGATGATTTACATACCGCCCAAGGGACCGGGCCATCGCAAGCCATCAGACATCATTGCTTTTTTCCTCCTGTATATGCTAGCCGGAGTTTTGATAGATGGAGGTTCATCTCTAAATATCTCGTCCTTATGCCACCTCGTGAAGATGAATGTCAATCTCAAAACGGATCCAAAGCAAACCATACTACTATCAAAGCTTTTTGATGGATCCCGACGAAATTCGCTCGCTTGAAGATTGAGAGTCGCCAATCGAGATTGGTCCAAATACATTCAATGTATCCTTCCACGCCTCAAAGATAGATTCAGATACAACCTCGCTATCGGGGAGACCATGGATACACATGGTCGAGCCGCTCCTCCACACTACATCAACAACTCAAATACATTATCAACAATAATAGTCACCACAACGCCGAGCCGAATGTCCTCGAACAAGGAGATCTACCAATCATCATTCAATTCAAGTTGAGCCGAGCCAAGCCATACTTTCAAGTGAGTAACACAATAATACCAATACCATCTATCGAGCACCACTTCCCATACCCAAGATTTCACCGGTTATGTTACCACTCAAGAAATGATGTCATCATCATCATCAACCGACAAGGGCTTGGTAAAAATCAAGGGGTTAAGCACCCTATTCAAGTGTCCAAATAAATCGGGATAAATTTGACTAGGCTATTCTCGCTCGCCCCAAATATAGAATCCTCATAAGCATAAGCAAAGTTCCTCAAGCTTCCGCCACACACGATTTTTTTTCCATTTCCATTTTACACCACATGAGTCGACATATATCTCCAAAGAAAAGGTGCCACCATGTTATGGCTATGTTGCTTCCAAACCAAAGACCAATCAAAAGCAAAAGAGGTGCCGATTCTCGATCCCCAAGTGGAAGAAAAGGAACGAAAACGTAAAAAACACGACATCGCTTTGATGATGTCAGCATACACGATCATTGTTCATGATGAACATACAAACAGATATACCCCAATTTATGATGCCCATGATGTCATGGTTATCATTCGGGAGAAGGAGGACAATGACAATCCTCCCATCATCGCAATTCATCAGACTTTTGCCCTCGATAATCGAGCAAAGACTCCACGATCGGGTCGACGAGGGTAAATGGGCGTAAAAAATCCTCCGCCTCAGTAGATAACTTTTAATTGCTTACTTTTTCTATATACAAGATAGCAGCTATTTTTATCAAGTACATGCTAACACTTTTGTATGATTAAACAGCTTATATATTAAGTGAAAGCATATTTTGTTTTGAGACTCAATTTAGATGTGCCTGTATTTGTTGATGAGGTGCCTTCTTCTCCACAAGGGTCAGAATTTTTTGATGCAAAGTTGACTCTGACTTTGATGGAAATACAAGAGGACATCGAGACACCTCAGAGATTAAGGAATGGGTCGCAGATAAACCTAAACCCAACCTCGACTCAAACCACTTCTTTCAATCTTGAACCTTAGAAAACCCTAAGCTAATCCAAATTGGTTCGCACTTCACCCCAAACCAAACCAAAATGAAATGGTGCACTATTAACCCAATTCCAGATGTGTTTGCATGGTCTCATGAAGACATGGTGGGTTTGTCCACCGACATTGTTCTTCATCGCCTTCCCATTAAAGAAGGATTCAAGCCAAGTAAAAACTCGCGATCAAAACCCGAGTGGAGTTTAAAGGTTAAAGAAGAAATTGTGAAACAATTTCAAGTCGGCATTATCATGGTGTCTACATATCCCGAGAGGGATATCCAACATTGTTCCCGCGCTTAAACCAGAGGAAAGGTGCGTAGTTTGCATGATTATTATGGATTTTGAACAAAGCTTGCCTTTTAAAGATAGCTTTCCCGTGCCTTTTATCCACATTCTTATCGACAATACCGCTTAATACTTACATGTATGTACTTTTTGATTGCTTTCATGGGTACCATCAAATTATGGTCACCGAGAGGACCGTGAGAAAAACCGCTTTTTCATCACGCCTGGGGGACCTTTTGCTATATACATTTTGTTGTCATTCGCCTCATCAATGGGGGGGGCAACCTATCAAAGAGCTAGCTATGGCTCTTTTTTTCCACGATTTAATGCATAAAGAGATAGAGATCTACGTGGATGACATCATCATCAAATCCCAAGGAGGAAGACCACTTAGACCATCTCAAAAAGCTTTTCAACAGTCATGTAAGTACAACTTGAAGTTGAATCCAAATCCAAGTGCGCCTTTTGTGTTAAATCGTGCAAGTTGCTAGTTTTCCTAGTCACCACAAAGGATTGAATCGATCCTACCAAAATCCAAAATCCATCAAGGAAATGCCCATTCCTCGCATGTAAGAAATATACGGGATTTTTTGGGAAGAATCAACTTCATTAGCAGAGTTTTTTTCAACTCACAAAGAACCCGTGAGCCCATCTTCAAGTCATTAAGGAAGAACTCCTCCATGAAATGGAACGATGAGTGTCGTCGTCAAAGCCTTCCTTACCATTAAAGAGCAAATGTTAACGCCCTATTTTTGGTACCACCCTGTGGATGATGTTCCCTATTCATGTACCGCCCATTAATGACAATGCCATGGGTCAGATGTCGGGGGGCAAAAAACGATAGAGGCCAAGAACGAGCTATCTATTACCTCAAAAAAAAAGATTCAAAGATCAAGGAACACAAGTACACTCGATTGAGAAGACTTGTTGTGCTTTTTAGCATGGGCTTCCATGAGGTTACAACATTACCTCCATGGTCACACAACCCATCTCATATCCCGCGCGGATCCTCCTCAAGTATGTGTTCAAGAAGCCCATACTAAATTGTCGATCGTCTGTATGGGCAATTGATCCTACAAAGAATTTGACATCGCTCTACGCGACGCAAAAAGTCTCATCAAAGGTCAAGGAATTGCGGATCAACTCGCCGCCGCACCTCAGTAGGGGGATTACAAACCTTAGAAACATATTCCCCGATGAAGGGGTAATGACAATTCAAAGAACACCATCAAGACGATGATGCCACACATGGAAAAAAATGTATTTTTTGGATGGAGCATAATACATAAGTAAGGCTCTGAGCCGAGCAGCTTCTAATATCCCAGACGGGGAGCAAGATCCCGTCATCCATCAAATTGCAGCTTGTCAAAGACCAACAACACACACCGAAAATATGAAGGTCAGATTATGGGGCTAAAACTTGCCTGCTCAATGGGCATCAAAGCGCTTAACTCGCCTTTGGGGATTCCGAATTGGTAATCAAACAATCCACCACGAATCTATCAAACCAAAGAATTACATTTGTCGCCTTTACCACCATCAAAAGTTTTACAGATGGCTTTTGAGTTCAAGAAATCTCCTTTCTACACATTCCTCGTAATAGAAATGATTTTATGATGCATTAGCAACGCTGGCCTCCTCGATTCACATACCGACAAGGAAAAACATGCCAAGCATCACATTTGCTTCCTCGCAAAAAGCCCCACCTATGGGAACTATGTTGAGAAGTATCGATGAGCTACCTCCCATCCACAACCCTTGGTATCAACATATCAAGGAGTATCTACGAGATGGATCTACACCACCGAGGCGAGCCTAACCGAAAAGAGGCGATCCATCGACTTGCTATGAAATTTTACCCGAGCGAGATGCACTCTACAAAAGAGAGATGCAGATTAGGTCTCCTCGATGTCCGGACAAAGACCAAGCTCAGAGGCTCATGGATGAGATCCATGGTGGAGTATGTGGCCCACACACGAGCGGACCCCTACTTGTCAAGAAAATCCTCGTAATAGGGCATTATCGGGTTACACTCAAAGTCGACCGTGATGATCACGCCAAGAGGTGCTATCAATGCCAAATTCATGGAATGCTATCCACGCCTCCAAGGGAACTCCACAATACGAAGTTCGCCACGGCCCTTCTCAATGTGGGGAATGGACGGATCGGCCCATCGAGCCCAAAGCCAAGAATGGACATCGATTCATATTCACCATGATCGACTACTTCACCAAATGGGTAGAAGCAACCTCCTTCCCTGTGGTTACTAAAGAAGTCATCATTGCTTTCATCGTAAAAAATGTCGTCTCGTCGATATGGACAACCAGAGGGTCATCAGGTCGATAATGCTAAGAACCTCAACAACAAAATGATGGAGGAGTTATGCAAAAAATTCCACATCAAACACCTTAACTCCGCCATCTACCATCCAAAGATGAATGGTGTTGTTGCTTAGCTAATAAAAAAAAACATCAAAAAGATCATGCGTAAAAATGTCCGCCAATCACAAAGGATGGCCCCACCTCTCGCTCCTCGACTTTTATTAGCCTACAAAACTTCAATGCATGCGCATTTCCACCGGGGCAACCCCTACACTATTAGCCTAGCCTATGGAAGCAAGCTTCTCTATAGAGGTGGAAATGGAATCCTCAGAGTGTCGATGGATGCTCAATTGATGAAGACCAATGGGTACAAGATGTATCACCAATTGTCTCTAATAGATTTAAAAGGCGAACCGCGCTATCTTCCATGGTCAAGATATCAAAAAGAAAAGGATCGCATCGATCCCTACAATAAAAAAAAAGTCCGACTACGGCAGCTCTCAAAAACACGACTTTTGGTTTTAAAGAAGATCATCGACAACCAAGATCAATCTAAGGGAAAATTCGCCCTAACTCGGAAGGCCCATTTGTTGTCAAAGGAGGTATCGATAGTGAGGTGCTCTCATACACGTGAAATGGATGGCGATGAATTTCACACTTATTATCAACTCTCAACACCGTGAAACGGTACTATGTCCCGGGTTACCATCAAGCAAACATCCCGGTATTGATCATCAAATCACCACCATTCCGCTTTTTTGACCCTTTCTTTTACAAACTCTTCTTCTCCCTCGTGGAAACATACACTTCAAACCAAAGAAATTTCATTTCACCTCATTTCAAACCTTTCATACAATTTTGCTATCCCAAGACGGATTAAACCTTTCACACCTTCACAGCTTTATCCTCAAGACGGATTAAACTTTTTCACACTTCATTTTATCCTCAAGACGGATTAAACTTTTCACACGCGCAGCTTTGTCCCAAGATCAACTTTTTTCACACCTCAGCTTTTGTCCCCATTATGGGATCAAACTTTCTTCTCCCCGCAGAAGATAGCCTCGCATACATGGGATTCACACTTCTCTTTGGTCATGATTCATCCCGAGGGGGGCGAACTACGCCGACCGATCTCCCCGATACACCGGAGTACGAGGGCAACCATATTCTATATGGCCCGGCCGCAATAAAAAAAAAAAAAAAAAAATTTCTACCCTTTTTCTCACAAAAAAAAAAAACAAAAAAAACTTCTACACCCTTCTTCATCAATAAAGCTTCTAC
Source organism: Panax quinquefolius (assembly GCA_020205615.1). Classification (NCBI taxonomy): domain Eukaryota; kingdom Viridiplantae; phylum Streptophyta; class Magnoliopsida; order Apiales; family Araliaceae; genus Panax; species Panax quinquefolius. The sequence continues at coordinate 141,766,721 of CM035156.1, forward strand.
ACCCATCCGCTTTTCACATTCAAATCATGAACCTCTTACACCAGTGTTCAAACACGCAGACTTGATCTCCTCTTCAATAGAGTACGTAGGCACCATTTATTTATGGTTCAAATTTAACCCCCTACCGTAACAAAAATACTTGTCACACTCAGATCGATCAACCTTCAATCCACCACATTTCATCGGGCTTTCAGATCAAAGGGATGGAATTACCCAACCTCTCTCACAAATAGAGATTCATGACCATCTAAGTCATGGTCAGTGCTCAAAAGAGCAACACCAATCCATAAGAGATGGAATTAACTAGGCTTCTCACAAATAGAAGTATCATGACCACCATCTGTGGTGCATTAATCTCAGAGAGAAAAAGCACACTCCTCTCCACATTTCCATATACAAAACCAAATTCCCAAGACACCAAAGATGGTAGGGATATATATAAATCAATGATCCGCTCTCGAGATCCTCATGACGCTCAATGTCCACATATCAAGGATAAGTTCGTAATGCATCAAGATCACAAGGCCCCAAAGAAACAAAAAAAATATCAAGCAAGTATCAAGGCATAACTAAAAGGGAAGTAAATCAAAATATATTTCTCCGCCATATATATACTATTTTGATATATACATATATGTGTGTATATGACAAAATGGCTAAGCTTAGTCTGTGGCAGAAAAATACAAAGCTATCTACTGATCTGTGTATATGCGACTATCGATCTAACATAGCATCCTCTCTCAAGAAGGAGGTAAAGTCGCAAGCTCCTCGCCCAATGGTATCTACACGAGCTAGCAGATCGTCGGCTAAACTCGCATGGTGGCATGATGCTCATCAATGTATGCACTCATATCGCAAGATGCCAAATGATGGGATCTCAATCAGTACTATCTCATGAATGGCCACATCCCCTAGCAGATAGGCAAAGATCCCGCCCACAATCAATGCATCCCCGGCCGATCTAGCCTCATCCTCTCTAATGAGAGCGCGCTCTCTCCCATCAAGAGTCACAACATCGCGGCCCTAGCCCGATCTCTCTCATAGGTCATCGATGTAGCTCTCGCTGCCCCAAATGTCAGGTCAATAATCGAAAATAATAAAGGCACTCTGGGGGGAGAATCCATCACAAATGTCGGCAACCCAAAGAAATCAAGTCCCCATCGATGGGAATGTCACCTCCTCCATAGCTCCTCATCGTCGTAATCAATATCCCGCACTCCGTGGATACTACCATAGTCGATGCGCGCGCTTTGCCTCCATCCATGCTCAATACTCGCAGAATAACCCGATGACCGATGTAAAACTCAAATAGCTCTCGCCGATCCCAACAGCATACAACCCGGATCTCTCTCTCCGATGATAAATGGTGAGAAGCGAAAACACCAATCACTACGCCTCAAATGGATGGAAATCTCGAAACCGTCAAACCGACACATCACGCCCAATGGTGGGTAGGTGATCATCCTCTCAAACCAGCTAGAGGAAGATAATCCATGCCACTCTTTGCTTGGGATAAGGTTTACGTGGGTAATCAGTCGGTATGATGGTGTGATGCTTTGTGACGCCCCAAAGTAGGTATACATCACCCATCTTGAGTTGCTGTGACATGGTACATAAATCAAATACAAACTTAATTATACAACAATAGTAAAATCTTTGCGAAACATAATCTAAGAGATTTAGTACGTATATTGTCATCTAGACAGTATACAAACTCAAAGGAGTCCTCATTACATTTATTATCACACTATTTTACAGAATAGTGAGGACTACTAATGCTATCATCTGGACCATCACTCCGTTCCCCGACTCGTCCCAGCTATATTCTCATTTTCTGAAGAGAACAGTGAACAAAAGGGTGAGCTCAACTAGCCCAGTAAGAAATATTATGACTAAGATAATGCAGAATAAATTATCAATAGTCTTCAACAATGTTAAACTGATAAAAATACAATAGACATCAAGTTTAATTTTGTCCTCTAGGTATATGCTAGCTGAAGAGTTTTGATAGATGGAGGTTCATCCCTAAATATATGTCCTTATGCCATTTTGGTGAAGATGAATGACAATCTCAAACAGATCCAATGCAACCATACGGTTATCAATGCTTTTGATGGATCCCGACAAAATTCTGTCAGAAAGATTGAGCTGCCAATTGAGATTGGTGCAAAAACATTCAATGTATCCTTCCATGTCCTCATGATAGACTCAGGATACAACCTGCTATTGGGGAGACCATGGATTCTCATGGCTGGAGCCGTTCCCTCCACAATACATCAATAACTCAAATACATTGTCAACAATAGTCTAGTTACTGTCAACGCTGAGCCGGAATGTCCTGAACAAAGAGATCTGCTAATCATCAGCTTCAACTCAAAAGTGGAGCAGGCCAATTTTCATACCTTACAAGTGAGTAACATAAAATACCAACCTATTGGAGAACCACTTCCCATACATAAGATTTCTGCCGAGGTTATGTTGGTCACTCAAGAAATGATATCATTGGGTCATCAGCCTAGATAAGGGCTTGGTAAAAATCAGTAGGGTATTAAGCACCCTATTCAAGTGTCCAGTCATGGGAATCCTCATAAGCATAAGCAGGTTCCTCAAGCTTCCGCCACATGGCGATTTCTTCAATCTGCACCACATGAGCTGATATAGTCTCTAGTAAAGGTGTCAGCCCATGTTATGGCTATGCTATTTCCAAAACCAGTACCATTCAAAGAAAAAGAGGTGCTGATTCCTGATCCCAAAGTGGAAGAAAAGGAGCGAAAATGTAAACAAGAAATTGCCTTGATGTTGTCAGGCATACGTATCATTGTCCATGATGAACATACAAATAGATATACCCCGAACGATGATTGCCCAGATGTCATGGTTATCATTCGGGAGAAGGAGGACAATGACAATCCCTCCATCACTGCAGTCCAACAGGACTTTGCCCTCGACAATTGGAGCAGCACTCCATGCATTGGTCGATGAGGGTAAAATGGGTAGAAAATCCCTCTGCCCTGTAGATAACTTTAATTGCTTACTTTTCTATAGAGTATTAGCAATTATTTTATCAAGTACATGCTAACACTTTTGTATGATTAAACATTTTCATATATTAAGTGAAAGCATATTTTGGTTTCAGGACTCTGAATTTAGATGTGCCTGTACTTGCTGATGAGGTGCCTTCTCTCCACAAGGGCTGTAACTTTGATGCAAAGTTGAACTCAGACTTGATGGAAATACAAGAGGATATTGAGACACCTCAGGAGATTAAGGAATGGGTCACATACAAACCTAAACCCAACCTTGACCAAACCACTTTTTTCAATCTTGGAACCTTAGAAAGCCCTAAGTTAATCCAGATTGGTTCAGACCTCACCCCAAACCAACAGAATGACATGATTGCACTATTAACCCAATTCCTGGATGTGTTTTCATGGTCTCATGAAGACATGGTGGGTTTGTCCACTGACATTGTTCTTCATCGCCTTCCCATTAAAGAAGGATTCAAGCCAGTTAGGCAGAAACTCAGGCGATTGAAACTTGAGTGGAGTTTAAAGGTTAAAGAAGAAATTGTGAAACAATTTCAAGCTGGCATTATCATGGTGTCTACATATCTAGAGTGGATATTCAACATTGTTCTCGTGCCTAAACCAGGAGGAAAGCTGCGAGTTTGCGTGGATTACCGGGATTTGAACAAAGCTTGCCTTAAAGATAGCTTTTTCGTGCCCTTTATCCATATTCTCATTGACAATACTGCTCAATGCGGCATGTACTCCTTTGCAGATTGCTTTGCGGGGTACCATCAGATTATGGTCGCTGAGGAAGACCGTGAAAAAACTACTTTCATCACGCCTTGGTGAACCTTTTGCTATAGACAGTTGTCATTCGGCCTCATCAATGCTGGGGCAACCTACCAGCGAGCTATAATGGCTCTTTTCCACGATTTAATGCATAAAGAGATAGAGATCTATGTGGATGACATCATTATCAAATCCCAAAAGGAGGAAGACCACTTAGACCATCTCAGAAAGTTATTCAACATGTTGCGTAAGTACAACTTGAAGTTGAATCCAGCCAAGTGCGCCTTTGGTGTTAAGTCAGGAAAGTTGCTAGGTTTATTAATAAGCCACAAAGGGATTGAATTGGATCCTACCAAAATCCAGGCCATCAAGAAAATGCCCATTCCCCAAATAGAGAAGGAAATACGGGGATTTTTGGGAAGAATCAACTTCATTAGCAGATTTATCTCTTAGCTCCCATCAACCTGTGAGCCCATCTTCAAGTTGTTAAGAAAGAACTCCTCCATGAAATGGAACGATGAGTGTCAAAAAGCCTTCCTTACCATTAAAGAGCAGCTGGTTAACGCTCCTATTTTTGTACAACCCAGGGATAATGTTCCCCTATTCATGTACCTGTCCATTAATGACATTTCCATGGGCTGTATCCTGGGGCAAAAAGACGATAGAGGCTAAGAACGAGCTATCTATTACCTCAGCAAAAGATTCTGCAGCAGTGAACACAAGTATACTCTAATTAAGAAAACTTGTTGTGCTTGAGCATGGGCTTCCATGAGGTTATAGAATTACCTCCATGGTCACACAACCCATCTCATACCCCGCGTGGATCCTCTCAAGTATGTGTTCAGTAAGCCCATACGGAATTGTTGACTGTCCAGATGGCAGTTGATCCTACAGTAATTTGAAATCGTCTTTGTGATGCAAAAGTCTGTCGAAGGTCAAGGAATTACAGATCAACTGGCCGCCGCACCTGTAAGGGATTACAAACCCTTAGAAACATACTTCCCCGATGAAGGGGTAATGACAGTTCAGCAACACCATCAGTACGATGCATTCTACACATGGAAAATGTATTTTTATGGAGCAGTTAACACAGAAGGCTCTAGAGCTGGAGCCGTTCTAATATCCGATATTGGGGAGCAGTATCCCGTCGCCGTTAAATTATAGTTTGTCAGCACCAACAACACAGCTGAGTAAGAAGGATGTATCATGGGGCTAAAACTTACATGTTCAATGGGCATCAGGCGGTTATCTGTCTTTGGGGATTCCGAATTGGTAATCCAACAATCCACATGAATCTATCAAACCAAAGAATTACATTTGTTGCCTTACCATCGAAAAGTTTTATAGATGGCTTTGGAGTTCGAAGAAATATCCTTTCTATACATTCCTCGTAATAGGAATGATTTTGCGGATGCGCTAGCAACGTTGGCCTCCTTGATTCACATACCTAATAAGGAAAACATGCCAAACATCACATTTGCCCTGCAAAAGGCCCCAACTTATGAGAACTATGATGGATAAGTATCAGATGAGCTACTTCCCACACACAACCCTTGGTATCAACATATTAAGGAGTATCTACGAGATGGATCTACACCCACTGAGGCGAGCCTAACTGAGAAGAGGCGGATCCATCGACTTGCTATGAAATTTTACCTGAGCGGAGATGCACTCTACAAAAGAGATGCAGGATTAGTTCTCCTCAGATGTCTGGATACAGACAAAGCTCAGAGGCTCATGGATGAGATCCATGGTGGAGTATGTGGCCCTCGCATGAGCGGACCCCTACTTGTCAAGAAAATCCTCAAAATAGGGCATTATTGGCTTACACTCAAAGCTGACTGTGATGATCACGTCAAGAGATGCTATCAATGCCAAATTCATGGGAATGCTATCCACGCCCCTCCAAGGGAACTCCACAATATGAGTTCACCATGGCCCTTCTCAATGTGAGGAATGGACATGATTGGGCCCATCGAGCCCAAAGCCAATAATGGACATCGATTCATATTCACCATGATTGACTACTTCACCGAATGGGTAGAAGTAGCCTCCTTCCCCAGGGTTACTAAAGAAGTCATCATTGCTTTCATCAAAAATAATATCATTTGTCGATATGGACAACCAGAGGTCAATGTGTTAGACAATGCTAAGAACCTCAACAACAAAATAATGGAGGAGTTATGCAGTAAATGCCACATCAAACACCTTAACTCCGTCATCTACCGTCCAAAGATGAATGGTGCTGTTGAAGCGGCTAATAAAAACATCAAGAAGATCATATAGAAAATGTCTGCTAATCACCAGAGATGACCTGACCTCTTGCCTCTGACTTTATTAGCCTACAAAACTTCCATGCGTACTTCCACTGGGGCAAACCCATACTCATTAGCCTATGGGATGGAAGCAGTGCTCCCCATAGAGGTGGAAATGGAATCCCTCAGAGTATTGATGGACGCTTAGTTGGATGAAGACTAATGGGTACAAGACAGGTATCACCAGTTGTCTCTAATAGACGAAAGGAGAACCTCGGCTATCTTCCATGGTCAGTTATATCAGCAAAGGATCGCACGATTCTATAATAGAAAAGTCTGGCTACGGCAATTCAAACAACGTGACTTGGTTTTGAAGAAGATCATTGACAACCAAGATCAGTCTAAGGGGAAATTTGCTCCAAACTGGGAAGGCCCATTTGTTGTCAAGGAGGTATTGACAGGAGGTGCTCTCAGACTACAGAAAATGGATGGCGATGAATTTCCACAGCTTATCAACTCAGACACCGTGAAACGGTACTATGTCTAAAGTTACCATCAAGAAAACATCCTGGTATTGATCTTCCAATCACCAGTCATTTCGGTTTTGATCCCTCTCTTTTTACAAACTCTTCTGCCCCTTAGAAAAACATACACTTCAAACTAGTAGCCTGGTTTCACCTCATTTCAAACCTTTCATACAATTTTGGTTATCCTAAAGATGGGATTGAACCTTTCACAACTGCAGTTTATCCTGAAGATGGGATTAAACTTTTCTACACTTGCAGTTTGTCCTGAAGACGGGATCAAACTTTTTCCGGACCGCAGCAGTTGTCCCCATCATTGGATCAAACTTTCTTCTCCCCATGATATAGCTTTGTACATGGGACTCACACTTCTCTTTGGCGGCGATTTTTTTTCGGAGGGGCGAACTACGTCGACCGATCTCCCGATACCCGAGAGTGCGTAGCAACCATATTTTATATGGCCCGATCACAATAAACAAAAAACAACAAAAACATTTTTACCCTTTCTACAAAAACAAAAACAACAAAAATACTTCTACACCCTTCTTAATCAATAAAGCGTACACCCATCTTCCTTTCACCTTGACGTTGAACCTCTTACACTGGTTCGAACTCGTGAGACTTGATCTCCTCTTGATAGGAGTACGTGGCGCGACCATTTATGGTTCCAACCCCTACCGGAAAAAAATGCTTGTCATGGTACTAGGACCTTGATCTAACCTTGAACCTGGAATTACACTAAGAGATTCGAAGGGAATCCATAACTGGAATTATCTCCTCTCAAATAAGACCCCAACTTTTATGAATAAAGAATAATTTTCTCTCAAATATATTTTTTGAATATGGTGTGGATTTGATATAATGTTATAGTTGGGGTAATATTTACAAATTTTGCAAAGTAAGCAAGTGGTTATATATTATTCGATTGGTCGGGAATATTCGCTTTAATGAGGAATATTCGTGATTTACGATGGTTAATCATCATCATGGACCCCATTAACGGAAGTATTGTCAGTAGTAATAAAAATAATGACATAATTATCTTTTTTATAAAAATAATACGAAGTTTTACCGTTAAAAACCGCTGAACTACCCGGTAGAAAGTAAAAGTACAAAGAATACGCGTGGTCGTTATAGAAGAGCACACTGCAGATTGATTATCGATGCTTACGTGAGAAGTCACTCATTTATACTCAATTATTGCTACAAAGAATTGTCGATCATATCTCTCATATTATTGATTCGATTATTGTCACAAGATCATCTCGTATAATAATATGATATATTATTAAATCAATAATTGAGACGACAAAGTTATTCATATTATTAAATTGCAATATTTACAATGTCTAGAAGTTCTCAAAGAGAGGTTTGGTCATCTAATCATGCTACCAATAAGGAGAAATCCTTATCTGAAAGCCCCTCTTCCTCGGGAACGACCTCGTTGTTAAATATCATGAGTTATAATATTAATGATGAATAAGTTCGTGTTGATTAAAGATGAAATTGATAGTTCCATCAGGTCGAATTATTAGTGTTAGTGGAAATCGACATTTATTTCGATATTAATTGATGTCCGGGGTTATATTGACTAAATCGGGTAATTAATCGGATAAATGAGCAATTAATTGCTATTAATTCACATGCTTATATAACTATTTGTTCACATGTGTGTACTATTGATTCACATTCTTGTACTATTAAGGGAGTTGGTGCAAGATTGATAATACTTGCATGACTAAGTTAAAAATGGAGGTATAGATGGAGGTACTATACTGTAATTCATATTTTCACATGATTATAACTATTGATTCACATGATTGAACTATTGATTCACATTATTTACTATTAGGGGAGGTGGTGCAAGTTTGATAATACTTGCAGGACTAAATTAAAAATGAAAGAAAAGTCAAGGTATTGTATCAGAATATTTTGAGCCCCAAAACGTGCATTTATCGAAACTAGATTTTCCTATAAATAGAAGCTCATTCTTCCTTCATTTCTCACCAATTCACTAAAGCTTTAGAGCAATTATTATAGAGAGAAATTATAGAGAGAAAGAAGAAGAGAAGTCTGACTACCTCTCTACTCCAAAGATCCAGCTTTTCTTTTCTAGGTAAGGGGGTTATTTCTTTCAGATTCATGAAGAGAGCTTCATTATTCCATTCTTTATTATTATTATGTTGAATAACTCGCTATGCTAAGTACCGCATACATGGTGAAATTCTTCTCATTATTCCATTCTTTATTATTCTCGTTGAATATCCTTCTTCTTCATGCTTTATTATTCTGTTGAATAACTATTCGCAGACTGGTGAATTCTTTCATTCCATTCTTTATTATTCTGTTGAATAACCTCGTCTACGCGGTCTATCGCATGCATGGTGAATTCTTTTTTATTCCATTCTTTATTATTCTGTTGAATATCCTCGTTCATGCTGATTATCGCATTCTTTTCCATTCTTTTATTATTCTTTATTATTCTATGAATATCCTCTATCTCGCATGCATGCGTGAATTCTTCTCGTTATTCCATTCTTTATTATTCGTTATTCTTCGTTGAATAACCCGTTCCATTCTTTATTATTCGCTCTCGCGCGGCCTATCGCGCATTGAATTCTTCCGTTATTCCATTCTTTATTATTCTCGTTGAATATCCTCGTCATGCACGATTACGCATTTACCTCCGGTTTCCATTCTTTATTATTCTCGTTGAATAACTCGCCTATGTGGATTATCACATGCATGGTGAATGATCCTTCAGATTCATTCCTTATTAAATTGTGGAAATGATCTGTTTACGTGATTACATTATGGCGTGTGAAAATCCATTTGCGCTTCATATATTCTATATACTCATTTGGTTAAAGTTTTGGCTTCTATACTCCATGAAATTAGTAGAATATCCTCGATATTTGCGCTTCATCCCAAGATCTTTTCATGGAAATATTCTTCCGAGCATTCTTGAATTTTACTCCACAAAGCAAAGATCATGTCGACAATTTGACGTTATTGATTTCAAGATAAATTAACTTATAAATCTTTAAAATTTATTCTTGAACTTGTTTTATTGAATTATTATGTCATTGTCATCATCCTCATGCTTATATTGTGATGAAAGTCATCTTTGGCTTACGTATATGATGGACTTGGTATGATTATGACCGTGGATTATTCTAAGATAATCATGACCGTAATGTTATAAATGATGTGGTAAAAGTCCTCAAGAGTCTGTAGTAGTATCGATGGACGCTTTTTGTATGATTATGACCAGGATTATTCTAAGATAGTCATGACCATCGATGATTATTTAATGAATATCCTCGCCCGTAGTGTGGGATGACTCGATGATGTGGTTTTATTTATTGTCGAGTCTCAAATGATAAAAATTGATGAAAACATTTTAAATCATAGAAGATAGTAGATATCATGCTCTACTCTCGACTCTTCTAATGGATTGCTTATTCCACCAATGCAGCTTAAACTTGATGTCTATTGTATTTTATCGCTTTAACATTGTTGAAGACTAATGATAATTTATTCTCGCATTATCTTAGTCATAATATTTCTTATCGGGCTAGTTGAGCTCACCCTTTCTTTCACCGTTTTCTCGTGAAATGAGAACGAGCTTGGACTAGTCGGGGAACTGAGAGTGACGGTCCGTGATGATAGCATTAGTAGTCCTCACTATTCTATAAAATAGTGTGACAATAAATGTAATGAGGACTCCATTGAGTGTGGATATTGTCTAGATGACAATATTCTTATTAAAACTCTTAGATTATGTTTTGTCGATTTTACACGATCGTTGTATAATTAAGTTGTATAATTTTGTACCATGTATTTGGCGACTCAAGATGGGCAATGTAAGATGGGTGATGTATAAAACCTTTCTCTCTCGTACCCAATGCTCTAGCATACCCTCCACGAATTTTGTGGGAACCTGAAACATCAACAGGGTCATAGTATGCTGCAATAAATCATCTACGGTCACTCTGTCTGATGGTGACATGCTATCATACCATGAACGCATACCAGATGCCTCCAAAACTAGTGCGGTATGATCAATACGGCTAACTGTCGAAGAAGACATCTGTACGAGCCGTGTCATAAGACCATCCAGGGGTCAATGTTGAGTATCTATGGACATACATACATATAAATAACATAATAACATGCATGACAATAGATGGCAATATGATATAGGGAATGGAAAACTGTACATACATTCCTAAGTATATCATCATCTAATACTTCTCTGTACATCTAAAATACAGGGAAATGGGGCAAAGCTACCCAACATCTAACAGAGGCCTATCAAAAGATATAGCGAGAATGGGGCGAAGCTACTCAATAGCTAACAGAGGCCTATCAAAAGAGATAACGAGAAATATACATCAGAAGAAGTCAATGGAATCGATGTCTACATCATCAATCCTGTCCACCTGATGTAACTCCTTCTGAGTTACTAGATCTCTATCTACAGGGATGTTAGGCCTATACAAGGGAGGATCTGCATCGGTAAAACCATATGGGTCACCTGAGGGGCCAGCGCCAGAGCTGGAGGGATCAAAAGTATCTGCTTCTGAAGGATCTCTACCCAAATGCCGGATAAAGAAATGCGCCCGGTCCAACTGCCTGGTCAAACTGTCAATCTGTGTCACATGAGTCGGATCTCTGACACAGGCTAGCCAATCCGTCATCATCACGGATCTTGGAACTATATCCCCCATAAACTGGGTGGCGCGGGTCTGAGCTCCAATGGTACGAGGGAACCACCAATGCTGGAACATCTCCTTAGTGCGGGGATCCTCTGACAATGTGAAACCGTCAATCCCCAATAATGGGATGTCAATGACGGGTGACTGCGAAACAGGCCAATAACGCCCAGTAGGAGGCAAGATCGGCATACGAATCTCTCATGTAGTGCTCCTGATAGCACGCTCTCCTAAATATAGCTCCCATCCTCCATCTGTGAAGAGAGGAATCCTACGGGTGGAAATAACATACTCAACACCAGTCGGGTACCTATCCTCAAATCCAACACTCAAGTGTTCCCCGGAATAGGGAACCTATGTGATGACATCCGCTGTCAACAACTCCAAATTGAAGCGTGAATGAGTGAAACCCTCATTCTGGGGACCTCCGCCATTATGGAATGATGCCATCTTCATCCTCGTGGATAGGTGTCTAAACATAGCACGCTCACGGGATGCAAACATGGAAGCCTCTCATAAGCGCAAAACCGCCAAACATAAAGGAAAACATCTGCTTTTCTACCAACGCTCTTAACCTATATATGGGAAAAGACAAGAGAAATACTCACCAAAGAAAAATGGGTAGAATCCTAACCAAGCCTCGGTCCAAGCCCTCGCAATTGAATGCGCATTCCCCTGAGGAAATAGTTAAAGGTGTAGGAATCCCAATCATAGTCTCCTATACGGTCCATGTGTCGAGTGGCGCTGATCAAAACAAAGGACACCGTAAAAGAGTTATCTGCTATGAAACAGCCCCTAATGATCATCAGGAACAATCGTCGAAGAATGCGATCCCCTGACTATCACATCATCGGGTATAGGCTCACTCAACAGCCCGCTTATAGCATCTATGCTTAAAGGACCTGTACGAACAGTCCTGCCCTTGAGCGCCTTCGCCGAAACTCCCAACAAGGATCTGATGGCAGTAGGGGTTATATCCGCCGTACAAGGCACTGGATCCTCTCCAAACTCCATACATGTGATAAATCGCCAATCCATCGGCGTCATCATCACCTCACAGTCCAGCAAATAGAGTGACCGAGTCTGGTGAAACCACCGCTCAGACAATGCCCTGAGATAACCCAAGGGACAGCGATGGGGAAGAATGGAAAAGAACGTCCCAAATCCCCAGCCGAGTACAATCTCTCTATAGTCATCATACAAAGCCTGATACATAGAGTGGATGCTGAACTAGTTCCCTCGAGGCTGTGTAAAGCCAGGAACCTACATCAAATGCAGATCAACATTAGAACCCTTTACTCCTCATTAATAGGAAATAAGCAAGATTAAGATCTAACTTCATACCTCGTTTGCATGCGTGTAGAAATCAAGGATGTCACTCAAGTCACCACGAAGACCCGGTTCGCCACTTGAATACCTGGCAAATCCCTACGGGGAACACGTGCAGTAGGAGATAGAACCTCAATCGGTACATCCTCCTCCTCGGCCTCGACATCCGGAACTTCAACCCGGATATAACGTATCACCGCCTCCACCAAACGACGAGGTCATCGAATGTAATCGGGTCGAGGTACTTCAGAAGCCCTCCTCCGTACAGCAGAAGTGGTCCTGCTGGAACTACTCGGTTGATCTGGATCCATAATATCTGGACAAACAAGTCTCCAAATCACCTCAGAAAGGGTATCCATAATACCTGGAGCTTTTCAAAATGTATTTTATGATTACATGCATGCATGCATTGTTTTAACATACATCTACAGTAGGGTTTAAAATGCATGACTACCCAATGCCTACGTTTTGGAAAATTTTTGCCATAGCCCCCTTTCTAAACGGGACTATCCATATGCACATAGGCATGACTAGGTGGCCATTCAGTAGCACACCTACCAACAGTCATATACACCCTAAATGCATTTAATACATCACAGTAAAAAATCCGTTAGTGTAGTTTAATTACCAGGGTTATTTTACTTTTACTCATTTGTCCTCAAATAGGATAAGAAATGCTAGTAAAAGGTACTAATTTGACTGTTTCAAAAGTCAAATCTTTTTACATCATTATGTTCAACATGGTTTAATACTAACATTTATTATGTTGAATATTTTTTATCATATCATATCAACATGCATATTCACTACTATGTGTCTAAATGCATTTCATGTGATAAGTGTTGGGTAAAATCTAATTACGCACAACACACAAGTATATTTTGATATATATGATTTTCCTATATATAGTAAATTATTTTAAAAATAAATTTTTAAGGAGGAATTTGAGTTCTTTTAGAAATCAAACTTCTGTTTAATCAGATAGACAAGCTTTATGTTGAATAGTTAAAGATCAGTTCGATCAAAGTTGGTCGAGATCTGCTTGCAATGATTGTGTATGCTATGTACCCGTGTATGTATATGTTTTAAAACGGTGATTCTGGGGACAAAATTCTTATAAGGGAGGGTGAATGTAATAACCCGATATTTTTCATATAAATAAATAAGAAATTTTGCATATAAATTTTTTTTATTTATTTTAATGATGAGAATAAGTGTCAAGTAATGTGTATATAAATGCAAATATATTTTTACGTGAAAAATTATAAATAATTTTAGAATTATTAATCATTACAAATTATATTCTTATAGTAATTAATTTTTGTAGCGTAAATGTTTTATCAATTATTTTTCATGAAAACATGATTTTATATTATTTAATTAATATATAAAATGATTATTAGAATTATAATAATATATGTTTTATTATATGAATTGTTCGAGAATAATTAAGTTAATTATTTTAACTTTAATTGTTGATGTTGTATATGAAAGATAAACCAGATATGGAATCCAAACCCTAAATTGGGATTTTGATAAAGGGATGAGAATAATAATATAATATTAATTATAGTTTGATTTTTCAATTCTATAAATATGTACTTCAGATATTTGTAGACCGATAATGGTTGGTCAATTGTGGTAAATTATGTCACAACCCTTATATCATGTTGTTAAACCCTAATTGTTAAACTCGATTCCGAAGAGTTCAAGATCGTAGTAATTGTGTTATATGAATTTTATCGTGTATTATAGAATTTCTATAATTAGGAAAACCCCAATTATTATTTAAACCCTAATTGCTAAAAAAAATTAGAAACCCTAATGATTATTTTTGTAAATTATAATGATAATTAGGAAACCCTAATTATTAATTTTGAGAAACCTAATAAGATTAAAGAACCTTAATTATTTAAACCCTAATTTCTATTAAAACCCTAATTTTAAATTAGTGTGTTTAATTAAATTTTGTTTACACTTTAATTTTAATATTTCAAACCCTAGAAATTATTTGGGAAACTTTAAGATTTAAAATCTAGTGATTAAACCATAGATTCAAGTACATTGGACAAGAATACCCTTGAATTTGTAAGCAAAATTACCATTTTACCCTTTTGTCTTATTTGTTGAATTACTGCTAGCCAAATCTTTGCAAATCTGGCCAGCTAGCCCCTAGACCTAGCTATGAGCTAAGATTACCAGCACATGATCAACCATTACAAGTTCATTGCTTCAATTGATTTACTAGATTTAAGAGAGAGAAAGCTACTAAAAATTTCTCATTTGGCTATCTAACTCCTAAACAATTTTCTGTCCCCCAGACCTTTGAAAATACAAGGCATATCAATCTCGTAAGCAAGCCCCACGAACACCAATATTAGATCAGAAGAACAGAATCAAAAATCAAAGCTTAAAAGATGTAAACCCTAAAAATTTGAAATTTTTTTGAACTTGTGTTAGATGTTTTGATTTATTGTTAAAACATGTTGTTTGTAGTATATTTAGTTGATCTTGGTTGCTAGATGTTGGACCCATAACATCTAGAGGCTCGGATTTGATTTTTTAGAAAATCTGGAAAAAATTGGTTTTGTGTTCTGACAATGAATGTCAGAGGCTATAAATCCTTCTCGGTTTATGTTTTTGGTTGTTTTATGTTTTAGATATGTAGTCTGGTATGTGCTCTTTAATCTGGATCAAGTATCAGGCTTATATCTGGTGTGTATTGTAAGATATTGTAAGTTAAAATGTCATTGACCGACCATGACCGGACAAAAATCTGGTAACCCAGATCTTGCCCGAAATGGTCCGACAAGACTTTTTGATGCTTCATATCTTGTGTCTGTTATTGATTTGTGTTGTTTGTTGTATTAATGTTATAGAATGGTAGTTATACTACATGTTAATGCTTTTAGATCTCAGATAACATAAACATACTGGAATTGGGGGATGGTCAAACCAAGCGAAAAGTTCATTTGATGAACTTTCTAGGCAACCTAGAAAGTTCATGAGCGTGGCTTCTGACAGGGTTTGACCGTACGAGATCTTGCTATTCTGTTGTTAGTTTGCTAATGTTTTGTGATAGATCTGTTGAGTTACATGTTGGATACATATTAAAATCATTAGAACAAATATAGCAAGTCCGAGCAGTGATTAAAGGCTTGAAAGTGGGCGTGCGTCAGATCATTATTCATTTCGGGAAAACCTAAACCAAGAACGATCTGACAACACTTTTTAGAGCTATAGATCTTTCTATTATGTTATGTATTGGGCTTGAAACCAGTTGCTTATTGTAGTGTTACACTAATACTATGATCTTAGAAAATTTTCCAGCTCAGAATCATTTTTGTCTAAGATTTACAATTGGTCAAACTAAATTTACTTGATAACAGGCTATGAAGATCTAGGTTTGATGAAGAACACCATTAATAATAGTTTTGTCGCTTTAATATACTTTTAGCGACAGTTTAATTATTAAATTAATTATTTTAATTAAATAAATAGAAAAATTAGTTTTTAATTATTAAAATACCAAATAAATTATTAAAAATTAAATTAAAGTCCTAAAATTAATTTTTAATTATTTTAAGTATATTTCATAAATATTTAATATTTTTGAATATAAAAGGTATTTAATTTATTTAAGTGTAATATTAAATAAATTATTTAAAAATAATTTTAATACATGATATAAATCATTTAAAATATATTATGATATAAGAAGATATTTTAAGTTATTTTCTATAACTTCTAATATTTTTGTGATGAATTTCATTAATTAATTAATATTCATGATGATTAAGTTATTTAATAAATGTATTAAATAAATGATGAAAAATAGAATTAATGATTTAAAATTTAAATAAAAATAATTTAAAGGTTATAAAAATATTTTAAGTTATAAAATATAACTTTTGATATTTTGTCATGAAAAATATTAATATTTTAATATTAAGGATATTAGATTTATTTAATAATTATATTAAATAAAGTAATTTAGAAATGATTTTAATATTAGAAAAATCATTTTAAATGGAAATAAAGTGTTTAAAGATATTTTAAGTTATAAAATATAACTTTTAATATTTAAAGGATAATTTTATTAATAATTTAATATTAATGATATTAATTTAACATTAATGATATTAAATTTATTTAATAATTATATTAAATAAATAGTTTTAAAATGGTTTTAATTATTTAAAAAGGATATAAATGAAATAAAAATATTTTAAGTTATAATTTAATAACTTTTAATATTTGGATAAATCGTATATTAAAATTTAAATATTAATGATAATTATTTAAAATGATTTTAAATATTTTAAAAATTATTTAAGGGTAATATTAATACTTTAAAAATATATTGAGTTATTATAACCCTATTGTTATATATGTTATATCTGATCATTGATTATCAACATGGTACTATATTGTAATTCAGTTATATATATTCTTTTGTTAATTTCTATATATGGTTATATAGGTGTCTCCACTTGGATAGTCATTGTATTTAATCACACGTTGATATATATATGTATATACCTCTAAGCTATTTGATCAGCTAAACACAGATTTAGAAATATCGTTGAATATGATAAAACCTTTTTGTATCCAATCAATTGTTTTGGTTCGGATTCTTGACTAAGGATGAACATCCCGAACACGGGAAAATTTTTATGCGCCAAGGCGGACAAAGTGAACGATAATATCGTTCTTATATGTAGTATTGATCAATACAAGGTACAACAGGCTGATCACACCCCGTGTCCGTAAGTTATGACAGTTTGCGGATGAAGTTCTGTTAAACCTATTCGAAAATTTAAAACAATGTTCATAGTATGTCACCTTAACCCTATTTATAGTCAATACGTAGTTTCAAAAATTTGATAGAGAGTTGTTATGTTATTATTATCGGTTCAGATTACTTCACAACTATTGACTTGTTGTAGAAGGGTAATACAAAGAAAACATTTAACCCTTTCAGCTAATATTTATAATTGTTACTACTTGTTGGGCACTCAAATGCTCACTCTTGCTTAAATTAAATGTTTTCAGTTAAGTATGATCAACCCGAAGGCTCAGGCAAGAACAAGGGAAAAGGAAAGCTGTTCGAATGAGATTTATAATATTTTATGTAATAGTTATAGTTTATTAAGATAATGATACTTATTATCTATGATGTAATGAATGTTAAAAGGTCTCGTACCTGGGATTTAAACTTTGATGCATATGTAACTTAAATTTGGTATCAATATTATTGTTATCACTCAAATGCTCACTCTTGCTTAAATTAAATGTTTTCAGTTAAGTATGATCAACAACCAAGGCTCGAGAAAAGAAACAAGGGAAAGGAAAAGTCATTGAATGAGATTTATAATATTCTATGAAATAGTTATAGTTTATTAAGACAATGATACTTATTATCTATGATGTAATGAATGTTAAAAGGTCTAAATGCACAGGATTTAAACTTTGATGCATATGTAACTTAAATTTGGTATCAATATTATTGTTATTAATATTATGATTAGTATTATTCTCAATAGAAATGGTATCGTGAAGCACAGAGTTTAATAACTTTAATTTATTTCAATAAATCATTTAAACTATAGTTTATAGTCCCCATTATTTATTTGGATTTCTATATCCAATTTTAATTAAATAAAATTAATTACAACTAATTAAATAACTTCTCCACTTAACTAATTACCACAAAATTATAATTTCATTATAATTTTATTTAATAAATTCACGTATCACTTTAATTACTAAGTTAGAACAACATTATAGCAACTCTCTAATTATTAAATTCAATTAGAGTATTTTCTCCTAAATTTAATTCACCACTCTTTTATCTTAATTAAATTAATTTCTATAACTCATGAATTATTTACTTGCTAATAAATAATCCAACAAATATCTACTAACAACAACCACATCAATAAAAATATATTTATTTAATTTAATAAATATTTGAAATTACAATAAAATCCCAAATTGTTACAGTATACCTGATGAGGAGGATGTAGTAGAGATGGATGGGGAAGATCATGTGGAGCTGCCACATACGGAGGAGGATGAGGATGAGGAAAAGTTTCCACCAAACTCTATCACAACTCATATGTATGTTGAAGTATACGATCGCAACATTGAGCTTCTGGATAGAGTCGAGGAGTTGGAGAAGCTAGTAGCTGAACGTCAGACTTCGATTGCACAGAAGAGCGATGAGATCCGAGATCTTGATGAACGTCTCATCAATGTGGAATGGAAGCTGGTTCACATAGAGGGGGAGAATGAGCAGCTATTGGATGAGGTTACAAAATTGAAGGATAACTTGAAAGAAGAATCCGCCAAGAGAGCAAGAGTTGAAGATGCGTACAAGAAAGCTTCTCAGCGTGCAGAGGTAGCAGAAGGAGAGGTATAAGTAAAGAAGATCAAGATGGAAGAGATGAATTGTGTGTTCAATACTATCATAAATCGAGCTCAAAGATCGAGTCATGTACTATTTAACTCGGTTAAAATCTTGCCATGGTATATATTAAATCGTAGAATGATGTTCCGTATCATGGTAGAGGGCGTCGTAGGGCTATGCAACAACTTCAGTGGCCATAATAGAGAATACAATTTTTGTGTGATTAAATAGTAAATAAGATGTAAATCCCAAGTGTTATGTGATCGATGGGATATGATGGTGTTATCCTCAAACTTTATTAGTTCGGAAAGGGATGTAGAATAGCGAGGATGTTATCATTATTATGTTTTAAAAGACTATGAATGAATAAAATGTTAATATTTATTCAAGATGTTATTTGTTATGTGATGATCTTTTATGATGTGCAAGTTAAGTGAAAAACAAATCTAATTACGCACAACACGCAAGTATACGTGGTCAACAAGTAATAAAGTGATAAGTTGAGTATCGCTCCCACAGAGAATTATTTAATAAAAAATCACCAAGTACTAACCCAGAACTAACTCAATCTTATTTAAACGAATGAATTTCAAATTATATAAATTAAACTACTATTAAATTCCACTAATTAAATTAAGATTATGGAGATTTAAGATCACAACTTCACTTATTGCTTCATTTAAGTTAACACACTTCTCATCAATTATTCTCTATCCCAATTGTTAATCAAGAACACTAAAGCGTATAAAACCACCTCTCGATGCATAATACCCATATTATCACTTAAATCCACAATGATAGAATTAAGCAAACACCTTAATTAACTAATCCACTATATCTCTATGTGAATTACAATTAAAAAAGATTTTAAAGCACAAGTTCTCTATAAGATTACATATGGCGTAAAGGCATATCTCTATCCTAAACACTCAATCATGAATTCCATCTATGCAGAAATCACAAACACATGCTATCATGATCAGATCTAAATCTATACTTCATCTCTCGAGTTCATATAGATTATCACGGTAATTGATGGCCAATCAATTAAACAATAAAGTCCAAATCACAATAGACAATCCTCACAATAGAACATAATAATTGATAACGAAGCATATTAAAATAAACTACACAATAAGATCCATTGTAATCTCAAACAAAGAATTAGTTCATTGAATTAAAACTAAGAATCCACAATTGAATACACATTAAAAGACAAAAGATAGAAGAAGAGAAGAAGATATAAATCTATTGTCAGTAGATTTGATCTTCTCTCTCGCTCCTACTTTTGAATCTTCAATGGTCTCCAAGTTGCTTCAATCTCCAAATCTAATTAGAACTAGTGTTTTGATCTAATCTACTCTAATCTAATCTAATGGAATCATCTTCCTCTCTCTCTCTCTCTCTATCTCCTCCTTGTTATTCTCCTCCTTTATAAGTCTTTTTATTGTCTTTAAGTCCTCTTGGAAGTCCTTGAGTCTTGAAATCCTTCAAAAAAACAATCCTTCCTGATCAAAACAAAAAACTCTTCTTTCAACATATCTTGTGTTTGTGTAGTAGTTATATGTTTTAAAACCACAATCTCTCGCTAATGGCTCTATCATGCTAGCTAGAGTCCTATTGCTATGCTAAGGCATTAAAATCCAAGTTCCATCATTATTAGCATCACATTATTTTTTCTTACTAAAATCCTCCTCCCTAAAAACGCCATAACTTTTGATCCGGAGTTAGTGGGGTCCTATCACCTATCAAATCGAAGATATCGACGAGATCTACAACTTTCATTCTTTGAGGATTGAGAAATTCGAATGGATGAAGGTTGAAATTGAATGAAAGTGACTGCTATGCAAATGGCCACCCAAAACAATGAAGTTCAACGTCGTCCGTTGGTAAAAAAAGATCATAACTCTTGCATCCAACTCCGATTGAATGATTCAAGATGTTCCTAAAGCTAAGAAGAAGCTCTACAATATAAGCCAAGTTCCAAGCCAAGAACATGAAATGAAACATGAAAGCCCAAATGATGTCCGAATTGCTTTTTTTTCTTGCTTTTCTTTTTTTTTAATAATCACCATCGCTACACATAAAATATAACAAAAAAAAAAAATGCATGAAAAGTAACTAAGACACATGAATATAAAAGCAAATAATTCAAGTAATGATACCGATTAAGTAGGTAAAAACCACTTATCAAATATCCCCAAACTTAAACCGTTGTCATCCCTCAAGCAAAACAACAAAATGCAATGCAATGCAATGAAATGCAACTAATCTATATGCCTACTTAATCCAAAGAAGATTGATAGAATCAAATCTATTCAACCTACCTTAGAGAAATCAAGTAAACACGATAATACATCATATCAAAAACCAATCAACAATTTCCTAATCAATCATCAAATCTTAAATCGTTTATCACTAATATAGTGGTGCGTGTGTGCTCCACAACAATGTTAACTCGATATAAAATCAAATTTAACACATAACAAGTCTCTTTGAAGGCATCATATACAATGTAAACTCAAGAAATCCAAAAACAAGCTAGATCCAACTAAAATCAAACAATTACCAATATCGAGGGTCAACATGGGATACTTATGCTTTATTTTTCATCTACTTGGGCTTTTTTGCTCTTATTTCCCGCTTTTATTCATTTTTTTTTTTTTTTTTTTATATATATATATACTATGCAATGTCTCTATTCCCTTAGGCTTTTCAATGCTACCTTAACGAGCTTTCACCAACGACTCCCAGCACCATTAAGACCTTAGGGCGCTAGGTGTAAAGACAATCCCCTCGCTTACTTACTCAAGTAACAAAGGCCACAAAACTAGACAAAAACGCCACGTTGTTTATTCATACTTTTTTTTTTTTTTTTTTTTTTTTTTTTTTATAGCTTATATATATATCCAAATATTCCCCCAAACTTAGGTTCTTGTCTAACTTTAGCCATCACTACTTATTCTTGTCATTCTTTCATTCAAACTAACTAGCATTATCCTTTAGAGTCCCATTATGTATCAATTTAAACTCAATCAATCAACAAGTTGTTTTTTATCATATATCCTTATTATACCAGTTTCAAAACAGAAAAGATTCAATTCATAACAAGAAATCACATCAAAGCTCTAATAATCAAGACTATACTTGTCTACTCAATTCCAATCTCATCATCACCAAAATAAACTAAATATCTAACAAATTGGACTCATGCAAGATGAACATATAGTAACTAACTATTATTTTTTTTTTTTTTTTTTTTTTTTTTTTTTTTTAAGAAGAAATTTAATATAATGCTATTCAAACTATACTAATTAAAACTACTTATGCAAATTGTACTACATGAATGCAAACATAATGAACCTAAACTAAATTAACAACATATGCAAAATAACATAACATAAACATGAAACTAAACATGCATAAAAACTAAACTAAACTAAACTCCCCAAACTTAGCAATTACAATGTCCTCATTGTAAGAATATAGCGATAAGTAGAAGAGAACTTCCCCGTAATCAATTAAGCGTGAGGTGATGATGGTGGTGGCGATGCGATCATCATCATTTTCCTATCCATCAAACCTCCAATACCGCAATGAAATGAAGAGAGACAACATGGATTAGAATAGCACTTTTAAGAAGATAATAAAGCAATTCCTATCTACTAAATAAACTAAAAAAAATATAAATATATATAAAAAAAAAAAAAATGGTCAGCTCCCGCCAAGCTTGATTTATAGTCTTTCAAATTTCGACTTTTGTCTCGTCAACGCTATCCAATTCCTCTTCGATAATTGAGGAACCCTCCATCCATCGAAAATAATGTAGCTTTTTTAGTAGGTTCCCATTTGTGATAGCCATTGAATTAAAGTCACCTAGCATGCTTTGTTTAAGTATAATCTCATTCAAGAACGTCACATAGGTAGGTGTTTTCATCCATTGTGTTTGGGATAAATTTTTGGGCATTGAGGCTTGTCAAACACAATGGGCTCTTTCTTCTATCTTCTCTTCTCTCCTCACCACCACCATTTCAAAATTGTACTAGCTTTATTTATCATAAAGAGAGTCATTACCGACGATATACGACTACCTAGCGGCATGGTTTTGCAAATCTAACTGGATTTTTGAACTTTGGTGGAGAAAGGAACTTGGGGCATTAATAACATCGCTCATCCTCGTTTATCTCATAGTTAGTTTTCACCGACCTTTTTTCATTATCCCCACTTGTCTCCTCTTTTTTCAACATCTTCGTGGCTCATCCAAATTGTAGATTTGGTTCGGGCACTCTCATCAATTTCATCATCCATCGTCATAACACCAATTGTTTTGAGGAAGGTTGTTCAAGGCTTTGAACATTTGATCCATCTTATTCTGATTTTTGAATTGATATCTCTTGATTTTCGAATTGACCTCTCTTGATTAATCATCTCTCCTCATTTGATGCTACTGAACTTGAACCACAATTCCTCCAACTTTGAATTATCTTGTTCGGTTTTTTGAATCCATGTATTGAGGACCATTCATTGAGGAGTGAATGAGTTTGTTCCATCCGATTATTAAAATTTTGGGTTGATAACTTTCGACTCATCATCATCTCTCTCTTCTTGGTTTGCTATTCAATCCTTAACATCCTCTCCTTCAACTCTGATTTTCTTCTTCTTGGCAATGGAGGTGGATATGAAAATTTGATGGATATGTTGGATTTGGAGCGTAGTATTGGTCTTCATAAGTATAGCTCCATGATGAAATCCGTGATACCCCCAACTTGATGATAATTATCATATGTATAATCGTTGAGGTATTCACCACCATGTTGTCCCGACCCAAAACTAATGGCATTGATGACTCGGGATGATTACCAAAGACAATAATTGCAAATAATCGCTATCCTTCGATTACGTTGCAGTCAAATAACGTCCAACCTCCTCGAAAGTTCTCAAATCATGTACCGATAATGCGAAAAATGCATTGAGTCCATCAATCCATCAATTCCCTTGGTTTGAGTCATGTTCTTAGTATGGCCATTGATACGCAAAGTCATCCATGGTACCGAAAAAGAGAAAAATAGAAGAAATTAAAAAAAAAAAAAAAAAAAAATGTTTAAATTAAGACTAATTTGATTGAAATTAATATTGGTAAAAAATATTAAACTAATTCCCAAGAATCTACGCCAAAAAAACTTGTTGGGTAAAATCTAATTACGCACAACACGCAAGTATACGTGGTCAACAAGTAATAAAGTGATAAGTTGAGTATCGTTCCCACAGAGAATTATTTAATAAAAATCACCAAGTACTAACCCATAACCAACTCAATCTTATTTAAACGAATGAATTTCAAATTATATAAATTAAACTACTATTAAATTCCACTAATTAAATTAAGAATATGGAGATTTAAGATCACAACTTCACTTATTGCTTCATTTAAGTTAACACACTTCTCATCAATTATTCTCTATCCCAAATTGTTAATCAAGAACACTAAAGTAGTATAAAACCACCTCTCGATGCATAATACCCATACTCACTTAAATCCACAATTGATAGAATTAAGCAAGACACCTTAATTAACTAATCCACTATATCTCTATGTGAATTACAATTAAAAAAGGATTTAAAGCACAAGTTCTCTATAAGATTACATATGGCGTAAAGGCATATCTCTATCCTAAACACTCATCATGAATTCCATCTATCTAAAAATCACAAACACATGCTATCATGATCGATCTAAATCTATACTTCATCTCTCGAGTTCATATAGATTATCACGGTAATTGTTGGCTAATCAATTAAACAATTAAGTCCAAATCACAATAGACAATCCTCACAATAGAACATAATAATTGATAAATAAAGCATATTAAAATAAACTACACAATAAGATCCATTGTAATCTCAAACAAAGAATTAGTTCATTTAAATTAAAACTAAGAATCCACAATTGAATAACACATTAAAAAAGACAAAGATAGAAGAAGATGAGAAGATATAATCTATTGTCTCAGAGATTCCAGCTCCTCCTTGCTCCTACTTTTGAATCTTCAATGGTCTCCAAGTTGCTTCAATCTCAAAACTCAAATCTAATTAAAAACTAGTGTTTTTTTTCTAATCTACTCTAATCTAATCTAATGGAATCATCTTCCTCTCTTCTCTCTAATCTCTCCTCTAATCCTTGTTATTCTCCTCCTTTTATAAGTCCTTTTACATGTCTTTAAGTCCTCTTGAAGTCCTTGAGTCATTTGCACCATATCAATTTAACACAAATGAATGCAAGGCAAGAAGGTTTGAATAGGAATTGAAGCCCTAGTTATACAATGAGAGTTTCTATGTTTTAGTCAAGACGCGTTTGCAATAGTGCTTGAGAAGGCGATTATCGCGGAAGGTGGAAGCGATGCCTTAATGAAGTATAAACAGGAACAAAGAAAGAAGAAGAATGAGAATGAAGGTAAAAGCGGGTACTAGCGAGGGTGGGAATAATAATAACCCAGAGAGGAAGTGGAATACGAGTGTTGGTCTTTGGAAGTCAATGAGTAGGTAGTAGAAAATGAAATTTGAAGCGTGTGTTACATGTGGGAAAATCACGATGGCATGTGCTTGAAGGAGTAAGCGAGTGTGCTTCATTTGTGGCCAAGAGGGTCACATTTCTCCTCAATTTCCATCAACCAAAGAAGAATGCTTGTTATACTTGCTGGTCAAAGGATCATCTTGCTCATGAGTGCCCTAAGAAGAAGAAAGCGGAGATGCAATTGAAAGAAAGGGAGGTGGCGATGAGAGGTACGTTGGTTATTGTTGAACCAACGCCATCAAGCAAAACCCACCAGCCGTGAACCTTCAACATGATCGCAAAAGATGCGATGCAATCAAAAGATGTTGTGTCAGGTATTATCCCAATCAATGATATAAATGCATATGTATTATTTAATTCGCGTGTTACTTGCTCGTTTATATCCAATGAATTTGCTAAAAGTTTAGGATTGCCTAATAAAGAGTTGAATTTCCATTTAAACATATAAATTACGAATAGGGAGGTGATTCTGTTAGATTACGTATATATAGGAATTGTAGGTTGAATATTAAGGGAAATTTTATGATGATGAGATTTGATCCCATTAAATTTGGAGAGTTTGATGTTATGTTATGAATGGATTGGCTATTCGATTATGGAGCGATAATTGATTGCCAAAAGAAGTGTGTAAACCTTATGACTCCGTCAAAAGTAGTCTTCTACGGTAGCAAATCGCCTAGACAAACAATATGTTTGACGATTATGAAAGACAAGAAGCTGTTGAGTCAAGGTTGCATAGGATATTTAGCTTACATAGTCGATACTCAGAAGAAAGGCATGAAACTAGAAGAGATACCAGTTGTTAGGGATTTTATGGATGTATTTTTAGAGGATTTTCCAGGACTTTCGCCTGACAGAGAGATCAAATTCATTATCGATTTATCACCAGGGACTGCTCCGATATCGAAGGCCCCGTACAGGATAGCTACGGTAGAGATAAAAGAACTTATGGTACAATTACAAGAGCTGTTAGACAAGAAATACATTCAGCCGAGTGTATCATTATGGGTCAATACGTCTTTGCATTGATTATAGGGAGTTAAACAAAGTCACTATTAAGAATAAATATCTATTTCCAAGAATAGATGACTTCTTTGATTAGTTGAAGGGAGCTAGATACTTCTCGAAAATAGATTTGAGAAGTGGGTATCATTAATTAAAGGTAAGGAAGGAGGATGTACCAAAGATGACATTCAGGACTTGGTATGGACACCACGAGTTTTTGGTAATGTCTTTTGGTTTGACCAATGCCCCTGCAACCTTCGTAGATTTGATGAACAAGGTGTTTTAACAATTCTTAGATAAGTTTATGGTGGTATTCATTGATGATATCCTAGTGTACTCCAAAAACTCAAGAGAAACACATGGAACATTTACCTTTGACGTTAGAGACGCTAAGAAGGAAAAAGTTGTATCTGACGAAATTCTCTAAGTGTGAATTCTAGCTAGAACGATACAATTTCTTAGGCATGCGATTGACAAAGATGGGATTTTGGTGGATCCATCAAAGGTCAAAGTTTTAATAAATCGAACAACCAAGAACACCATCAAGTGAGGACTTTCTTGGGATTGGCGAAATTAATCACAGATTTGTTTATTCAAGACTTTTCCAAGTTTGCCACTCGTTTAACAAATTTGACAATGAAATCCATAAAATTTATCTGGACGAGAAGAAAGCGAAGAGAGCTTTCGGGGAGTTGAAGAAGAAGCTTAGCATGACACATGTGTTGTCATTCCCGGATAATATAGGAAACTTTGTGGTGTATATTGATGCATCACATAAAGGACTAGGTTATGTGTTTATGAAAAATGGCAAAGTCATTGTGTATGCATCAAGGCAATTGAAGGACTATGAGAAAGGATACCTGACTCATGATTTAGAGTTGGCCGTAGTGGTATTTTCTCTAAAGATATTGAGACATTATCTCTATGGAGAGAAATGTGAGATATACACAAACCATAAAAGTCTGAAGTATATTTTCACATAGAATGAACTGAACATTCGTCAGAGGCGATGGTTAGAACTGATAAAAGATTATGATTGTGAGATCTTTTATCATCCGGGAAAAGCAAATATGGTTGCCAATGCCTTGAGTAGAAAGGTTCGGGAGAAGTTGATGGTGTTAACTTCACAGGAGGAGCTTATTTTAACAATGACAATGCTAGAGTTAGAAATCAAACTTTCGAAAGAATCTGATGAAAGATTGTTCCAAATGGAAGCTAGTCCAACTTTGGTGGACAAGGTAAAGAAAGCTCATTTACAAGATGAAGAATGTGGAAAAATCAAAGAAAGAGTGGTCGAGAGTAGTGAGGTGAAGTACAAGGTCTGTGACGTCCCCAAATTCAGACACTCATATCTTTAATTTGGTTCATCACATACTAATTCTAATATCATACTAAAATCATTAACAACAAAAATAATAGAATAATTTACGTTGATATAATATAAATATTCGCGGTCCAACGTCTTATAACCGTTACTACAAATATCTGGTGATTACACTTAAGCATAATTTAATCATCCTTAATACATTATTATAATCATAATAATAATACTAATAATTCTACACTTAAAATATTAAGCTATTCTGTAGCCTTGTCCTTTCCTTTGTCATTTCCTGATGTACCGCCTTACTTTGCCTTAACTATAATGTTTTTAGGGAAGCAAGAATGAGCAACAAGTTTGCCCAACAAGTAATATAGCAATAAGAATAAGCGCTTATAACGTTTGAATCTTTAAAGGTATAACAATAAATAATAGTTCATGGACATTAATAAGTATCAAGAGTTTTAATAAGTATCACTATAGATCCCAAGGACATCATTAGAATTTCAAAGTTTGTTCATTTCGAGGTTCAATAAGAATGAACAACTTGAAGCATCACTAAGGACTAAGAACTCTTACTAGACTTAACAATATTATCTACCGCAATCCAATATAAATGAGTACACTAGGTGATCACCTAAAAGTACCCTACGTTATGCATAACATTTAAACATGCTAAGAAGTGCGCACGTTGGTTTCCGAACAATTATACAATTTTCCCTTCAATGAGGGTTGTTCATCTCGAGAGATTTATGAGTCCGCACCAAGTCAATTGGTTTGGATAGAGTTCTAACACATGATAATATTTTAGCCGAATCAAAGGCTTAAACAACTTTTATAATGCATTGAAGAATGATAAGTTCAATGCTTGCAACAACGTTAAAGGTATATAAATGATTTTCGAATAGTAAAAAGATATTTTCTTGATATAAATATGGTTGATAAGAAAGCCGTAAGACCCACTTTTATGAATAAAGTGAATTTCCTCTATTTATTATTTTGAAATAGTAAGTGGTTGATTTGATTAATGTGGTTAGTTATGGGTAAAATCTTAAAATATTTTAAATAAGCAAGTGGTTATAAAATATTCATTGTTGTCGGGGAATATTCGTTTGGTGCGTGGAATATTCTTGTTCGTGGGGAATATTAAATGTAACACGATGACGACCTTATATGTGGGCCCCATAACGGAAAAGCGATTGAATGAAAAAAAGCGACAAGTATGAGTTTTTTATAAATAACGGCGTAGTTGTTACCATTAACACTGTTTGGAATACCGGTGGTTAAAACACGATAATCTGGCGGTGTTGCAAGATAGCACACGGTATTGCACTAATTATTGATTCTTACGTGAAAGACACTACTCGATAATTGTTATAGTAATTCTTGTTCAATATTTTATTTTATTGATTCAATAATTGCTACGTTGATATTTTATATTATTGTTGTTTCCATAATTGTCAACTGACAAGATATCCCATTATCGGATCAATAATTTATATTATTTGAATAATATTATTAGATAGCATTATTGGCAATGTCTAAGGAAGTTCTATCTAGGAAAGGGTTTGGTCACCTAATTACGCCGATGAAGGAGAAATCCTTATCGAGCCCTCTTTCACAGGAACGACTGGTTGTCATTATTGTGATTACGTAATTTTATTTGTGAATAATTAATTATTAATTTATATGATACAAAAATATTTATTTATGTGGATATAAATGGAGGAATTTTTAGAAAAGTGACAATTGTTGAAAATTGATATTTTATCTTTTTGATAAAATAATTCATTTAAATATATTATTATATTACAATTACATAATAATGGTGATATTTTACAATAAATTTGTGATATATGAATAAATGAGGAGGAATAGTATTTTTGTTACAATAAATGATAAAACATATTAAATATGTTAGTGGACCCCATTTTTGATTTGAAATTTGATTATAGCATGCAAAATTGTCCGTATATGTGGATTTGATCGATTTTCATTTAGAATTTGGAAAAACTTAAAGCTACAAAGTTGTAGAAAATTAAATTTCCTATGGAATGGACATAAGATTCAAATTTTTCCGATAAAAGGGCTATTTATTATGAATTATTGAAGTTCCGAAATAATAATTGATTTTTG
Source organism: Panax quinquefolius (assembly GCA_020205615.1). Taxonomy (NCBI): domain Eukaryota; kingdom Viridiplantae; phylum Streptophyta; class Magnoliopsida; order Apiales; family Araliaceae; genus Panax; species Panax quinquefolius. The sequence goes on from CM035156.1 coordinate 141,796,789, forward strand.
AGTTTTAAATTTCTTTTTTAAGAAAAACGTTTTTATTATTTTGTGGGCCCCACTTGTATTGAAAATGTGCTTTGAGCTCAGATTTTTCAAAGTGGGTGGAATTTTTTAATAATTATTAATATTTTATTAAATTTTCAGCTTTGGTGTTCTAAGCATTTTCCTATAAATAGGGTGTTTAGGTTAGAATTGAAAATCACACCGAAATCAAGTTTTCTCTCTATATTATCGAGGGTATTTTTGTGATTATTTTGATACTTTGAGTGTTGCCATACGGTGCAAGTTCTCTTCAGCATTATATCTGATATTCCAGCCAGAAGTACTATTCTTTTGAGGTAAAGGATGTTATTTTCTTCGTAAATGATATTATTTTTTCAATATCATTATGTCGAATATTGGTATGAGTTTTATTGTGGAATTTCTACCTTTTTGTGTCAGGGTTACTATTCACGTTTACTGCCATACGACACTATACATCGAAAAATGAAATTTTCTCGTCTTTGTCCCAGATGTATATTTTTGTTACAATCTTTGATTGTATCCATGTTTTGATCTTCATTCTTGAATTTTAGTCCACTATGATATATTATGGGGTGTTTTTGAACATGGATAAACCAAAGTACGAATCCTTAATTTTTTTTCTTTTGTCTCACTGAATTCATTTTCTTTAAAATATTTTTCATCATCCTCAGTCCTAAATGATGATATAACTGAATATCTTTGTCCTGTAGTGCAAAGATGAATGATTTCTTATGAATATCGTTGGCATAGTACAAAGATGAGCAGTGTTGAGATGAACATGACCAATCGATGAATCTTTGGCTTGTAGTGCAAAGATGAATATTTGATTCAAGATGTATATTGATTGATGTTACAGGGATAAAATATTGATGATGGACTTTTAAATTCATAGATGTTAGTAGATTTCATTCTCTACTTAACTCTTCTAATGAATTGTTATTTCTGCTGCGAATATTGATTTAAAACTTGTTGTCAATTATATTCTATCAGATATTTTTCCTGTTGAGGACTAACGATAATTTGTTCTATATTATCTTAGTCATAATATTCTTTACTGGGCTAGTTGAACTCACCCTTTTCCTTTTTGTTCCATTTTTCTTCTCAAGAAGCAAGAATATAGCGGGAAGTAGTCGAGGTGTGGAGTGATGATCCAAGGTAGTTGTTATAGTAGTCCTCACTGTAGACACTCAAAATTTTTTGAACACCTGTTACTAACATTACATGAGGGCAGATTCATCTTTCTGAGATAACCCTGGAAGACAGGTCACATCCATTCTGGATACTATCGGATGTTCAGTCTCAACCCCGGAACACACACCAGGAGTATCAATTCCAACCTCGGAGATAACCCCGAGTTTCATCCTTGGCGATAACCCCAAGGAATGTTGTTGCAGTTCCGGCGATAACTCCAGAAATGTTTATTTCAAATGCATGCAATCAGCTTCAACCTCAGACCTTCTACCGAGGCACTCATTCCAAAGACTCGGAGCTAACACCGAACACATGCACACTTCTTCGATGACCTTGTGGAATTTAAACACTTACAAACAATCCAATCTCGGATGTAACCACGAGCAACGTACTCTGCTATCATTTCAAGCCGGATATAACCTCGGTGAGGGGAAATTGTCATCTTGCCACCTCAACCCTAAGCGTCATCTCAATATTTCATACATACATTTCTACACAACAATTTCCCATAAGAGCGAAGGAGTTCAATCCCTAGTGACTATTACCGTGGCGACTTGCCGATAGAATTTGAAGCTTGAAGACTATGGGCATGGTCCCCTTTTCCTGACTTCGTACAACCTCTAATCCCATGTCAGTACGTAACTCTCGACAAAAGCATTCTAAAATAGGTCTTATACACCTTGTTCGGATGCTTGGATTGAAGTTCTGCAAGTTTGAGCGAACATCGCAGTTTATGAGTGCACGACGTCGAGATGGTGGGACCCACGAGGCGGGGCACCCCGAATGGGAGGTGCATCTGCGGCTACCGCAGGTACACATGCGGCTCCCAACTCTATAAATATAAAGCTTGGAGTGGTCATTTGTAAGAGAAAAAGAGGTGAGGAATCCCTGTCCAATTTTCTCTACACACACCCCATATTGAGTGCTTTCTCATTTAAAACACCTGTTAGCTCACATATAGCTATATTTTACCAGCAGTGTTTATCCATCTAGAGTCATAGAAGCTTGCCTTGGCAGCCCACTGTAGGCATTCTCACACTCTATAAAGCCTTTCTCTTCATCTTTGCAAACATTATTCTTCACCTTGAGAGTCGTGTTGCATTTTTATGCCCGAACATCGGTCTGTGGTTCTCATTTCTGTCTGTATATATATATATACTTATATATATATATTTTTATATATGGACTTACATTATCGAGGTATGCCTCGATTAAGCGTGAACTTATGTACGGAAGCATTTATTTGCTTTTATATATATATATATATATATATATATATATATATATATATATATAAGCTATTTGTGGGATTATATACGATGAGCTCTGGATTTTACATCCGGGCGTTTACTATTGCTTATATATATATATATATATATATGAATTATTGTTGAACTCTATTCGATGAGCACTGGATTTTATATCCGGTGCTTTTATTAACTTTACATATAGATATAGCGACAAATCATTTGAAATGATAAACCAAGCCGGGGTTGAGAAACATCACATGCGTTTATAAACTTATATATATGTAGACACTCGAAATTTTATGCACACCTATTATTAATCGACATTGCGGGAGGGCAAATTCGTTTTGGAGATAACCACGAAGGCGACTCACATCCATTCCGGATACTACCTGAAGTTCAGTTCAAAGTCCTAAACACACCATCGGAGTATTATTTCCAACCCCAGAAAACACACCGGAAGGATCATTTCCAACCTCGGAGATAACCCCGAGTTTCGTCCTTGGCGATAACACCAAGGATTGTTGTTGCAATTTCGGCGATAACTCCGAAAATGCTTGTTTCCAATGCATGCGATCAGCTTCAATATCAGACCTCCTGCCGAGGCACTCATACCTCAGACCCGGAGCTAACACTGGGCAGACAAGTACTCTCACAGATGACCTTGCGGCATTCAAACACTTGCAGCAGTCCAATCTCAGATGTAACCCTGAGCAACGTCTGCTTTCAACTCAAACCGGTGATAACCCCGGTGAGGAGTCAAACATCATCTTTCTACCTCAACACCTGCGCGTCGTCTCAATACTTCATACATACATACATACATACAACAATGTCCTACAAGAACAAAAAGATTTCCAATCCAGAGTGACTATTACGCGCGTGGCGACTGCGGATAGAATTTGAAGCTTGAAGACCATAGGCATGGTCCCTCTTCCCCGACTTCCATTACAACCTCTAATTCCATGTCATTGCATAACTCTCGACAAAAAGCATTACGAAATAGGTCTTGTACACCTCGTTCGGATGCTCGGATTGAAGATTCTCGCAAGGTTGAGTGAACATCGCGAGATTCATGAGTGCACGTGCTTGAGATGGCAAGATCCACAGAGCCTCGGCCACCTCGGCGATCAGCAGTACATCTGCGGGCTACCCTTGACATACTATCTGACTCCAAACTCTATAAATATAAATCTTGGGGTGGTCATTTGTAAGAGAAAAGAGGTGAGGAATCCATGTCCAATTTTCTCTACCTACACCCCATTGAGTGTTTTCTCATTTAAAACACTGTTGTTAGCTCACATATAGTTGTATTTTACCAAAGATGTTTATCCATCTAGAGTCATAGAAGCTTGCCTTGGCAGCCCACTGTAGGCCTTCTCACACTCTATAAAGCCTTTCTCTTCAACTTTGCAAACATTATTCTTCACCTTGAGAGTCGTGTTGTGTTTGTATGCCCGAACTTCGGTCCGTGGTTTTCATTTCTTTACAGATATCTATACTTATATATGTATATATTTTTATATATGGACTAACATTATCAAGGTATGCCTCGATTAAGCCTAGACTTATGTCTGAAGCATTTACTTGCTTTTATATATATATATATAAACTGTTATGGTATTATATCCGATGAACCTGAGTTTTACATCCGGAGCGTTTACTTGCTTATATATATATATATATATGAGCTGAATTGTTGAACTTTATTCGATGAGCTGGATTTTATATCGATGCGTTTATTCCTTTACATATATATATATATATATATATATATATAT
>CM035156.1:141801125-142097021 GCA_020205615.1 Panax quinquefolius
TGGATAAGTATCGGATGAGCTACTTCCCACACACAACCCTTGGTATCAACATATTAAGGAGTATCTACGAGATGGATCTACACCCACCGAGGCGAGCCTAACCGAGAAGAGGCGGATCCATCGACTTCTTATGAAATTTTACACGAGCGGAGATGCACTCTACAAAAGAGATGCGAGATTAGTTCTCCTCGGATGTCTGGATACGAATAAAGCTCGAGAGCTCATGGATGAGATCCATGGTGGAGTATGTGGCCCCTCGCATGAAATGGACCCCTACTTGTCAAGAAAATCCTCAAAATAGGGCATTATTGGCTTACACTCAAAGTATTTGTGATGATCACGTCAAGAGATGCTATCAATGCCAAATTCATGGGAATGCTATCCACGCCCTCGAGGAACTCCACAATATGAGTTCACCATGGCCCTTCTCAATGTGAGGAATGGACATGATTGGGCCCATCGAGCCCAAAGCCAATAATGGACATCGATTCATATTCACCATGATTGACTACTTCACCGAATGGGTAGAAGTAGCCTCCTTCCCGAGGGTTACTAAAGAAGTCATCATTGCTTTCATCAAAAATAATATCATTTGTCGATATGGACAACCAGAGGTCAATGTGTTGAACAATGCTAAGAACCTCAACAACAAAATAATGGAGGAGTTATGCAGTAAATGCCACATCAAACACCTTAACTCCGTCATCTACCGTCCAAAGATGAATGGTGCTGTTGAAGCGGCTAATAAAAACATCAAGAAGATCATATAGAAAATGTCTGCTAATCACAAGAGATGACCTGACCTCTTGCCTCTGACTTTATTAGCCTACAAAACTTCCATGCGTACTTCCACCGGGGCAAACCCATACTCATTAGCCTATGGGATGGAAGCGATGCTCCCCCATAGAGGTGGAAATGGAATCCCCTCGGAGTATTGATGGACGCTTAGTTGGATGAAGACTAATGGGTACAAGGCAGTATCACCAGTTGTCTCTAATAGACGAAAGGAGAACCTCGGCTATCTTCCATGGTCAGTTATATCAGCAAAGGATCGCACGATTCTATAATAGAAAAGTCTGGCTACGGCAATTCAAACAACGTGACTTGGTTTTGAAGAAGATCATTGACAACCAAGATCAGTCTAAGGGGAAATTTGCTCCAAACCGGAAGGCCCATTTGTTGTCAAGGAGGTATTGACGGGAGGTGCTCTCGGACTACGTAAAATGGATGGCGATGAATTTCCCGGACTTATCAACTCGATACACGTGAAAGCGGTACTATATCTAAAGTTACCATCAAGAAAACATCCTGGTATTGATCTTCCAATCACCAGTCATTTCGGTTTTGATCCCTCTCTTTTTACAAACTCTTCTGCCCCTTAGAAAAACATACACTTCAAACTAGTAGCCTGGTTTCACCTCATTTCAAACCTTTCATACAATTTTGGTTATCCTAAAGATGGGATTGAACCTTTCACAACTGCAGTTTATCCTGAAGATGGGATTAAACTTTTCTACACTTGCAGTTTGTCCTGAAGACGGGATCAAACTTTTTCCAGACCTGCAGTTTGTCCCCATCATTGGATCAAACTTTCTTCTCCCCGCAGTATAGCCTGTACATGGGACTCACACTTCTCTTTGGCGACGATTTTTCCGGAGGGGCGAACTACGTCGACCTGATCTCCCTGATACCCAGGAGTACGTAGGCAACCATATTTTATATGGCCCGATCACAATAAACAAAAAACAACAAAAACATTTTTACCCTTTCTCTACAAAAACAAAAACAACAAAAATACTTCTACACCCTTCTTAATCAATAAAGCGTCTACACCCATCTTCCTTTCACCTTCAACGTTGAACCTCTTACACCAGGTTCGAACTACGTAGACTTGATCTCCTCTTCAATAGGAGTACGTAGGCAGCCATTTATGGTTCAGTCTAACCCCTACCAGAAAAAAAATGCTTGTCACATGGTACTAGGAAAACCTTCAATCTACCACATTTCATCAGCTTCAGACCAAGGGGATGGAATTACCCAACCTCTCCTCTCAAATAAGAGATTCGGTGACCATCTAAGTCATGGTTTGTGCCTCAAAGAGCAACACCAATCCATAAGAGATGGAATTAACTATGTTTCTCACAAATAGAAGTACTGGCGACCATCTGTGGTGCGGTCAATCTCAGGGAGGAAAAGCCACACTTGTAAGACCCCAACTTTTATAAATAAAGATTAATTTCTCTCGAAATATATTTTTGAATATTATGGTGTGGATATAATATAATGTTATAGTTGTGGGTAATATTTACAAATTTTGCAAAGTAAGCAAGTGGTTATATAATATTCGATTGGTCAAGGAATATTCATTTTAATAGGGAATATTCGTACGACGGCACAATCATTGGTGGACCCTATAATGGAAGTATTGTCGCAGTTTGAAAATGACATAATTATCTTTTTAAAAATAACGACGGAAGTTTTACCGTTAAACTGATGAACTACCCGGTAGTAAAAGTACAGTAATAGGCGTGGTTGCATAGTAGCACACGGTATTGATTATTGATGCTTACGTGAGAAGTCACTCAGTTATACTCAATTATTGCTACAGTAATTGCTGCATCATATCTCTCATATTATTGATTCGATTATTGTCACAGTATCATCTGCATAATATGATATATTATTAAATCAATAATTGAGACGACAAAGTTATTCATATTACTAAATTGCAATATTTACAATGTCTAGAAGTTCTGTCAAGGAGAGGTTTGGTCATCTAATTGCGCGCCAATAAGGAGAAATCCATTCTTGTAAGTTATTTCCTGGGAACGACCTGGTTGTTAAATATTATGAGTTATAATAATAATGATGAATAAGTTCGTGATGATTAAAGATGAAATTGATAGTTCCATTGTGTTGGGATTATTAGTGTTAGTGGAAATTGACATCTATTCCGATGATAATTGATGTTTGGGGGTTATATTGATAAATTGGGTAATTAATCGGATAAATGAGCAATTAATTGCTACTAATTCACATGCTTATATAACTATTTGTTAACATGTGTGTACTATTGAATCACATTCATGTACTATTATGGGAGTTGGTGCAAGATTGATAATACTTGCATGACTAAGTTAAAAATGGAGGTATAGATGGAGGTACTATACTGTAATTCATATTTTCACATGATTATAACTATTGATTCACATGATTGAACTAATGATTCACATTATTTACTATTAGGGGAGGTGGTGCAAGTTTGATAATACTTGCAGGACTAAATTAAAAATGAAAGAAAAGTTGAAGGTATTGTACTGTAATATTTTGAGCCCCAAAATGTGTAATTATCGAAACTATATTTTCCTATAAATAGAAGCTCATTCTTCCTTCATTTCTCACCAATTCACTAAAGCTTTAGAGTAATTATTATAGAGAGAAATTATAGAGAGAAAGAGGAAGAGAAGTCTGCTACCTCTCTACTTCAGTATCCAGTTTCTTTCTAAGGTAAGGGGTATTATTTCTTTCCTATTCATGAAGAGAGCTTCTATTATTCCATTCTTTATTATTATGTTGGAATAACCTGTCTATGCGAAGTACCGCATACATGGTGAAATTCTTCTGTTATTCCATTCTTTATTATTCTGTTGGAATATCCTGTCTCTGCGGATTACGCTAGACCTGGTTCCATTCTTTATTATTTTGTTGGAATAACCTGTCTATGTGGTCTATCGCATGCATGGTGAATTCTTTTTTATTCCATTTTTTATTATTCTGTTGGAATATCACGTCTGTGCGGATTACGCTAGACCTGGTTCCATTCTTTATTATTCTATTGGAATAACCTGTCTGTGCGCTCTATTGCATGCATGGTGAATTCTTCTGTTATTCCATTCCTTATTATTTTGTTGGAATATCCTGTCTATTCGGATTACGCATGACCTGGTTCCATTCTTTATTATTCTGTTGGAATAACCTGTCTATGTGGATTATCACATGCATGGTGAATGATTCTTTGTATTCATTCCTTATTAAATTGTGGAAATGATTTGTCTACGTGGATTACCGCATGGCGGGTGAAAATCCATTTGCAGTTTCATATATTTTATAATACTCATTTGGTTAAAGTTTTGGCTTCTATACTCCATGAAATTAGTAGAATATCGTGGATATTTGCGCTTCATCCGGTATCTTTTCATGGAAATATTCTTCTGAACATTCTTGAATTTTACTCCACAAAGCAGTATCATGGTGACAATTTAGACGTTATTGATTTCAAGATAAATTAACTTATAAATCTTTAAAATTTATTCTTGAACTTGTTTTATTAAATTATTATGTCATTAACATCATCCTCATGCTTATATTGTGATGAAAGTCATCTTTGGCTTACGTCCATAGATGGACTTGGTATGATTATGACTAGGGATTATTCGGTATAATCATGACCTGTAATGTTATAAATGATGTGGTAAAAGGCCTCAGTAGCCGTAGTGCATTGATGGACAGTTTTTGGTATGATTATGACCAGGGATTATTCGGTATAGTTATGACCATTGATGATTTAATGAATATCCTTGGCCCGTAGTGTAGAGATGACTCGATGATGTGGTTTATTTATTAAGCTGAGTCTCAGTGATAAAAATTGATGAAAACATTTTAAATCATAGAAGATAGTAGATATCATGCTCTACTTGACTCTTCTAATTGATTGCTTATTCCGCTGCAGTTAAACTTGATGTCTATTGTATTTTATCAGTTTAACATTGTTGAAGACTAATGATAATTTATCCTGCATTATCTTAGTCATAATATTTCTTATTCGGCTAGTTGATCTGACCCTTTCTTTCACTGTTCTCTCCAGGAAATGAGTACATAGCTGGGACTAGTCGGGGAATGGAGTGACGGTCCAGATGATAGCATTAGTAGTCCTCACTATTCTGTTAAATAGTGTGACAATAAATGTAATGAGGACTCCATTGAGTGTGGATATTGTCTAGATGACAATATTCTTATTAAAACTCTTAGATTATGTTTTGTCGTATTTTACACGACTGTTGTATAATTAAGTTGCATTTGAATTTTGTACCATGTATTTGGCAACTCAAGATGGGCAATGTATACCTATTTTTGGGGCGTCACAACACTCCTTTCCACATTTCCATACAGAAACCAGTCCCAAGACACCAAAGATGGTAGGGATACATACAGTCAATGATCAATTCTGAGAGATCCTGTGATGGCTCAATGTCCACATATAAAGGATAAGTTCAGAATGCATCAAGATCACAAGGCCCTGAAGAAACAGGCAAATATCAAGCAAGTATCAAGGCATAACTGAAAGGGAAGTAAATCAAAATATATTTCTCTACCATATATAATACTATTTGATATATACATCTGTGTTATACATGACAAAATGGCTAAGCTAGTCTGTGCAGGAAAATACAAAGCTATTTACGGATCTATGTGTATGCGGACTATCAGATCTAACATAACATCCCTCTCTTAAGACGGAGGTAAAGTTGTAAGATCTTGCCCAATGGCATCTACACGAGCTAGCAGATCAGAGGCTAACTGCATAGTGACATGATGCTCATGTATGTATGCACTCATATCGTGAAGATGCTATCGATCGTATGGGATCTCACTGAAGTACTGTCTGCAATGGCCACATCCCTAGCAGATAGTGCGGTATCCCGCTCCACAATCAATGCATCCTTGGCTGATCTAGCCTCATCCCTCTCTAACAGAGCGGCGTCTCTCCCATCAAGAGTTGCCGTCTGAATGTGCCAATCGGTCTCAAGTGTGACATAAACCACACGTACAGCATGACCGGGCTACCTGAGAACACTCCTCCCGGATAAGTGCAGCAATATGTGTCTGACTTTAGAGTCTCTGCCATAATCATCGGTATGATGGTGTGACCCTCCCGGAGAGCTCTCATTGCCGTAATGACACCAATGTCCAACTCATCCATATACCGTGGCATGAAGACGTATGACAATACACACAGTAGTAGTACATCCACTCTGGCTGAATGCCAATGGTCCTCCGGTGTGGTGAAATCCCCAGAATGTCGTGCATAACTATCCTCAGAGCCAAATCTGTCAAACAGAAAAGGCTGGGATATCACGTGGCCGGATGTAATCTCGTCCTGTACCACTCTACGCCTCAATCTGGTGAGGGTCATGAACTATCTACTCATGTCTCCGATCGCCATGTGCACGCAAGGTCTGTCCAACGGCAGCATCGTCAACCGTGCATACTCCTCTACAGTAGGAGTCAACTCCTAGGTCCTAAATCAGAAAACCTTTCTCTCTGGTACCCAATGCTCTAGCATACCCTCCACGAATTTTGTGGGAACCTGAAACATCAACAGGGTCATAGTATCTTTGCGAATAAATCATCTACTGGTCACTCACTCATTCGATGGTGACATGCTATCATACCATGAACGCATACCAGATGCCTCCAAAACTAGTGCGGTATGATCAATACGGCTAACTGTCGAAGAAGACATCTGTACGAGCCGTGTCATAAGACCATCCAGGGGTCAATGTTGAGTATCTATGGACATACATACATATAAATAACATAATAACATGCATGACAATAGATGGCAATATGATATAGGGAATGGAAAACTGTACATACATTCCTAAGTATATCATCATCTAATACTTCTCTGTACATCTAAAATACAGGGAAATGGGGCAAAGCTACCCAACATCTAACAGAGGCCTATCAAAAGATATAGCGAGAATGGGGCGAAGCTACTCAATAGCTAACAGAGGCCTATCAAAAGAGATAACGAAATATACATCAGAAGAAGTCAATGGTATCGATGTCTACATCATCAATCCTGTCCACCTGATGTAACTCCTTCTGAGTTACTAGATCTCTATCTACAGGGATGTTAGGCCTATACAAGGGAGGATCTGCATCGGTAAAACCATATGGGTCACTGAGGGGCCAGCGCCAGAGCTGGAGGGATCAAAAGTATCTGCTTCTGAAGGATCTCTACCCAAATGCTTGGGATAAAGAAATGCGCCTTATCCCAACCGCTGGTCAAATGTCGTCATGTCACATGAGTCGGATCTCTGACACAGGCTAGCCAATCCGTCATCATCACGGATCTTGGAACTATATCCCCCATAAACTGGGTGGCGCGGGTCTGAGCTCCAATGGTACGAGGGAACCACCAATGCTGGAACATCTCCTTAGTGCGGGGATCCTCTGACAATGTGAAACCGTCAATCCCCAATAATGGGATGTCAATGACGGGTGACTGCGAAACAGGCCAATAACGCCCAGTAGGAGGCAAGATCGGCATACGAATCTCTCATGTAGTGCTCCTGATAGCACGCTCTCCTAAATATAGCTCCCATCCTCCATCTGTGAAGAGAGGAATCCTACGGGTGGAAATAACATACTCAACACCAGTCGGGTACCTATCCTCAAATCCAACACTCAAGTGTTCCCCGGAATAGGGAACCTATGTGATGACATCCGCTGTCAACAACTCCAGCTGTAGGCGGCAATGAGTGAAACCCTCAGCTACAGGGACCTCCGCCATTATGGAATGATGCCATCTTCATCCTCGTGGATAGGTGTCTAAACATAGCACGCTCACAGGATGCAAACATGGAAGCCTCTCATAAGCGCAAAACTGGCAACATAAAGGAAAACATCTGCTTTCAGTCAACGCTCTTAACCTATACATGGGAAAAGACAAGAGAAATACTCACCAGCAAAAATGGGTAGAATCCTAACCAAGCCTCGGTCAAGCCCTGCAATTGCATGCGCATTCCCCTGAGGAAATAGTTAAAGGTGTAGGAATCCCAATCATAGTCTCCTATACGGTCCATGTGTCGAGTGGCGCTGATCAAAACAAAGGACACCGTAAAAGAGTTATCTGCTATGAAACAGCCCCTAATGATCATCAGGAACAATCGTCGAAGAATGCGATCCCCTGACTATCACATCATCGGGTATAGGCTCACTCAACAGCCCGCTCATAGCATCTATGCTTAAAGGACTGTCATGACGATCCACGCCCTTGCGCCTTTCAGCAAAACTCCCAACAAGGATCGATGGCGGTAGGGGTTATATCCGCCGTCTGAAGGCAATCGGATCCTCTCCAAACTCCATACATGTGATAAATCGCCAATCCATCGGCGTCATCATCACCTCACGATCCAAAGAAATAGAGTGACCGAGTGCAGGTGAAACCACCGCCGATAAATGCCTCGAGATAACCCAAGGGACGTGATGGGGAAGAATGGAAAAAAACGTCCCAAATCCCGGTAATTGTACAATCTCTATAGTCATCATACAAAGCCTGATACATAGAGTGGATGCTGAACTAGTTCCCTCGAGGCTGTGTAAAGCCAGGAACCTACATCAAATGCAGATCAACATTAGAACCCTTTACTCCTCATTAATAGGAAATAAGCAAGATTAAGATCTAACTTCATACCTCGTTTGCATGCAGGTAGACTGAAGGATGCTGACTCAAGTCACCCTGAAGACCTGGGTTCGCCACTTGAATACCTGGCAAATCCCTACGGGGAACACGTGCAGTAGGAGATAGAACCTCAATCGGTACATCCTCCTCCTCGGCCTCGACATCCTAACTTCAACCCGGATATAACGTATCACCGCCTCCACCAAACGAGCGAGGTTTGTCGAATGTAATCGGGTCGAGGTACTTGAAGCCCTCCTCCGCATGCAATGAAGTGGTCCTCTTTGGAACTACTCGGTTGATCTGGATCCATAATATCTGGACAAACAAGTCTCCAAATCACCTCAGAAAGGGTATCCATAATACCTGGAGCTTTTCAAAATGTATTTTATGATTACATGCATGCATGCATTGTTTTAACATACATCTACAGTAGGGTTTAAAATGCATGACTACCCAATGCCTACGTTTTGGAAAATTTTTGCCATAGCCCCTTTCTAAACTGGACTATCCATATGCACATAAAGGCATGGCATACTAGGTGGCCATTCAAGATAAGACACCTACCAACAATCATATACACCCTAAATGCATTTAATACATCACAGTAAAAAATCCGTTAGTGTAGTTTAATTACCAGGGTTATTTTACTTTTACTCATTTGTCCTCAAATAGGATAAGAAATGCTAGTAAAAGGTACTAATTTGACTGTTTCAAAAGTCAAATCTTTTTACATCATTATGTTCAACATGGTTTAATACTAACATTTATTATGTTGAATATTTTTTATCATATCATATCAACATGCATATTCACTACTATGTGTCTAAATGCATTTCATGTGATAAGTGTTGGGTAAAATCTAATTACGCACAACACACAAGTATATTTTGATATATATGATTTTCCTATATATAGTAAATTATTTTAAAATAAATTTTTAAGGAGGAATTTGAGTTATCCACTAGAAACTATTAAGGGGATGTTAGGCTGGATGGAAGTGGGCTTGGGGCATTGAGGTACAAAACCTATCATTTGGTTGTTATGGGTATTAGTTTGAAAGGGGCCCAGTAGTTGATCTTATGTTAGGCGCGCTGTAGTGACGAAAATCTCAGATACCAACGTAGTACCGGATGCTCGAGTCTTATAGTTCTGGTATGTGAGAATAGTTATCGTTTACTTGTTTACGGGTTAAGCGAGAAATGCAGAAGAATCTTTGGTGGGCACATAGAATCTCACGATGAGATGGGCGATCAGTACATTATTCAGGTGCTCATGTTGGCACGTGATTGTTACTCATTACAACACCTCCCTTGGATGTGTATGAAAGCGACCATACTTATTTCTTTTCACTTTCGTGATTCACAGTCTGAAGAGTCATGGAAAGAACTTAGATGTTTACTTGAGACCTCTTATATGCGAGTTAAAGGTATTGTGGGAGGATGGAGTCACGGACTTGGGATTCACCGGAGATCGAGATCGTGTGATGAGATTACCCGATGATTAAATGCGTAATCTAGATTAGATTTAATGGGTTAGAAGTCCTGCGAAACTATGGATATAAATCGAACATTCTGCGAGTACTGTTATGGGTCGTTGAGAAGGACATGTTTGTGCCAAAAGAACGGAGATCACGCTATGCATTGCCCATTTATTACGTAAAAATTTATTCTAATATGTTATGTTTAAACATGGTATAGATTGTATATGTTTTTAAAAGTCGTCCAGCTATTCGATGGGACAGGATCAAATTCTTATAAGGAGATGCCCAAGGAGATTATTCTGAATAAATGTGGAGGCAACCGGTGAATTAGATCTGAGTCAATACTTGTGTGGGATGACATTGATCTCTGCAAACTTACATTTAATCAGATAGACAAGCTTTATGTTGAATAGTTAAAGATCGGTTCGATCAAAGTTGGTCGAGATCTGCTTGCAATGATTGTGTATGCTATGTACCCGTGTATGTATATGTTTTAAAACGGTGATTCTGGGGACAAAATTCTTATAAGGGAGGGTGAATGTAATAACTTGATATTTTCATATAAATAAATAAGAAATTTTGCATATAAATTTTTTTTATTTATTTTAATGATGAGAATAAGTGTCAAGTAATGTGTATATAAATGCAAATATATTTTTACGTGAAAAATTATAAATAATTTTAGAATTATTAATCATTACAAATTATATTCTTATAGTAATTAATTTTTGTAGCGTAAATGTTTTTATCAATTATTTTCCATGAAAACATGATTTTATATTATTTAATTAATATATAAAATGATTATTAAATTATAATAATATATGTTTTATTATATGAATTGTTCGAAATAATTAAGTTAATTATTTTAACTTTAATTATTGATGTTGTATATGAAAGATAAACCAGTTATGGAATCCGAACCCTAAATTGGGATTTTGATAAAGGGATGAGAATAATAATATAATATTAATTATATTTTGATTTTTCAGTTCTATAAATATGTACTGTATATTTGTAGACTGATAATGGTTGGTCAATTGTGGTAAATTATGTCACAACCCTTATATCATGTTGTTAAACCCTAATTGTTAAACTCAGTTCTAAGTTCAAGACTGTGTAGTAATTGTGTTATATGAATTTTACTGTGTATTATAGAATTTCTATAATTAGGAAAAACCCTAATTATTATTTAAACCCTAATTGCTAAAAAATTAGAAACCCTAATGATTATTTTTGTAAATTATAATGATAATTAGGAAACCCTAATTATTAATTTTGAGAAACCTAATAAGATTAAAGAACCTTAATTATTTAAACCCTAATTTCTATTAAAAACCCTAATTTTAAATTAGTGTGCTTAATTAAATTTTTTTTACACTTTAATTTTAATTTTTCAAACCCTAGAAATTATTTGGGAAACTTTAAGATTTAAAATCTAGTGATTAAACCATAGATTCAAGTACATTGGACAAGAATACCCTTGAATTTATAAGCAAAATTACCATTTTACCCTTTTGTCTTATTTGTTGAATTATTGCTAGCCAAATCTTTGCAAATCTGGCCAGCCAGCCCCTAGACCTAGCTATGAGCTAAGATTACCAGCACATGATCAACCATTACAAGTTCATTGCATCAATTGATTTACTAGATTTAAGAGAGAGAAAGCTACTATTATTTCTCATTTGGGTATCTAACTCCTAAACAATTTTCTGTCCCCCAGACCTTTGAAAATACAAGGCATATCAATCTCGTAAGCAAGCCCCACGAACACCAATATTAGATCAGAAGAACAGAATCAAAAATCAAAGCTTAAAAGATGTAAACCCTAAAAATTTGAAATTTTTTTGATCTTGTGTTAGATGTTTTGATTTATTGTTAAAACATGTTGTTTGTAGTATATTTAGTTGATCTTGGTTGCTAGATGTTGGACCCATAACATCTAGAGGCTCGGATTTGAGTTTTTAGAAAATCTGGAAAAATTTGGTTTTGTGTTCTGACAATGAATGTCAGAGGCTATAAATCCTTCTCGGTTTATGTTTTTGGTTGTTTTATGTTTTAGATATGTAGTCTGGTATGTGCTCTTTAATCTGGATCAAGTATCAGGCTTATATCTGGTGTGTATTGTAAGATATTGTAAGTTAAAATGTCATTGACCGACCATGACTGGACAAAAACTGGGTAACCCAGATCTTGCCCAGAAATGGTCTGACAAGACTTTTGATGCTTCATATCTTGTAATCTGTTATTGATTTGTGTTGTTTGTTGTATTAATGTTATAGAATGGTAGTTATACTACATGTTAATGCTTTTAGATCTCAGATAACATAAACATACTGGAATTGGGGGATGGTCAAACCAAGCAGAAAGTTCACGGATGAACTTTCTAGGCAACCTAGAAAGTTCATGAGCGTGGCTTCTGACAGGGTTTGACCGTACGAGATCTTGCTATTCTGTTGTTAGTTTGCTAATGTTTTGTGATAGATCTGTTGAGTTACATGTTGGATACATATTAAAATCATTAGAACAAATATAGCAAGTCCAGAACGAGTGATTAAAGGCTTGGAAAGTGGGTGTCTTGTTATTCATTTCTGGGAAAACCCAGAAACTGAAGAACAGTCCTGACAACACTTTTTAGAGCTATAGATCTTTCTATTATGTTATGTATTGGGCTTGAAACCAGTTGCTTATTGTAGTGTTACACTAATACTATGATCTTAGAAAATTTTCCAGCTCAGAATCATTTTTGTCTAAGATTTACTATTGGTCAAACTAGCTGACTTGATAACCGGCTATGAAGATCTAGGTTTGATGAAGAACACCATTAGCAACAGTTTTGTCGCCTAATATACTTTTAGCGACAGTTTAATTATTAAATTAATTATTTTAATTAAATAAATAGAAAAATTAGTTTTTAATTATTAAAAATACCAAATAAATTATTAAAAATTAAATTAAAGTCTGAAAATTAATTTTTAATTATTTTAAGTATATTTCATAAATATTTAATATTTTTGGAATATAAAAGGTATTTAATTTATTTAAGTGTAATATTAAATAAATTATTTAAAAATAATTTTAATACATGATAAATCATTTAAAAATATATTATGATATAAGAAGATATTTTAAGTTATTTTCTATAACTTCTAATATTTTTGTGATGAATTTCATTAATTAATTAATATTCATGATGATTAAGTTATTTAATAAATGTATTAAATAAATGATGAAAAATAGAATTAATGATTTAAAATTTAAATAAAAATAATTTAAAGGTTATAAAAATATTTTAAGTTATAAAATATAACTTTTGATATTTTGTCATGAAAATATTAATATTTTAATATTAAGGATATTAGATTTATTTAATAATTATATTAAATAAAGTAATTTAGAAATGATTTTAATATTAGAAAAATCATTTTAAATGGAAATAAAGTGTTTAAAGATATTTTAAGTTATAAAATATAACTTTTAATATTTAAAGGATAATTTTATTAATAATTTAATATTAATGATATTAATTTAACATTAATGATATTAAATTTATTTAATAATTATATTAAATAAATAGTTTTAAAATGGTTTTAATTATTTAAAAAGGATATAAATGAAATAAAAATATTTTAAGTTATAATTTAATAACTTTTAATATTTGGATAAATCGTATATTAAAATTTAAATATTAATGATAATTATTTAAAATGATTTTAAATATTTTAAAAATTATTTAAGGGTAATATTAATACTTTAAAATATATTGAGTTATTATAAATAATTATAACCCATTGTTTCATTATATGTTATATTAAATGTTAATGATAGTGATTATCAACATTTAAATCATTTATATTTCTAATTCATTAAAATATATATTATTCTTTAAAAATTATTTTAAGTCATTTAAAAATAATATAACTATATATGGTTATATAGGTGTCTCCACTTGGATATTAGTCGTTGTATTTTAATCGATTTGGACTTAGATATATATATGATGTATAACCTGGGATATCCTCTAAGCTATTTGATCATTAAACATATGTTATTTAATCAAAAATATCTTATTACCGAATATTACATAAAAGATAAAAAGTTTTTATAAGTATCCAATCAATTGTTTTCTTTATCTGATTCATGAGTAAGAAGATTTAGAACATCCCTATTGTTACATCATTGATTATCAACATGGTAATATTTTTCGCTTATATATATTCTTTTGTTAATTTCTATATATGGTTATACAGTGTCTCCACTTGGATAGTGAACGATAATCACGTTGATATATATTATATACCTCTAAGCTATTGATCAATAAACACGATTTAGAAATATCGGCAATATGATAAAACCTTTTTGTCCAATCAATTGTTTTGGTCCGTAAGACTAAGATGAACATCCCGAACACGGATGAAGTTTTATCGCTTGAGGCGGACAAAGTGAATTAAACCTTATATGTAATTCAATAAAAGGTACACAATGTTCACAAAAGTTATGATGTTTTATGGATGAAGTTCCGCTAAACCTATTCGAAAATTTAAAATAATGTTCATAGTATGTCACCTTAACCCTATTTATAGTCAATACGTAGTTTCAAAATTTGATAGAGAGTTGTTATGTTATTATTATTTGCCTCAGATTACTTCACAACTATTGACTTGTTGTAGAAGGGTAATACAAAGAAAATATTTAACCCTTTCAGCTAATATTTATAATTGTTACTACTTGTTGGGCACTCAAATGCTCACTCTTGCTTAAATTAAATGTTTTCAGTTAAGTATGATCAACCCGAAGGCTCAGGCAAGAACAAGGGAAAAGGAAAGCTGTTCGAATGAGATTTATAATATTTTATGTAATAGTTATAGTTTATTAAGATAATGATACTTATTATCTATGATGTAATGAATGTTAAAAGGTCTCGTACCTGGGATTTAAACTTTGATGCATATGTAACTTAAATTTGGTATCAATATTATTGTTATCACTCAAATGCTCACTCTTGCTTAAATTAAATGTTTTCAGTTAAGTATGATCAACCCGAAGGCTCAGGCAAGAACAAGGGGAAAGGAAAGCTGTTCGAATGAGATTTATAATATTCTATGTAATAGTTATAGTTTATTAAGACAATGATACTTATTATCTATGATGTAATGAATGTTAAAAGGTCTCGTACCTGGGATTTAAACTTTGATGCATATGTAACTTAAATTTGGTATCAATATTATTGTTATTAATATTATGATTAGTATTATTCTGCGCATAGAAATGGTATCAAAAGCACTGAGTTTGAGTTTCAAGCACCACCAACTATCACAAATTTCAACTTTAATTTATTTTATTCAATAAATCATTTAAACTATATGTTTATAGTCCCCATTATTTATTTGGATTTCTATTAACTCATTCAATTTTAATTAAATAAAAATTAATTTCTAGACTCAATTAATTAAATAACTACTTTAATTAAATAAATCATTTAAACTATACCCAATTATTTATTTGGATTTATATCCAAAATTATAAAAAATTCATTATAATTTTATTTTAATTTTAAAATTTTATTTAATAAATCACTTCACTTTAATTACTAAGTTAGAACAACATTATAGCAACTCTCTAATTATTAAATTCAATTAGAGTATTTTCTCCTAAATTTAATTCACCACTCTTTTATCTTAATTAAATTAATTTCTATAACTCATGAATTATTTACTTGCTAATAAATAATCCAACAAATATCTACTAACAACAACCACATCAATAAAAATATATTTATTTAATTTAATAAATATTTGAAATTACAATAAAATCCCAAATTGTTACAAAGATACACGATGAGGAGGATGTAGTAGAGAGATGGATGGGGAAGATCATGTGGAGTCGCCACATACCCGGAGGAGGATGAGGATGAGGAAAGTTTCCACCAAACTCTATCACAACTCATATGTATGTTGAAGTATCGATCGTAACATTGAGCTTCGGATAGAGTCGAGGAGTTGGAGAAGCTAGTAGTGAACGCCGACTTCGACTTGATTACACGAAGAGCGATGAGATCCGAGATCTTGATGAACGTCTCATCAATGTGGAATGGAAGCTGGTTCACATAGAGGGGGAGAATGAGCAGCTATTGGATGAGGTTACAAAATTGAAGGATAACTTGAAAGAAGAATCCGCCAAGAGAGCAAGAGTTGAAGATGCGTACAAGAAAGCTTCTCAGCGTGCAGAGGTAGCAGAAGGAGAGGTATAAGTAAAGAAGATCAAGATGGAAGAGATGAATTGTGTGTTCAATACTATCATAAATCGAGCTCAAGATCGAGTCATGTACTATTTAACTCAGTTCGAAATGCTGCCATGGTATATGTTAAATCGTAGAATGATGTTCCGTATCATGGTAGAGGAGCGTCGTAGGGCTATGCAACAACTTCGTAGGCCATAATAGAGAATACAATTTTTGTGTGATTAAATAGTAAATAAGATGTAAATCCCAAGTGTTATGTGATCGATGGGATATGATGGTGTTATCCTGAAACTTTATTAGTTCAGGAAAGGGATGTAGATAGCAGGGATGTTATCATTATTATGTTTTTAAAAGACTATGAATGAATAAAATGTTAATATTTATTCAAGATGTTATTTGTTATGTGATGATCTTTTATGATGTGCAAGTTAAGTGAAAAACACTTAAAAGATTGAGTAATAATCTAATTAGTGTATTTTAAACAGAAAATGCCTCCAAGAAAACGTCAACCACGACAACAAACCCCTGAGGGGTCTACCAATAACAACAATGCTAATGTTAACCCAGTTTAACAGTTGATAACATTATTGACGGGAGCGCTGCAGAATCAACCGCAGAACCAAGCTGTGACTTTTAAGGATTTTAAGGCAGTTGGACCACCTGAATTTTGTAGGTCCATGAATCCAGTTGAGGCACAGACCTTGATGATGGAAATAGAGAAAGTTTTTGACGTTATTAGAGTCAGTGAGGACCAGAAGACTACTTTTTCAAGATTCATGTTGAAAGAAGAAGCCATTTACTGGTGGCAGGCAAACAAAACCTGAGGAGGTCAGGAAGTGATGACTTGGGATAGGTTCAAGGAAATATTTTTCAAGACCTATTTCCTAGAGAGTTCAAAGAATTAGATGGAGGTCTAGTTTTTAGAACTGAAGCAGGGTGTAATGAGAGTGTCGGAGTATGCATCAGAGTTCAATGAGTTGGAGAGGTTTGTGTTGGGTAAAATCTAATTACGCACAGCACGCAAGTACACGTGGTCAACAAGTAATAAAGTGATAAGTTGAGTATCGTTCCCACAAAGAATTATTTAATAAAAATCACCAAGTACTAACCTATAACAAACTTAATCTTATTTAAACGAATGAATTTCAAATTATATAAATTAAACTACTATTAAATTCCACTAATTAATTTAAGATGATGGAGATTTAAGATCATAACTTCACTTATTGCTTCATTTAAGTTAACACACTTCTCATCAATTATTCTCTATCCCGAATTGTTAATCAAAAACACTAAAGCAGATAAAACCATCTCTCGATTCATAATATCCATAATCACTTAAATCCACAGATGATAGAATTAAGCAAGACACCCTAATTAACTAATCCACTGTATCTCTATGTGAATTACAATTAAAAAGGATTTAAAGCACAAGTTCTCTATAAGATTACACATGACATAAAGGCATATCTCTATCCTAAACACAAATCATGAATTACATCTATACAGAAATCACAAACACATGCTATCATAATCAGATCTAAACCTAAACTTCAATTCTCTAGTTCATATAGATTATAACGATAATTGATGGCCAATCAATTAAACAATTAAGTCCAAATCATAATAGAAAATCCTCAGAATAAAACATAATAATTGATAGCGAAGCATATTAAAATAAACTACACAATAAGATCCATTGTAATCTCAAACAAAGAATTAGTTCATTGAATTAAAACTAAGAATCCACACTTGAATACACATTAAAAGACAAATATAGAAGAAGATGAGAAGATATAATCTATTTTCTATAGATCCGACGCTTTCTCCTTGCTCCTACTTTGAATCTTCAATGGTCTCCAAGTTGCTTCAATCTCCAAAAATCATTAGAACTAGTGTTTTGATCTAATCTAATCTAATGGAATCATACTTCTCCTCTAATCTTCCTCTTTTATAAGTCTCTTTACATGTCTTTAAGTCCTCTTGGAAGTCCTTGAGTCAATCGGCTTGAAACAGTCCTTCTCCAATTCATCTTGTGTTTGTGTAGTAGTTATATGTTTTAAAACCATAATCTCTGCTCAATTCTATGCCAACTAGAGTCCTATTGCTATGCGAACTCAAAAATCCAAGTTCCATCATTATTAGCATCACATTAGGAGTGCCAAAATTCGGGACCCCCCGCCCCGGTGTGGGTGTAAGCTTATAAAATGCCCGCCCCGACGGGCTAGGCTACTACAATCAGGAATGAAGACCCTCTGTGTGCTAAACATGCCATTTCCTACGGCTACCTTTCTAATGAGTTCTGATGAAGACCCCGCTCCGGTGGGGTATATAAAGCAAAAGGCCTTACCTTCTACAGGGTCTATTCTACAAAACGACTTCTTATAGCTTCCTGAATTCTTCCAAAACCGTTCCAATTGACTCCAAATGATTCCAAATGACTCCAAATCTTCGTTAAACACCACAACAACCAGCCTACACATATAAGAACACAACATAAGCAAAAATGAATATGAACACACGAAAATAACAACAAATAAGCATGAAATGGACATCGATTCGTGTATATAAAATTCACTTATCAAAATCCCCTAAACTTAAAACGTACTAGTCCTCGAGCACAAAACAACCACATGCTATGCAATACAATGAAATGCAACTCATCTATATGTTTACGAATCCAAAAGTATTGATAGAATCAAATCTATTCACTCGGCCTTGGAGAAATCAAGTAAACGTGATAATACATCATATCAAAACAAATCAACAATTTCCTAATCAATCATAAAATCTTAGACTGGTATCACTAATATAGTGCGTGTGTGCTCCACAACAATGTTAACTGATATAAAATCAAATTTAACACATAACAAGTCTCTTCGAAGGCATCATACAGTGTAAACTCAAGAAATCCAAAAACAAGCTAGATTCAACTAAAATCAAACAATTACCAATATCGAGGGTTAACATGGGATACTTATGCTTTATTTTTCATCTACGAGGGATTTTTGCTCTTATTTCCCGTTTTATTCATTTTTTTTAAAATTTAAAATACACATAGCTATGCAATGTCTCATTCCCTTAGGCTTTTCAATGCTACCTTAACGAGATTTCACCAACGACTCCTGCACCATTAAGACCTTAGGGCGCTAGGTGTAAAGACAATCCCCTCGGGCTTACTTACTCAAGTAACAAAGGCCACAAAACTAGACAAGCACGCTACGATGTTTATTCATACTTTTTTTTACAATATAGCTTATATACCCCAAATATTCTCCCAAACTTAGGTTCTTGTCTAACTTTAGCCATCACTACTTATTCTTGTCATTCTTTCATTCAAACTAGCATTATCCTTTAGAGTCCCATTATGTATCAATTTAAACTCAATCAATCAACAAGTTGTTTTTACTGTGCTATCCTTATTATACTAGTTTCAAACAGAAAAGTACTCAATTCATAACAAGAAATCACATCAAAGCTCTAATAGTCAGTACTATACTTATCTACCTAATTCCAATCTCATCATTGGCCAAAACAAATTGTAAATATCAAACAGCTGGACTCATGCAAGATAAACATAGTAACTAACTATTATTTTTAATTTATGGTTGTTTTTTTACAAGAAACTGAATATAATGTTATTCAAACTATACTACTACGCAACTACTTATGCAGTTGTACTACATGAATGCAAACATAACGAACCTAAACTAAATTAACAACATATGCAAAATAACATAACATAAACATTAAACTAAACATGCAATAAAGAACTAAACTAAACTCCCCCAAACTTAACAATTACAATGTCGTCATTGTAAAAATATAGCGATAAGTATAAGAGAACTTCCTTGTAATCAGCTAAGCGTGAGGTGATGGTGGCGATGGCGGCGACGATCATTTTCCTATCCATTGAACCTCCAATACCTGTAATGAAGAGAGACAACATGGATTAGAATAACCCTTTGGAATATAACGTGATTCCTATCTACTAAATTAACTAGGCAAACATATATATATAAAAAAAATTCTGGGTTGCCTCTCAGTCAGCGCTTGATTTATAGTCTTTCAGCCTGACTTTGTCTGGTCAACACTATCCAATTCCTCTTCGATAATTGAGGAACCCTCCATCCATTAGAATTGCACTGTGTGTTGGTAGGTTTCCCATCTTACTAATCTGTGAATTGAAACAACCTAGCATAATTCCTGTACATGATGTCTCTAGTTCCATTGCATAGCTAGGTGTCTCGTCCGTTGTATTTGGGAATAAATTTTTGCATTAAGGCATGGAAAGTACAACGGACTTTTCCTCTTTTATTTTCTCTTCCTCAGCCTACCATGGTGTATACGAGGCCTCTTTATCATACTGATCATTACCTTGGATGTGACTACCTAGGGGGCATGGGTGTGCAAAACTCACTGGATTTTTCAACTCTGGTTGAGAAGTCACTTGGGGTATAATACAGGTGATCTGATATTCTTCATTTTCCAAACCCCAGTTGTCTCCTCAATGTCCACTCCTTTCAGTTCATCCAGTGGCAGGTACACTTCTGGCTCTCCATCAGTTTCATCATCCATGTCATAGTACCAATTGTTTTGAGGGCGATTGTTCAAGGCTTCAAACATTTGATCCATATGATTCTGCAGATTTCGAATTGACCTCTCTTACTCAATCATCTTCTCCTCAGTTGATGCTACAAACTTGAACTACAAATCCTTCAATCTTGAATTATCTTGTTCAGTTTTGAAATCCATGTATTGAGGACCATTCATTGAGGAGTTAACGAGTTGTTCCATCTGTCTATTAAGATTTTGGTTTGATAACTTCTGACTCATTGTCATCTCTTCTTTTTCTGCTATAATCCTTAACATGAATTCCTTCAACTCTGAATTGTCTTCTTGTTGCATTGGAGGTGGATTTGAGAAATTTGATGGATATAATGGACTTAGAATGCAGTATTGGTCTTCATAAGTATAGCTCCATGAGGAATCCGGGTGATACCCCCAAACTTGATGATAATTATCATATGTATAATCGTTGAGGTATTCACCACCATGTTGTCCCGACCCAAAACTAACTGTGCATTGATGACTCGAATGATTACCAGCATAATAATTGTACGTAATTGCTATGCTTCGATTACGTTGGGCTGCAACAACGTCCAACCTCCTCGAAAGTGTCTCAAGCTGCGCTGATAATGCATAAAATGCATTGAGACCATCAATCCCCACTTCCCTTTGTTGAGTCATGTTCCTGTATGGCCATTGATACGCAAAGTCATCCATGGTACTTGGAAAGAGAGAAATATAGGAAGAGAATTAAAAATAAAAATAAAAATGTTTAAATTAAGACTAATATGATTGAAATTAATATTGGTAAAAAATATTAAATTAATTCCTCAATAATAGCACAAAAAACTTGTTAAGTAAAAAATCTAATTACGCACAACACGCAAGTATACGTGGTCAACAAGTAATAAAGTGATAAGTTGAGTATCGTTCCCACAAAGAGATTATTTAATAAAAATCACCAAGTACTAACCTATAACCAACTCAATCTTATTTAAACGAATGAATTTCAAATTATATAAATTAAACTACTATTAAATTCCACTAATTAAATTTAATGATGGAGATTTAAGATCATAACTTCACTTATTGCTTTATTTAAGTTAACACACTTCTCATCAATTATTCTCCATCCCGAATTGTTAATCAAAAACACTAAAGCGAGATAAAACCATCTCTCGATTCATAATATCCATAATCACTTAAATCCACGATGATGATAGAATTAAGCAAGACACACTAATTAACTAATCCACTATATTTCTATGTGAATTACAATTAAAAAAGAATTTAAAGCGAAGTTCTCTATAAGATTACATATGGCGTAAAGGCATATCTCTATCCTAAACATGAATCATGAATTCCATCTATGCAGAAATCACAAACACATGCTATCATGATCAGATCTAAATCTAAACTTCATCTCTCGAGTTCATATAGATTATCACGGTAATTGATGGCCAATCAATTAAATAATTAAGTCCAAATCACAATAGACAATCCTCACAATAGAACATAATAATGGATAGCGAAGCATATTAAAAAAAAAACTACACAATGAGCTCCATTGTAATCTCAAACAAAGAATTAGTTCATTGAATTAAAACTAAGAATCCACACTTGAATACACATTAAAAGAAAAAAGATAGAAGAATATGAGAAGATATAATCTATTATCTGTAGATCCGAAGCTTTCTCCTTGCTCCTACTTTGAATCTTCAATGGTCTCCAAGTTGCTTCAATCTCCAAAACTCATTAGAACTAGTGTTTTGATCTAATCTACTCTAATCTAATCTAATGGAATCATATTTCTCCTATAATCTCCCCCTTTTATAAGTCTATTTACATGTCTTTAAGTCCTCTTGGAAGTCCTTGAGTCAATCGGATTGAAACAGTCCTTCTCCAATTCATCTTGTGTTTGTGTAGTAGTTATATGTTTTAAAACCACAATCTCTGCTCAATTCCATGCCAACTAGAGTCCTATTGTTATGCGAACTCAAAAATCCAAGTTCCATCATTATTAGCATCACATTAGGAGTGCCAAAATTTGGGACCCCCCGCCCCGGCGGGGGTGTAAGCTTATAAAATGCCCGCCCCAACGAGATAGGCTACTGCAATCGAATGAAGACCCTCGCTACAAGCGGGTGTGTATATAAATAAACATGTCGCCCGCCGGTGGGCTACCTTCTGCGAGTTCCTGATGAAGATCCTTTCGCCCGGTGTATACAAAGCAAAAGGTTCATTTTGGGGGTCCTGTTTCAAGAAATGACTTGCTATAGCTTCATGAATTCTTCCAAAACCGCTCCAATTGACTCTGAATGATTCCAAATGACTCCAAATCTTCGTTAAATGCTGCAACAACCATCCTACACATATAAGAACACAACACAAGTAAAAACGAATATGAACACACGAAAATAGCAACAAATAAGCATGAAATGGACACTGATTCGTGTATATAAAATTCACTTATCAGTTTGCACCATATCAATTTAACACAAATGAGCGCAAGGCAAGAAGGTTTGAATAGGGACTGAAGCCCTAGTTGTACAGTAGAGTTTCTATGTTTTAGCTGAAGACGTTTGAAATAGTGCTTGAGAAGGCGATTATCGCGGAAGGTGGAAGCGATGCCTTAATGAAGTATAAACAGGAACAAAGAAAGAAGAAGAGTGAGAATGAAGGTAAAACTGGTACTAGCAGTGGTGGGAATAATAATAACCCGAAGAGGAAGTGGAATACGAGTGTTGGTGCTGGAAGTCAACAGAGTAGGTAGTAGAAAATGAAATTTGAAGCGTGTGTTACATGTGGGAAAAATCACAGTGGCATGTGCTTGAAGGGTAAGCAAGTGTGCTTCAACTGTGGCAAGAGGGTCACATTTCTCTGAATTTCCATCAACCAAAGAAGAATGCTTGTTATACTTGCTGGTCAAAGGATCATCTTGCTCGCGAGTGCCCTAAGAAGAAAGCTGGAGATGCAATTGAAAGAAAGGGAGGTGGCAGTAGAGGTACGTTGGTTATTGTTGGACCAACGTCATCAAGCAAACCCACCGCCAGAACCTTCAACATGACTGTGTAAGATGCGATGCAATCAAAAGATGTTGTGTCAGGTATTATCCCAATCAATGATATAAATGCATATGTATTATTTAATTCGTGTGTTACTTGCTCGTTTATATCCAATGAATTTGCTAAAAGTTTAGGATTGCCTAATAAAGAGTTGAATTTCCATTTAAACATATAAATTACGAATAGGGAGGTGATTCCTGTTAGATTCGTATATAGGAATTATAGGTTGAATATTAAGGGAAATTTTATGATAGTAGATTTGATCCCGATTAAATTTGGAGAGTTTGATGTTATATTATGAATGGATTGGCTATTCGATTATGGAGCGATAATTGATTGCCAAAAGAAGTGTATAAACCTTATGACTCCGTCAAAAGTAGTCTTCTACGGTAGAAAATCGCCTAGACAAACAATATGTTTGACGATTATGCAAGACAAGAAGCTGTTGAGTCAAGGTTGCATAGGATATTTAGCTTACATAGTCGATACTCAGAAGAAAGGCATGAAACTAGAAGAGATACCAGTTGTTAGGGATTTTATGGATGTATTTTCAGAGGATTTTCCAGGACTTTCCCCTGACAGAGAGATCAAATTCATTATCGATTTATCACCAGGGACTGCTCCGATATCGAAGGCCCCGTCTGTGATAGCTACTAGAGAGATAAAAGAACTTATGGTACAATTACAAGAGTCATTAAACAAGAAATACATTCAAATTGAGTGTATCATTATGGGTCAATCGTCTTTGCATTGATTATAGGGAGTTAAACAAAGTCACTATTAAGAATAAATATCTATTTCAAGAATAGATGACTTCTTTGATTAGTTGAAGGGAGCTAGATACTTCTAAAAATAGATTTGAGAAGTGGGTATCATTAATTAAAGGTAAGGAAGGAGGATGTACCAAAGATGACATTCAGGACTTGGTATGGACACCACGAGTTTTTGGTAATGTCTTTTGGTTTGACCAATGCCCCTGCAACCTTCGTAGATTTGATGAACAAGGTGTTTTAACAATTCTTAGATAAGTTTATGGTGGTATTCATTGATGATATCCTAGTGTACTCCAAAACTCAAGAGAAACACATGGAACATTTACCTTTGACGTTAGAGACGCTAAGAAGGGAAAAGTTGTATGCGAAATTCTCTAAGTGTGAATTCTAGCTAGAACGTATACAATTTCTTAGGCATGCGATTGACAAAGATGGGATTTTGGTGGATCCATCAAAGGTCAAAGTTTTAATAAACTGGGAACAACCAAGAACACCATCAGAAGTGAGGACTTTCTTGGGATTGGCAGGCTAATACAGACTGTTTATTCAAGACTTTTCCAAGTTTGCCACTCCGTTGACAAATTTGACAATGAAATCCATAAAATTTATCTGGACAGAGAAGAGCGAAGAGAGCTTTCAGGAGTTGAAGAAGAAGCTTAGCATGACACATGTGTTGTCATTACCGGATAATATAGGAAACTTTGTGGTGTATATTGATGCATCACATAAAGGACTAGGTTATGTGTTTATGAAAAATGGCAAAGTCATTGTGTATGCATCAAGGCAATTGAAGGACTATGAGAAAGGATACCTGACTCATGATTTAGAGTTGGCCGTAGTGGTATTTTCTCTAAAGATATTGAGACATTATCTCTATGGAGAGAAATGTGAGATATACACAAACCATAAAAGTCTGAAGTATATTTTCACATAGAATGAACTGAACATTTGTCAGAGGTGATTGTTATAACTGATAAAAGATTATGATTGTGAGATCTTTTATCATCCGGGAAAAGCAAATATG
Source organism: Panax quinquefolius (assembly GCA_020205615.1). Lineage (NCBI taxonomy): Eukaryota > Viridiplantae > Streptophyta > Magnoliopsida > Apiales > Araliaceae > Panax > Panax quinquefolius. Next base: position 141,826,748 of record CM035156.1, read on the forward strand.
GTTGCCAATGCCTTGAGTAGAAAGGTTCGGGAGAAGTTGATGGTGTTAACTTCACAGGAGGAGCTTATTTAAACAATGACAATGCTAGAGTTAGAAAGCAAACTTTCGAAAGAATCTGATGAAAGATTGTTCCAGATGGAAGCTAGTCCAACTTTGGTGGACAAGGTAAAGAAAGCTCATTTACAAGATGAAGAATGTGGAAAAATCAAAGAAAGAGTGGTCGAGAGTAGTGAGGTGAAGTACAAGGTCTGTGACGCCCCCAAATTCAGACACTCATATCTTTAATTTGGTTCATCACATACTAATTCTAATATCATACTAAAATCATTAACAACAAAAATAATAGAATAATTTATGTTGATATAATATAAATATTCGCGTCCCAACGTACTATAACCGTTACTACAACAATCTGGTGATTACACTTAAGCATAATTTAATCATCCTTAATACATTATTATAATCATAATAATAATACTAATAATTCTACACTTAAAATATTAAGCTATTCTGTAGCCTTGTCCTTTCCTTTGTCATTTCCTGATGTACCGCCTTACTTTGCCTTAACTATAATGTTTTTAGGGAAGCAAGAATGAGCAACAAGTTTGCCCAACAAGTAATATAGCAATAAGAATAAGCAGTTATAACGTTTGAATCTTTAAAGGTATAACAATAAATAATAGTTCATGGACATTAATAAGTATCAAGAGTTTTTAATAAGTATCACTATAGATTGAAGGACATCATTAGAATTTCAAAGTTTGTTCATTTCGAGGTTCAATAAGAATGAATACTGAGCAGTCACTAAGGACTAAGAACTCTTACTAGACTTAACAATATTATACTGCAATCCAATATAAATGAGTACAACAGGTGATCACCCTAAAGTACCCTACGTTATGCATAACATTTAAACATGCTAGTAAGTGCGCACGTTGGTTTCCCGACAATTATACAATTTTCCCTTCAATGAGGGTTGTTCATCTCAGTAGATTTATGAGAGTCCGCACCAAGTCAATTGGTTTGGATAGAGTTCTAACACATGATAATATTTTAGCCGAATCAAAGGCTTAAACAACTTTTATAATGCATTGAAGAATGATAAGTTCAATGCTTGCAACAACGTTAAGGTATATAAATGATTTTTGAATAGTAAAAGATATTTTCTTGATATAAATATGGTTGATAAGAAAACTATAAGACCCCAACTTTTATGAATAAAGTGGAATTTCCTCTATTTATTATTTTGAAATAGTAAGTGGTTGATTTGATTAATGTGGTTAGTTATGGGTAAAATGCGCAAATATTTTAAATAAGCAAGTGGTTATAAAATATTCATTGTTGTCGGGGAATATTCGTTTGGTCGTGGAATATTCTTGTTGTCGGGGAATATTCGTAACACGATGCAGCCTTGTATGGGCCCCATAACGGAAAGCGATTGAATGAAAAAAGCGACAAGTATGAGTTTTTTATAAATAACGGCGTAGTTGTTACCGTTAACACTGTTGGAATACCCGGTGGTTAAAACACAATAATACGCGGTGTTGCACAGTAGCACACGGTATTGCACCAATTATTGATTCTTACGTAAGAAGACACTACTCAATAATTGTTATAGTAATTACTGTTCAATATTTTATTTTATTGATTCAATAATTGCTACGTTGATATTTTATATTATTGTTGTTTCCATAATTGTCATTGCACAGTATATCCCATTATCAGATCAATAATTTATATTATTTGAATAATATTATTAGATAGCATTATTGGCAATGTCTAAGGAAGTTCTATCTAGGAAAGGGGTTTGGTCACCTAATTACGCGCCAGTAAGGAGAAATCCTTATCGAAAAGCTCCCTCTTTCCAGGAGAACGACACGGTTGTCATTATTATCATGATTCTGTAATTTTATTTGTGAATAATTAATTATTAATTTATATGATACAAAAATATTTATTTATGTGGATATAAATGGAGGAATTTTTAGAAAAGTGACAATTGTTGAAAATTGATATTTTATCTTTTTGATAAAATAATTCATTTAAATATATTATTATATTACAATTATATAATAATGGTGATATTTTTACAATAAATTTGTGATATATGAATAAATGAGGAGGAATAGTATTTTTGTTACAATAAATGATAAAAACATGTTAAATATGTTAGTGGACCCCATTTTTGACTGAAATTTGATTATAGCATGCAAAATTGTCCGTATGTGGATTTCAGTCAATTTCTGTTTAGAATTTGGAAAAACTTAAAGCTACAAAGTTGTAAAAAATTAAATTTCATATGGAATGGACATAAGATTCAAATTTTTCTGATAAAAGGGTTATTTATTATGAATTATTGAAGTTCCGGAATAATTGATTTTTGAGTTTTAAATTTCTTTTTTAAGAAAAAACGTTTTTATTATTTTGGTGGGCCCCACTTGTATTGAAAATGTGCTGAGCTCAGATTTTTTCAAAGTGGGTGGAATTTTTTAATAATTATTATTATTTTATTAAATTTTCAGCTTTGGTGTTCTAAGCATTTTCCTATAAATAGTGTGTTTAGGTTAGAATTGAAAATCACACCAGAAATTGAAGTTTTCTCTCTCTATATTATCGAGGGTATTTTTGTGATTATTTTGATACTTTGAGTGTTGCCATACGGTGCAAGTTCTCTTCAGCATTATATCTGATATTCCAGCCAGAAGTACTATTCTTTTGAGGTAAAGGATGTTATTTTCTTCGTAAATGATATTATTTTTTCAATATCATTATGTCGAAATATTGGTATGAGTTTTATTGTGGAATTTCTACCTTTTTGTGTCAGGGTTACTATTCACGTATACTGCCATACGACACTATACATCGAAAAATGAAATTTTCTCGTGTTTGTCCCAGATGTCTATTTTTGTTACTATCTTTGATTGTATCCATGTTTTGATCTTTATTCTTGAATTTTACTCCACTATGATATATTATGGGGTGTTTTTGAACATGGATAAACCGAAGTACAAATCCTTAATTTTTTTTTTCTTTTGTCTCACTGAATTCATTTTCTTTAAAATATTTTTCATCATCCTCAGTCCTAAATGATGATATAACTGAATATCTTTGTCCTGTAGTGCAAAGATGAATGATTTCCTTATGAATATCGTTGGCCCGTAGTACAAAGATGAACAGGTGTTGAGATGAACATGACCAACTGATGAATCTTTGGCCTGTAGTGCAAAGATGAATATTTGATTCAAGATGTATATTGATTGATGTTACAGGGATAAAATATTGATGATGGACTTTTAAATTCATAGATGTTAGTAGATTTCATTCTCTACTTAACTCTTCTAATGAATTGTTATTTCTACTGCGAATATTGATTTAAAACTTGTTGTCAATTATATTCTATCGGATATTTTTCTGCCTTAGTCATAATATTCTTTCTCGGGCTAGTTGAACTCACCCTTTTCCTTTTTGTTCCATTTTTCTTCTCAAGAAGCAAGAATATAGCGGGAAGTAGTCGAGGTGTGGAGTGATGATCCAAGGTAGTTGTTATAGTAGTCCTCACTGTAGACACTCAAAATTTTCTGCACACCTGTTACTAACATTACATGAGGGCGATTCATCTTTCTGAGATAACCTCGAAGATGTGTCACATCCATTCTGGATACTATCGGATGTTCAGTCTCAACCCCTGAACACACACCAGGAGTATCAATTCCAACCTCGGAGATAACCCCGAGTTTCATCCTTGGCGATAACCCCAAGGAATGTTGTTGCAGTTCCGGCGATAACTCCAGAAATGTTTATTTCAAATGCATGCAATCAGCTTCAACCTCAGACCTTCTACCGAGGCACTCATTCCAAAGACTCGGAGCTAACACCGGGAACACATGCACACTTCATCGATGACCTTGTGGAATTTAAACACTTGCGGCAATCCAATCTCGGATGTAACCCCGAGCAACGTCTCGCTATCACCAAACCGGATATAACCTCGGTGAGGGGAAAAATTGTCATCTTGCCACCTCAACCCTAGCGCGTCATCTCAATATTTCATACATACATTTCTACACAACAATTTCCCATAAGAGCGAAGGAGTTCCAATCCCTAGTGACTATTACTCGTGGCAGCACACCGGATAGAATTTGAAGCTTGAAGACTATGGGCATGGTCCCCTTTTCCTGACTTCGTACAACCTCTAATCCCATGTCAGTACGTAACTCTCGACAAAAGCATTCTAAAATAGGTCTTATACACCTTGTTCGGATGCTTGGATTGAAGTTCTGCAAGTTTGAGCGAACATCGCAGTTTATGAGTGCACGTACGTCGAGATGGTGGGACCCACGGAGCCCGGGGCACCCCGAAAACAATGGGAGGTGCATCTGCATGCTACCAAGTACACTGCTGACTCCCAACTCTATAAATATAAAGCTTGGGTGGTCATTTGTAAGAGAAAAAGAGGTGAGGAATCCCTGTCCAATTTTCTCTACACACACCCCATATTGAGTGCTTTCTCATTTAAACACACTGTTAGCTCACATATAGATATATTTTACCAAAGAAGTGTTTATCCATCTAGAGTCATAGAAGCTTGACTTGGCGCCCCACCGTAGGCATTCTCACACTCTATAAAGCCTTTCTCTTCATCTTTGCAAACATTATTCTTCACCTTAAGAGTCGTGTTGCATTTTATGCCTTAAACATCGATTCATGGTTCTCATTTCATGCGTATATATATATATATATATACTTATATATATATATTTTTTATATATGGACTTACATTATCGGGTATGCCTCGATTAAGCGTAACTTATGTCCGAAGCATTTATTTGCTTTTATATATATATATATATATATATATATATATATATATATATATAAACTGTGGGGATTATATCGATGAGCCCGGATTTTACATCCGGGCGTTTACTTATATATATATATATATATATATATATGAATTATTGTTGAACTCTATTCGATGAGCCTGGATTTTATATCCAGTGCTTTTATTGCTTTTACATATAGATATAGCGACAAATCGCTGAAATGATAAACCAAGCCGGGGTTGAGAAACATCCTGTGCGTTTATCGCTTATATATATGTAGACACTCGAAATTTTATGCACACCTATTACTGACATTGCAGGAGGGCAAATTCGTTTTTCAGAGATAAACCTGGAAGACAGCTCACATCCATTCCGGATACTACAGGAAGTTCAGTTCAAAGTCTGGAACACACACCGGGAGTATTATTTCCAACCCCAGAAAACACACCGGAAGGATCATTTCCAACCTCGGAGATAACCCCGAGTTTCGTCCTTGGCGATAACACCAAGGATTGTTGTTGCAATTTCGGCGATAACTCCGAAAATGCTTGTTTCCAATGCATGCGATCAGCTTCAATATCAGACCTCCTGCCGAGGCACTCACACCTCGCAATAACTTGAGCTAACATCGCGCGCATAAGTACTCTCACAGAGATGACCTTGCGGCATTCAAACACTTGCAGCAGTCCAATCTCAGATGTAACCCTGAGCAACGTCTGCTTTCAACTCAAACCGGTGATAACCCCGGTGAGGAGTCAAACATCATCTTTCTACCTCAACACCTGCGCGTCGTCTCAATACTTCATACATACATACATACATACAACAATGTCCTACAAGAACAAAAGATTTCCAATCCCGAGTGACTATTACGCGTGGCAGCACACCGGATAGAATTTGAAGCTTGAAGACCATGGGCATGGTCCCCTCTTCCTGACTTCGTACAACCTCTAATTCCATGTCATTGCATAACTCTCGACAAAAGCATTCTGAAATAGGTCTTGTACACCTCGTTTGGATGCTCGGATTGAAGTTCTGCAAGTTTGAGTGAACATCGCAGTTCATGAGTGCACGTACTTCGAGATGGCAGATCCACAGAGCCCGGGCCACCTCGAGCAGTCGCAGGTACATCTGCGGCTGCCGCAGGTACACATACGGCTCCAAACTCTATAAATATAAATCTTGGGGTGGTCATTTGTAAGAGAAAAAGAGGTGAGGAATCCATGTCCAATTTTCTCTACACACACCCCATATTGAGTGTTTTCTCATTTAAAACACCTGTTAGCTCACATATAGCTATATTTTACCAGCAGTGTTTATCCATCTAGAGTCATAGAAGCTTGCCTTGGCAGCCCACTGTAGGCCTTCTCACACTCTATAAAGCCTTTCTCTTCAACTTTGCAAACATTATTCTTCACCTTGAGAGTCGTGTTGTGTTTGTATGCCCGAACTTCGGTCCGTGGTTTTCATTTCTTTCTGTATATCTATACTTATATATGTATATATTTTTATATATGGACTAACATTATCGAGGTATGCCTCGATTAAGCCTAGACTTATGTCTGAAGCATTTACTTGCTTATATATATATATATATATATATATATATATAAACTGTTATGGTATTATATCCGATGAACCTGAATTTTACATCCGGAGCGTTTACTTGCTTATATATATATATATATATATATATATATATATATTGTTGAACTTTATTCGATGAGCACAGATTTTATATCCAATCGTTTTATTCCTTTACATATATATATATATATATATATATATATATATATATATATATAGTGACAAATCGCTGAAAGGATAAACCAAGCCGGGATTGAGAAACATCTTGTGCGTTTACCGCTTATATATATGTAGACACTCAAAATATTCTGCACACCTATTACTGACATTGCAGGAGGGCAGATTCATCTTTCGGAGATAACCCTGGAAGACAGCTAACATCCATTCCGGATACTAACCGGAAGTTTAGTTCAAAGTCCTGAACACACACCGAGAGTATCATTTCCAACCCCAGAAAATACACTAGAAGGATCATTTCCAACCTCGAATATAACCCCGAGTTTCGTCCTTGGCGATAACACCAAGGAATGTTGTTGCAATTTCGGCGATAACTCCGAAAATGCTTGTTTCAAATGCATGCGATCAGCTTCAATATCAGTCCTCCTGCCGAGGCACTCATACCTCACACCCAGAGCTAACACCGGGCAGACAAGTACTCTCACAGATGACCTTGCAGCATTCAAAGACTTGCAGTAGTCCAATCTCATATGTAACCTTGAGCAACGTCTGCTTTAAACTCAAACCGGTGATAACCCCGGTGAGGAGTCAAACATCATCTTTCCACCTCAACACCTGTGTGTCGTCTTAATACTTCATACATACATACATACAACAATGTCCTACAAGAACAAAAGAGTTCCAATCCCGAGTGACTATTACGCGTGGCAGCACACCGGATAGAATTTGAAGCTTGAAGACCATGGGCATGGTCCCCTCTTCCTGATTTTGTACAAGCTCTAATCCATGTCATTGTGTAACTCTCGACACAAGTGGTCCTATGAAGGTCTTATATACCTCGTTCGGATGCTCAGATTGAAGTTCTGCAAGTTCGAACGGACATTACAGTGCACGTACTTTGAGATGATAGGACCCGCAGAACTCGTGGCACCCCAGGCAGCTGCAAGTGCATCTACGGCTGCCAAATGTACACCTATGGCTCCCCCCTCTATAAATAGTGGGCTTGGGGTGGCCATTTGAAAAAAGAAAAAAACGAGGAAGCCCTATCAAATTTGCTCTGTACACACCCATATTGAGTGTTTACTCATTTTAAACATATGTTAGCTCACATATAGCTATATTTTTATCCAGCGGGAGCTGAGTGTTTATCCATATAGAGTCATAGAAGCTTGCATTGGCAGCCCACTATAAGCCTTCTCACACTCTATATAGCCTTTCTCTTTATCTTTGCACACACTATTCTACACAATGAGAGTCATGTTGTGTGTGTATGCCCGACTTCGGTCCGTGATTTTCATTTTAGTCTGTATATATACACTTATATATGTATATATTTATATATGGACTAACATTATCGAGTTATGCCTCTATTGAGCCTAGACTTCTGTCTGGAGCGTTTACCTGCTTATATATATATATAATTGTTTTCAGACATATCTGATGAGCATGTATTTTACATCCGGAGCGTTTACCTGCTTATATATATATATATATATATATATATATATCTGTCAGGCCTGGAGTTTACTTTGAGGCCTTTTACTGCTTTATTTACATTTAGTCCCGCATGGAGTTTACTTCGTGGTGGTTGATCGTCTTTACTTCTTTATTTACATTTAGTCCCGCCCGGAGTTTACTTCGTGGCGGTTGATCGTCATTTACTGCTTTATTTATTTTCTGATCCCCCATGGAGTTGCTTCGTGGTGGTTGATCATGTCCATATATATATATATATTTACCGCTTTTATATATTTACATTTCTGATCCCCAATGGAGTCGCTTCGTGGTGGTTGATCATGTCCATATATATATATATTTACCACTTTTATATATTTAAATTTTTTATCCCCATGGAGTTTCTTCGTGGTGGTTGATCATGTCTGTATATATATATATTTACAGCTTTTATATGTATAACTGTTTACTGCTTTCCAGACAAACTGTGGTATATCATGTGAGCCTAGGAATCATGTGATCACAGATTCAGTCTACTGAATCTAATTTCAGTTCTCGTGATGGACATTTTAAGATGTAAGCAGCTTGTACATTATTTACGGTGTCTGAATTTCCTTAGATGGCTGTCATGCCCATGAGGAGTTCGGTACTGCTGTATATTATTTTCTCAAAGATGCCTCGAATCTCAAAAATAAAAGCAAACAAGCCAAACATTTTAATAATAAAATGGAAGTATGAAAAGGTCTCAATTCCTATTGAGCACGGGGTTTGAAAAACATCTTTTACAAAACTTCATTGCTATATCTTACTTAAAACTGAATTTTTCTATAAATTCAAACCCTTTGTATAAAGGTGAAAACGAGGCATCACACTACTTTTAAATAATTGCATATTGATCCACACACTCACACACACATTCATATAACAGTTTCTTGAAAAGTGGCGGACACTGTGGCAACACGGATGTCGGGGGGTGCCTAACACCTTCCCTCCGCATAATCAAGCCCCCGAACCCAAATGAATCTCGGTTTCACAAACCCATTTAGCAATGTCACATCACTGGGTCAATGTGCAAACCTTTTCCGGTTGCGTTGGTGAAACCAGTTAAAAACTCCAACTGACGACTCTTAATAGTCCATCATCGACATTACACATGTCGGACCTTTTTCACTTATTTTTTCAAACAAATCTCACATTAACATGAGAACACCAAAGAACAAGTAACGAAAAGGGACAGCTAAAAATCCCGACGTTGATAGGTGGCGTGACTCTGCTGGGGATTCCAGTAAGAGGGCTTAAGCCGTTTTTACAAGCTTTTCAAAACTGTTATATGTTTGTGTGTGAATGTTGTATTTACATTTATGATGAATGTGTACAAATGCATTTTACTTACTGCACTGCAAAATATCTATTTGTGATATTAGTGCTTCGCACATGTCATCATTTTCATAAACGGTGAGACACGTTGTATGTTAATGTATGTTGTGCGGTTCCTCCACCAGGAGGCTATCCTGTCGGTGTTTGACTACTATACTCGTAGGAAGACTAATTCCAACGAGGCTCGGGAAAGGCACCAGCTAGATTTGCTCTAGTTGAAAGACCGGATTAACTTCCCGTTAAGTAGATTGCGATGATCTGGGGACCTTCATGCCAAAAAGTCGCGAGAGTAACCCTAAGATAAGTCAACCTCTGATAAACCAAACGCGGAGGAAAGTCTCTTCATGCTTTCCATTTTCAATTACTTGTAAAAGCATTTACTTGTAATTTTATTCCATGTTCATCTTTATGTAATGGAAAATATGAAGGTTATTTGTGCATATATGTTATCAATTAACACCTATTTTTGCAGGATAATATTCCTAAAACAGACACATTATGATAACATTTACATTATCCCTAAGAGTAAACTACACAAGTTTTTTTAAGGAAATCATTGGGCCTGTTACCCACTCAAAATCCAAAAAGGACACGAGCCTACAACCAAACATGTCTTCTTCTGATCAGTCTAATCCTGTTTCTCGAGAAGAATTTGACTGATTGAGTAAATAAATCACAGATCTGGCTGTTCTACTTAAAGAACTGCATCAGTCTACTCAGGGTACAAAGATGCCTACACATACAAAATCCTCTTCACAAGGAGGAGCTCAAGGTTTGGAAAAAACAATTCTAGAACCTCAGTTGGATACACCCATCTCAGAGGAGATCCAGACACTGGTGATATCAGGAAGAAGGTCCTCCAAATGGAGGAAACTATACGTGTTCTCAAAGGGATTGGAACACATGGAAGTGTTTCATATGCTGACCTTTGCATATTTTCTGGTGTTCATTATCAAGAGAAATTCAAAACCCCTGATTTTGAAAAGTATGACAGATTAGGGGATCCTTATACGCATTTGAAGGTGTCCAATGGAGAACTTGGATCTTATGCGGAAAATAAGAAGCTCAGAATGCAGATGTTCTAAAAGAGTCTAACTGGAGAAGCCAATTCATGGTATACCGGATTAGACAACTCCAAGATCCATAGGTGGGAAGAGCTAGCTCACGCCTTCCTCACTCAATACAGTTTTCAATCTCAGATGGCTCCTGACCGGTACTAGATTACCAAGGTCAAGAAACAGTCTAATGAGTCTTTTAGAGAGTATGCTTAAAAGTGGAGGCGCCCTGCTGCTCAAGTTATTCCTTCCATAACAGATTCAGAAATGGTCATGACTTTTATACACATACAGGAAGCTACTTTATATGAGAGAGTTTTAGCTAGTATTGGCAAACCATTCTCTGAAATGATCAAGCATGGAGAGATGGCTGAGATAGGATTGAAGTCAGGTAAAATTCAAGACCTAGCCACTCTTAAGGCAGTTGCTAAGCACATCCAGTCCGGATCTTATGGAAACAACCCTCGGAGGGTCCATAAAAAGAAAGAGGAGGATGTTTCCTTTATACTACAAGGTCAAAAATGTAATCAGAACATGCCTATACAGAGGAGAAACTACTCCCCTTTCCAAGCACAATCTTCAAACCCTCCATTGCCTAAATGTTCACACCCTTAGGGGACTCGCCCTCGAATGTTCACACCCTTAGGGGACTCGCTCGAGAATATTCTTGCTCTTCTGACTACTCAGAAGAAAATTACACGTCTTCTTCCACCAGCCAACCCTAATTGGAGGGGTTTAATGCTACTCGGAAGTGTGCTTATCAAGCCGGAACACCTGGACATGATACTCAAGATTGTTGGGCCTTAAAACACAAGATCCAACATTTAATAGACAACAGTGAGATTGTGGTCACCAAACCAAATCAACCTCATGTATAAGACAACCCTCTTCCTCAACACAAAGAAGAAGAGGTCAACATGATTAGTTGGAGCACTGGACAGAGTTCCAGTTTTAATGGTGAATCATCCCAGACCATCAAAGATGGTGTTGACAGATGGGATTATGCAAAGTTCCAATTTGCTATGGAACGAAAGATGAAAGCTCTTTGCAAGAAAATTAAGCAATTGGCAGAACTGGTGACACACCAGCATAAATTCACACACCAATTAATCAGCCAGGAGTATGTCTATCTCCTTCCTTTTGTTATGAATGCTCCACCATCACCTTCAGAAAGTGAAGATATGGAGGATAAGATTGCAAAGAGAGCAAATGCTAAAGCCCGTCGAGATTTTGCCAGTCAAGGGGAATTTACCTATCTGGGCCAATCTATGGAGGAGATATTTAAAATGTTGATCAATGAAGGAAGAATTATCTCCCTTCTACCTCCAATCAATCCCTGTTCAAGACTGTTCAACTCCGATGGAGTATGTCAATATCATTCACATTCTCGCGGTTACAATATAGAAGAATGTTGGGCACTCCGCCATCTCATTCAAAATCTCATTAACATCAGTGTCCTGCTGCTAGCGACGACGTTGACACTGTGCAACTCGAGAGTGGGAATACATGTCCTACCAAATGGAAGGGATCAGTAGTAGTTATACCTGAAGTGGATGATGAGACTGGCAGAGCATTTCCCATACAAACAATTCAACTCAAAGGGCCTAATAATCCTTTGAAAGTGGGTGCACCAGAGAAAATTTCTTTACCATTCAGACCACAATATCCTGTTGTTAGCTTACACAAAGTTCCATGAAATTATGGAGAAGTTGAAGGATCCACGTCTCATACTACTGCTACAATGTCGACGGAAAATCCACTATATCTTCCTCATAGAGAAGATTAAAAAATTCCTCCGCACTATGGGCCATAATGAAGCCAATACTGGACTTGGTTTTCTCTTCCGAGGATCACCGGAAGATTTTATTTAAGGTTTTAGAAGAAGCCTACTTACCGAAATCAGTGGATGTGGAAAAATTTCAACATATGGTTGATCATATTTTCAACAACAATGTGATATCCTTCATTGATGACGACATACCGCCAGAAGGGACCGGTCATTGCAAAACATTGCACATTGCAATTTTGTCCTATGGGTATATGCTAGTTGGTGTTTTGATAGATGGAGGTTCATCTCTGAATAACTGTCTTTATGCCACTTTGGTGAAGATGAATGTCAATCTCAAACAGATCCAAAGCATCCATACGATTATCAAAGCTTTTGATGGATCCCGATAAAATTCTGTCGGAAATATTGAGATGCCAATTGAGATTGGTCCAAATACATTCAATGTATCTTCCATGTCCTCAGGATAGACTCAGGATACAACCTGCTATTAGGGAGACCATGGATTCACATGGCTGGAGCCGTTCCCTCCACACTACATCAACAACTCAAATACATTGTCAATAACAGTCTAGTCATTATCAACGCTGAGCCGGAATGTTCTGAACAAGGAAATCTGCCAATCATCAGCTTCAACTCAGAAGTTGAGCCGGCCAATTTTCATACCTTGGAAGTGAGTAACATACAATACCAACGTATTGGAGCACCACTTCCCATAGCCAAGGTTTCAGCCGAGGTATGTCAGCCACTCAAGAAATGATGTCATTGGGTCATCAGCCTGGACAAGGTCTTGGTAAAAATCAGTAGGTTATTAAGCATCCTATTCAAGTGTCCAGTTAAATTGGAACAGCCGGACTAGGCTATTCTGCCAGCTCCAGTCATGGGAATCCTCATAAGCATAAGTAGGTTCCCCAAGCTTCCCACACGACGATTTCTTCCATTTGCATCACATGAGTTGATACAGTCTCCAGTAAAGGTGCCAGCCAATGTTATAGCTATGCTGTTTCCAAAACCAGTACCATTCAAAGCAAAAGTGGTGTTGATTCCTGATCCCGAAGTGGAAGAAAAGGAGCGAAAATGTAAACATGACATCACCTTGATGATGTCAGGCATACGCATTATTGTCCATGATGAACATACAAATAGATATATCCCAAAGATGATTGCCCAGATGTCATGGTTATCATTCGGGAGAAGGAGGACAATGATAGTCCCTCCATCACTGCAGTCCAACAAGACTTTGCCCTCGACAATTGGAGCAACACTTCATGCATTGGTCAACGATGGTAAAATGGGCAGAAAATCCCTCTGCCCTATAGATAACTTTAATTGCTTACTTTTCTATAGAGTATTAACAGTTATTTTATCAAGTACAGGCTAACACTTTTGTATGATTAAAAAGTTTCATATATTAAGTGAAAGCATATTTTGTTTCAGGACTCTGAATTTAGATGTGCTTGTACTTGCTGATGAGGTGCCTTCTCTCCACAAGGGCTGTAACTTTGATGCAAAGTTGGACTCAGACTTGAGGGAAATACAAGAGGACATTGAGACACCTCAGGAGATTAAGGAATGGGTCACAGACAAACCTAAACCCAACCTTGACCAAACCACTTCTTTCAATCTTGGAACCTTAGAAAGCCCTAAGCTAATCCAGATTGGTTCAGACCTCACCCCAAACCAATAGAATTACATGGTTGCACTATTAACCCAATTCGAGGATGTGTTTGCATTGTCTCATGAAGACATGGTGGGTTTGTCCACTGACATTGTTCTTCATTGCCTTCCCATTAAAGAAAGATTCAAGCCAGTCAGGCAGAAACTCAGGCGATTGAAACCTAAGTGGAGTTGAAAGGTTAAAGAAGAAATTGTGAAATAATTTCAAGCTGGCATTATCATGGTGTCTACATATGCTGAGTTGATATTCAACATTGTTCCCGTGCCTAAACCAGGAGACAAGGTGCAAGTTTACGTGGATTATCGGGATTTGAACAAAGCTTGCCTTAAAGATAGCTTTCCCGTGCCCTTTATCCACATTCTCATTGACAATACTGCTCAATACGGCATGTACTCCTTTGTGGATTGCTTTGCGGGGTACCATCAGATTATGGTCGCTGAGGAAGACCGTGAGAAAACTTCTTTCATCACGCCTTGGGGAACCTTTTGTTATACACGGTTGTCATTTGGCCTCATCAATGCCGAGGGAACCTACTAGCGAGCTATGATGGCTCTTTTCCACGATTTAATGCATAAAAGGATTGCGATCTATGTGGATGACATCATTTTCAAATCCTGAAAGTAGGAAGACCACTTAGACCATCTCAGAAAGTTATTCAACAAGTTGCATAAGTACAAATTGAAGTTGAATCCAGCCAAGTGCGCCTTTGGTGTTAAGTCAGGTAAGTTGCTAGGTTTCCTAGTCAGCCACAAAGGGATTGAACTGGATCCTACCAAAATCCAGGCCATCAAAGAAATGCCCATTCCTCAGATAGAGAAGGAAATACGGGGATTTTTGGGAAGAATCAACTTCATTAGTAGATTTATCTCTCAACTCACAGCAACCTGTGAGCCCATCTTCAAGTTGTTAAGGAAGAACTCCCCCATGAAATGGAACGATGAGTGTCAAAAAGCCTTCCTTACCATTAAAGAGAAGCTGGTTAACACTTCTGTTTTGGTACCACCCAGGGATGATGTTCCCCTATTCATGTAACTGTCCATTAATGACAATGCCATGGGATGTATGATGGGGCAAAAAGACGATAGAGGCTAAGAACGAGCTATCTATTACCTCAGCAAAAGATTCAGCAGCAGTGAACACAAGTATACTCTGATTGAGAAAACTTGTTGTGCTTTAGCATGGGCTTCCATGAGGTTAAAGCATTACCTCCATGGTCACATAACCCATCTCATATCCCGCGTGGATCCTCCCAAGTATGTGTTCAGTAAGCCCATACAAAATTGTCAACTGTCCAGATGGCAGTTTATCCTACAGCAATTTGACATCGTCTATGTTACACAAAAGTCTGTCAAAGGTCAAGGAATTTCGGATCAACTGGCCGCCGCACCTACAGGGGATTACAAACCCTTAGAAACATACTTCCCCAATGAAGGGGTAATGGCAGTTCAGCAATACCATCAGTACGATGTATGCCACACATGAAAAATATATTTTGATGGAGCTGTTAACATAGAAGGCTCTAGAGTTGGAGCCGTTCTAATATCCGGTACGGGGGAACAGTATCCCGTCGCCATCAAATTATAGTTTGTCAGCACCAACAACACAGCTGAGTATGAAGGATGTATCATGGGGCTAAAACTTGTCGGTTTAATGGGCATTAGGCGGTTAACTGTCTTTGGGGATTCCGAATTGGTAATCAAACAATCCCCAGGAATCTATCAAACCAAAGAATTACATTTGCTGCCTTACCATCGACAAGTTTTATAGATGGCTTTGGAGTTCGAAGAAATCTCCTTTCTACACATTCCTCGTAATAAGAATGATTTTGCGGATGCGCTAGCAACGTTGGCCTCCTTGATTCACACACCTAACAAGGAAAACATGCCAAGCATCACATTTGCCCTGTAAAAGGCCCCAGCTTATGGGAACTATGTTGGAGAAGTATCGGACGAGCTACCTCCCATACACAACCCTTGGTATCAACATATCAAGGAGTATCTACGAGATGGATCTACAACCGCTGAGGCGAGCCTAACTGAGAAGAGGCGGATCCATCAACTTACTATAAAATTTTACCTGAGCGGAGATGCAGGATTAGGTCTCCTCAGATGTCTGGACAAAGACCAAGCTCAGAGGCTCATGGATGAGATCCATGGTGGAGTATGTGGCCCTCACATGAGCGGACCCCTACTTGTCAAGAAAATCCTCGAACAAAGCATTATTGGCTTACACTCAAAGCTGTTTGTGATGATCACGTCAAGAGATGCTATCAATTCAAAATTCATGGGAATGCTATCCACGCCCCTCTAAGGGAACTCCATAATATGAGTTTACCATAGCCCTTCTCAATGTGGGGAATGGACGTGATCGAGCCCATCGAGCCCGAAGCTAATAATGGACATCGATTCATATTCACTATGATTGACTACTTCACCAAATGGGTAGAAACAACCTCCTTCCCCAAGGTTACTAAAGAAGTCATCATTGTTTTCATCAAAAAAATATCGTCTGTCGATATGGACAACCAGAGGTCATTGTGTCAAACAATGCTAAGAACCTCAATAACAAATGATGGAGGAGTTATGCAGTGAATTCCACATCAAACACCTTAACTCTGTCATCTACCGTCTAAAGATGAATGGTCCTATTGAAGCGGCTAATAAAAGCATCAAAAAGTTCATGCAGAAAATTTCCACCAATCACAAAGGATGGCATGACCTCTTGCCTCTGACTTTATTATCCTACAAAACTTCCATGCGTACTTCCGATGGGGCAACCCCCTACTCATTAGCCTATGGGATGGAAGAAGTGCTCCCAATAGAGGTGGAAATGGAATCCCTCAAAGTATTGATGGACGCTCAGTTGGATAAAGACCAATGGGTACAAGAAAGGTATCACCAGTTGTTTGTCTTTAATAGACGAAAGGCGAACCGTGGCTATCTTCCATGGTCAGTTATATCAGCAAAGGATCGCACAATTCTACAATAGAAAAGTCCATCTACGGCAGTTCAAACAACATGACTTGGTTTTGAAGAAGATCATTGACAACCAAGATCAGTCTAAGGGAAAATTCGCTCCTAACTGGGAAGGCCCATTTGTTGTAAAGGAAGTATTGACAGGAGGTGCTCTCAGACTACAGGAAGTGGATGGCGGTGAATTTTCACAGCTTATCAACTCGGACACCATGAAACGTTACTATGTTTAAAGTTACCATCAAGAAAACATCATAGTATTGATCATCCAATCACCAGTCATTCCGGTTTTGAACCCTCTCTTTTTACAAACTCTTATACCCCTCAAGGAAACATACACTTCAAACCAGCAGCTTGGTTTCACCTCATTTCAAACCTTTTATACAATTTTGGTTATCCTGAAGACAGGATTGACCTTTCACACTTGCAGTTTATCCTGAAGACGAGATTAAATTTTTCTATGCCTTCATATTTTCCTGAAGATGGGATCAAACTTTTTCCACACCTGTAGTTTGTCTCCATCATGGGATCAAACTTTCTTCTCCCTGCAGTATAGCCTGCATATGGGATTTACACTTCTCTTTGGCTGCGATTCGTCCTGAGGGGCGAACTACGTCGACCTGATCTCCTTGATACCCGGGAGTATGTAGGCAACCATATTTTATATGGCCTGGTCGCAATAAATAAAAAATAACAAAAACATTTCTGCCCTTTCTCTCCAATAAATAAAAACAACAAAAATACTTCTACACCCTTCTTAATCAATAAAGCCTCTACACCCATCTGCCTTTCGCCTTCAGCATTGATCCTTTTACACCAAGTTCGAACTACGCACACTTGATCTCCTCTTCAATAGGAGTACGTAGGCAGCCATTTATGGTTCAGTCTAACCCCTACCAGGACAAAAATGCTTGTCACACGGTACTGGGATCAACCTTCAATCTACCACATTTCATCGGCTTCAGACCAAGGGGATGGAATTACCCAACCTCTCTTCACAAATAGGAGATTCGATGACCATCTAAGCTGCGGTTGTGCCTCAAAGAGGAACACCAATCCATAAGAGATGGAATTAACTAGGCTTCTCACAAATAGAAGTACTGGCGACCATCTGTGGTGCGGTCAATCTTAGAGAGGAAAAGCCACACTCCTCTCCACATTTCCATACAGAAACCAGTCCCAAGACACCAAAGATGGTAGGGATACATACAGTCAATGATCAATTCTGAGAGATCCTGTGATGGCTCAATGTCAACATATCAAGGATAAGTTCAGAATGCATCAAGATCACAAGGCCCTGAAGAAACATGCAAATATCTAGCAAGTAACAAGGCATAACTGAAAGGGAAGTAAATCAAAATATATTTCTCTACCATATATAATACTATTTGATATATACATCTGTGCTGTACATGACAAAATGGCTAAGCTAGTATGTGCAGGAAAATACAAAGCTATTTACGGATCTATGTGTATGCGGACTATCAGATCTAACATATCATCCCTCTCTTAAGATGGAGGTAAAGTTGTAAGATCTTGCCCAATGGCATCTACACGAGCTAGCAGATCAGAGGCTAACTGCATAGTGACATGATGCTCATGTATGTATGCACTCATATCAGCGAAGATGCCAGTCGTATGGGATCTCACTGAAGTACTGTCTGTAATGGCCACATCCCTAGCAGATAGTGTGGTATCCCGCTCCACAATCAATGCATCCTTGGCTGATCTAGCCTCATCCCTCTCTAACAGAGCGGCGTCTCTCCCATCAAGAGTTGGCAACATCGCGGCCCTAGCATGATCTCTCTCATAGGTCATTAGATGTAGGCTCTGCTCCAAATGTTGTGCTGAATACTGAGTAATAGTGGCACTCGGGTGGGAGAATCCATCACAAATGCTGGCAGCTGAGCAGTCAAGTCCCCATCGATGGGAATGTCAGCCTCCTCTATAGGCTCTTCATCGTCAGAGTCAATATCCTGCACTGTGGATACTACCATAGTCGATACAGTCTTTGTCTCCATCCATGATGAATACTATGCAGAATAACTCGGATGAATGACAGAAAAATCAGCTAGCTCTTGCTGATCCCAATTGGCATATAACAAGGATCTGTCCGTTGATGATAAGTGGTGAGAAACGAAGCGCTGAATCACTACCCCCTCAAATGGATGGAAATCCTGAAACTGGTCAAACTGACACATCACGGCCAGTGGATGGTAGGTGATCATCCCTCTCATACCAGCTAGAGGTAGATAATCCATGCCTAGAGCATGAGTAATGAAGCTGTAGGGTGAGCTAAACCCTGAACACGACAGTATAGCGAACAGATCTCCAATCCTTGCCAGGAAAGCTAACCAAGATACAACATTTGTACAATCCCCGCAGGCTTAAAGGAGTACGACATGGCTATATCATGGGTGAAGCAATATCCATGCCGTCTGAATGTGCCAATCGATCTAAAGTGTGACATAAACCACACGTACAGCATGACCGAACTACCTGTGAACACTCTTGCCGGATAAGTGCAGCAATATGTGGCTGACCTCAGAGTTTCTGCCATAATCATCGGTATGATGGTGTGACTGTGACGCCCCCAAAGTAGGTATACATCACCCATCTTGAGTCGCCAGATACATGGTACATAAATCAAATACAAACTTAATTATACAACAGTCATGTGAAATACAGTGAAACATAATCTAAGAGATTTAATATGTATATTGTCATCTAGACAGTATACAAACTCAAAGGAGTCCTCATTATATTTATTATCACACTATTTTACAGAATAGTGAGGACTACTAATGCTATCATCTGGACCATCACTCCGTTCCCCGACTCGTCCCAGCTATATTCTCATTTTCTGAAGAGAACAGTGAACGAAAGGGTGAGCTCAACTAGCCCAGTAAGAAATATTATGACTAAGATAATGCAGAATAAATTATCAATAGTCTTCAATAATGTTAAACTGATAAAAATACAATAGACATCAAGTTTAATTGCAGCGAAAAAAGTAATACATTAGAAGAGTCAAGTAGAGAATAAAATCTACTATCATCTATGATTTAAAAAGTTTTCATCAATTTTTATCGCTGAGACTCAGCTTAATAAATAAACCACATCATCGAATCATCCTTGCACTGCGGGCTAAGGATATTCATTAAATCATCAATGGTTATGACTATACCGAATAATCCCTGGTCATAATCATACTAAAAACTGTCCATCAATGTACTACAGGCCATTAAGGATTTTTACCACATCATTCGTCACATTACGGTCATGACTATACCGAATAATTCCTGATCATAATCACACCAAGTCCATCTATGCATGTAAGCCAAAGATGACTTTTATCACAATATAAACATGAGAATGATGACAATGATATAAGCATTAATCAAACTAAAACAAGGATAAATATTAAAGACTTTAAATTTATCCAAACATTATCAATCACTTAATAAACTCATAATCTAATATTATTAATATTATAACAATATTTTAATCACTTCTTAAACTTATAAACAATTTATTTTAATTATTTATACTTTACCAAATAATGCATTTAATCATTCAAAAATGCCATACTCATAAGATTTCATCACCAATGATCAAATCCTTTATCAAAAATTTGCATATACCCTATATAGGATTTTTAAGCCATAAAATCCTATTTTCCAACTTTGTTACTTCACATAACATATTTAACTCATATGTTCGTAACTAAACCATTTTCATGAAAAATACCAAATCAGTCCCAAAAATATTTCTTTTCTAGGATTTAGCAGAATATAGTCCCATAATGAACATATAGTATTCTTGGAATTTTTTAAAATTCATTTACTATTTTTCAAAAAATAATTTCTAATTAATTCCTTAAGAAATTAGCTACCTCAAGTTTAACTCCAGAAATTCCCAAATCTTGGCAAGATCTTACAAATGTTAACGTGAGCTTCCAGTTTAAATTTCATGGTCCTCGAAGTTATAGAACTCCGGTTATAGCGTTTTTCGTCAGAAAAACCTAAATATTGAAATGGTCATAACTTGCTCATTTTAAGTCAGAATGAGCTCATTTTTGGACAAGAGGTACCTTATACCATATACTTTCACGTTCGAAAAGACCGGAATTTTTCTCACAAATTAAGTGGCCGAAAATGCCATTTTAAAATTTTGGACAGTAGCTTTTTAAGCATTTCCAGATTTTTCATCCTTTACTAAAATCATTCCACACGAAAATCTGTAAATCCTTTTTAAGTGATTCCACTTGGATAACCTAGAAAACTCATAGATCTAACTCTAGAACTTGACCACACCCAAAAATTCAAAATATAAAAGGAGATATGGTCAATTGAATTTCATGTTCCATTTTCACCAAAATCTAATGTTCAACCCTTTGTGATTTCAAAAAAACTTTCATGTTTTCACATAATAACCAACATAACTCATCGTGAAAATGACATAATAATTCAATAAAGCAAGTTCAAGAATAAATTTATCCATGAACTAATAACGTCCAAATTGTCAACATGATATTTCTTTGTAGAGTAAAATTCAAGAATGCTCAGAAGAATATTTCCATGAAAAGATACTGGATGAAGCGCAAATATCAAGGATATTCCACAAATTTCATGGAGTATAGAAGTTAAAACTTTAACCAACTGAGTATAATAGAATATATGAAACTGCAAATGGATTTTCACCCGCCATGCGGTAATCCACGTATACAGATCATTTCCACAATTTAATAAGGAATGAATACAAAGGATCATTCACCATGCATGTGGTAATCCATATAGACAGGTTATTCCAAATGAATAATAAAGAATGGAATAACGGAAAGATTCACCATGCGTGCGATAGACTGTACAGATAGGTTATTCCCAATAGAATAATAAATAATGGAACCGGTCCGGCGTAAGCAGAACGCACGAGCATGTGATATTCTCGGCGTAATAATAAATAATGGAACCAGTCCAAATAAAACTCACGCATGGATATTCCGATAGAATAATAAAGAATGGAATAATAACAAAAATCACCATGCATGCGATAGATCGCATGATGAGTTATTCCAACGTAATAATAAATAATAGAACCAGTCTCGTAAATTACGTATATGATATTCACGTAATAATAATGAACGGAATAATAGAAGAATTTCACCATGTATGTGGTACTTCGCATAAACAGGTTATTCCAACATAATAATAATGAATGGAATAATAGAAGAATTTCACCATGTATGCGGTATTTAGATAACAAAAGTTATTCCAATGTAATAATAAAGAATGGAATAACAGAAGTTCTCTTCATGAATAAGAAAGAAATAATACCCCTTACGAGTACAACAAATAATATCCCTTATCTTATAAAGAAGAGTACTCCGACGGGTATGGCGGTGATATACTTGAAGAAAACTTGCACTACGCTAAAAGCTTTCTTAAACTCTAAAGAAATACGCTCAAGATTATAGAAGAAGAATTCTCTCTCTAGAGTTTCAGTGAATTCGTAAGAAATAATGAAGGAATGAACTTCTATTTATAGAAGAATGGACTGAATAGTAACTAATCCATGAACGGTCCAGATTGATTTACTTTTAAACGGACGGTCCAGATTGATTTACTATAAAATATTCTAATAAAACAAATCTTTTAAATAAAATATAATATATTCTATTTATAATCTAATAAAACGAATAACTTTATAAAAGTATTCTGTTTTATATAAAAAGATTTTACTATGCAAAATACTATGCAGGCACTATGCATAATAAAATATAATATATTCTAATTATTGTCAAATAAAACAAATAACTTTATAAAAGTATTATGTTTTATATAAAAAGCTTTTCTGTTTTATTACGTTAATAATACTAATAAAGCAGAACTCATCATCATTATTACAATTCACATTATTAATCGACCAGGTCGTTCCCAGGAAAGAGGAGGCTTTTCAATAAGGATTTATCCCTATTGGCACGCAATTAGGTGACCAAACCTCTCATTGACAGAACTTCTAGACATCGTTAATATTGCAAATAATAATATTAATAACTTTGTCATCTCAATTATTGATTTTATAATATGAAAAATATCGACAATAATTGAATCAAATAACGTGAGATATTATGCAGCAATTATTGTAGCAATAATTGAACAAAACTGAATGACTTCTCACGTAAGCATCAATAATCAATCCCGTGTGCTACTATGCAACCACGCGTATTACTGTACTTTTACTACCGAGTAGTTCAACAGTATTAACGGTAAAACTTCCGCCGTTATTTTCATAAAAATATTTTTGTCGTTTTCTCAATCTGACAATAATTCTGTTATGGGGTCCACCAATGATTGCGCCGTTGTGCGAATATTCCCTGCTAAAATGAATATTCCCCGATCAATCGAATATAATACAACAACTTGCATACTTTGCAAAATTTATAAATACTACCCACAATTATAACATTATCTCAAATCCACACCATAATATTAAAAAAAATATTTCGAGAAAATTAAATCTTTTTTCATAAAATTTAAGGTCTCACAGTGACCCTCCCGGAGAGCTCTCACAGGTATAATGACGCCAATGTCCAACTCATCCATATATCGTGGCATGAAGACGTATGATAATACGCACAGTAGTAGTACATCCACTCTGGCTGAACGTCAATGGTCCTCCGGTGTGGTGAAATCCCCAGAATGTCATGCATAACTATCCTCTGAGCCAAATCTGTCAAACAGAAAATGCTGGGATATCACGTGGCTAGATGTAATCTCGTCCTGTACCACTCTATGCCTCAATCTAGTGAGGGTCATGAACTGTCTACTCATGTCTCCGATCCCCATGTGCACGCAAGGTCTATCCAGCGGTAGCATCGTCAACCGTGCATACTCCTCCAGAGTAGGAGTCAACTCATGGGTCCCGAATCAGAAAACTTATCTCGGCGGTACCCAATGCTCTAGCATACCCTCCACGAATCCTGTGGGAACCTGAAACATCAATATGGTCATAGTATGCTGCAACAAATCATCTACGGTCACCCTTTCTGATGGTGACATGCTATCATACCATGAGCGCATACCTGATGCCACCAAAAATGGTGGGGTATGATCAATACGGCTAATTGTCGAAGAAGACATATGTACAGGCCGTGTCATAAGACCATCCAGGGGTCAATGCTGAGTATCTGTTGACATACATACATATGCATAACATAATAACATGCATGATATAATAGATGGCAATATGATATAGTGAATGGAAAACTGTACATACATTCCTACGTATATCATCATCTAATACATCTCTGTACAGCTAAAATACAGGGAAATGGGGCGAAGCTACCCAACATCTAACAGAGGCCTATCAAAAGATATAGCGAGAATGGGGCGAAGTTACCCAGCAGCTAACAGAGGCCTATCAAAAGAGATAACAAGAAATATACATCAGAAGAAGTCAATGGTATCGATGTCTACATCATCAATCCTGTCCACCTGATGTAACTCCTCCTGAGTCAGAGCTGGAATGATCAAAAGTATCTACCTCTGAAGGATCTCTACCCAAATGTCGGATAAAGAAATGCGTCCTGTCCAACTGCCGGGTCAAACTGTCAATCTGTGTCACATGAGTTAGATCTCTGACACAGGCTAGCCAATCCGTCATCATCATTGATCTCGGAACCATATCCCCCATAAACTGTATGGCGTGGGTCTGAGCTCCAATGGTACGAGGGAACCACCAATGCTGGAACATCTCCCGAGTGCAGGGACCCTCTGACAGTGTGAAACCGTCAATCCCCAACAATGGGATGTCAATGACGGGTGACTGCAAAATAGGCTAATAACGCCTGGCTGGAGGCAAGATCGGCATGCGAATCTCTCCTATAGTGCTCTTGATAGCACGCTCTCCTAAATAGAACTCCCATCCTCCATCTGTGAAGAGAGGAGTCCTACGGGTGGAAATAACGTACTCAAATCCAGTCGGGTACCCATCCTCAAATCCAACACTCAAGTGTTCCCCAGAATAGGGAACCCATGTGATGACATCCGCCAACAACAACTCCACCAGTGGCGTGAATGAGTGAAACCCTCATTTCATGTGGGACCTCCGCTAGTATGGAATGATGCCATCTCCGTCCTCGTGGATAGGTGTCTAAACCTAGCACACTCACAGGACGCAAACATGGAAGCCTATCATAGGCCCAAGACAGCCAACACAAAGGCAAACATCTAATGTCAGTCAATGCTCTTAACCTGTACATGGGAAAAGACAAGAGAAATACTCACCAACAGAAATGGGTAGAATCCTAACCAAGCCTTGGTCAAGCCCTGCGATCGCATGCGCATTCCCCTGAGGAAATAGTCAAAGGTGTAGGAACCCCAATCATAGTCTCCTATACGGTCCACGTGTCGAGTGGCGCTGATCAAAACGAAGGACACCGTAGAAGAGTTATCTGCTATTAAACAGCCCCTAATGATCATCAGGAACAATCGCCGGAGAATGCGATCCCCTGACTCTCACATCATCGGGTATAGGCTCACTCAATAGCCCGCTCATAGCATCTACGCTCAAAGGACCTGTAGGAACAGTCCTGCCCTTGAACACCTCTGCCGGAACTCCCACCAAGGATCTGACGGCCGTAGGGGTTATATCCGCCGTACAAGGCACTGGATCCCCTCCAAACTCCATACCTGTGATAAACCACTAATCCATCGGCATCATCATCACCTCACAGTCCAATAAATGGACTGACTGAGTCTGGTGAAACCACCGCTCAGACAATGCCCTGAGGTAACCTAGGGACAGCGACGAGGAAGAATGGAAAAGAATGTCACAAATCCCCAGCCATGTACAATCTCTCTATATTCATCATGCAAAGCCTGATACATAGAGTGGATGATGAACCAGTTACCTCGAGGCTATGTAAAGATGGGAACCTACATCAAATGCAGATCAATATCAGAACCCTTTTTTCCTCATCAATAGGAAATAAGGAAGATTAAAATCTAACTTCGTACCTCATTTGCATGCAGGTAGACTGAAGGATGCTGACTCAAGTCACCCAGAAGATCTGGGTTCACAACTTGAATACCTGGCAAATCCCTATGGGGAACACGTGCAACAGGAGCAAGAACCTCAATCGGTACATCCTCATCCTCGTCCTCGACATCCGGCACTTCAAACCGGATAGGACGTATCACCGCCTCCACCAAACGATGAGGCTGTCTAACAGAACGGGGTCGAGGTACTTCAGAAGCCCTCCTCCGTACACCAGAAGTTGTCCTGCGGGAACTACTCAGTTGATCTGGATCCATAATATCTGGACAACAAGTCTCCAAATCACCTCAGAAAGGGTGTGGTAAATTCTTACCTGGAGCTTTTTAAAATGCATTTTATGATTACATGCATGCATGCATTGTTTTAACATACATCTAAAGTAGAGTTAAAAATGCATGACTACCCAATGCCTACATTTTGAAATTTTTGCCATAGTCCCCTTTGCATATGGGGATTATCCACATGCATAAAGCATGACTAGGTGGCCATTCAAGAGTACACCTACCAACAAATGATATACATCCTAAATGCATTTAATACATCGCAGTAAAAAATTCGTAAGTGTAGTTTAATTACCAGGGTTATTTTACTTTTCTACCTTTACTCATTTGTCTTCAAATAGGATAAGAAATGACAGTAAAAGGTACCAATTTGATTGTTTTAAAAGTCAAATTCTTTCACATCATTATGTTCAACATGGTTTAATCCTAACATTTACTATGTTGAATATTTTTTATCATATCATATCAGCATGCATATTCACTACTATGTGTCTAAATGCATTTCATGTGATAAGTCATTTTTCAACGGATAAAAACTGGAAAAGAATACCTGCATATGTTACCAGGACAGTGAAGAACGCTTGTACGGTGACAGAATATGCAGAAAGGTGCTCGAACTCAGCAGGTCTGAAGAGAAGCTCTCAGATTTCCTTCATCGCGCAGCTTGAAAATGACTTATGAATGCAACCCGCAAGGAATACATACCCTCACGGTTGGTCAGCGAGTCCACCATGGCGTCATAGTGTACTGCGGCACCCCTATGTGGGTCCCAAATCTCTGGCTCGCTCCAGTTAGAGTTGTAAAAAAGGTCTCACAAGTTGAAAGGGCCAAACCAGGAATAAAAACGCTACGCGATTGAGTGGAATAGCCTAGAATCCTAGTTTTCATGGGCCGCAATCTGGTCCCACATCTCACACATTTGTATTTGCCAGCATATAATGTATATTATACCAATGGCCTCAGCTTTTACAATTCATGCTCGGCAATACCTCACAAAGGTCCGATGCCGTCAATGCAAGGTCACAACCCTAGACGTATCCCCGGCGGGGGTTACAACGCCGAAGTTATGAAATAATAACGTATCCCCAGCGGGGATTACAACACCGAAGTTATGAAATAATGAAGTATCCCCGGTGGGGGTTACACGCCGAAGTTACGAATCATCCACGTATCCTTGGTGGGGGTTACAACGCAATTCAACCATTGATGCACAAATCAATGAAGGTTAAGCAGCCTTGACGTTATCTCAGCCGATGGAAAGTAAACCCATCGAAGAAACCTTCCCCAGCAAGGGTCACAATGCAATGCAACCATTGATGCACACATCAATGAAGGTCAAGCAGCCTTGACAATGCACTAGGCAGGGATCTATCCGGTGATACATGCATCAGCGAAGGTCAGGTAGCCCTGACGATACATACTGTTGCCAGTAACTCCAACAAAATTGTGGTGCATACTGGTGATACAAGCCAGAGAAGACCATCATCATCGGAGAGGACCGATGATGGAATATGTTATACACATCCTCAAACAGACAAAGCTTTTTCCCCACAGATCTCTTGTACACAAGAGGTACCTCTATGGAGTAGAAGTTTGTGTCTAGGATTCATGACTTTGGTGTTAGCCCCAATGTCAACATCCTTGAAGACTTGGATCGCATGTCCAAGACATCACTGATTGTCATCCCAACAGGATTAGCCGGCAATCATTCATTCATGCATCATACATTTTGCATCATGTTGCTGCACATAGCATCATGTTTATCTTGTTGCATTTCAAGTGTCTAGGATTATTTATCCTATCCATGCCTTGCATTGCATGAATATGATAAAGAGGGCATCTGTAGAGACACTCAAATTTTCTCGCACACCTATTCTCGACATCAGCAGAGGGCGATTCGCTCTTCTCGGAGATAACCCTGGAAGACAGCTCACATCCATTCTGGATACTACCGGAAGTTCAGTTCAAAGCCCGGAACACACATCGGGAGTATCATTTCCAACCCCAGAACACACACCAGAAGGATCATTTCCAACCTAGGAGATAACCTCAAGTTTTGTCCTTGGCGATTACACCAAGGAATGTTGTTGCAATTCCAGCGATAACTCTGGAAATGCTTGTTTTAAATACATGCGATCAACTTCAATATCAGACCTCCTGTCGAGGCACTCATACCTCAGACCTGGAGCTAACACCGGGCAGACAGGTACTCTTACAGATGACCTTGCAGCATTCAAACACTTGCAGCAATCTAATCTCAAATGTAACCCTGAGCAACGTCTGCTTTCAACTCAAACCGGTGATAACCCCGGTGAGGAGTCAAACGTCATCTTGCCACCTCAACACCTACACATCGTCTCAATACTTCATACATACATACATACAACAATATCTTACAAGAAATAAAGAGTTCCAATCCCGAGTGACTATTACGCGTGGCAGCACACCGGATAGAATTTGAAGCTTGAAGACCATGGGAATGGTCCCCTCTTCCTGACTTTGTACAACCTCTAATCCATGTCATTGCTTAACTCTCGACATAAGCGATCCGAAGAAGGTCTTTATATACCTCGTTCGGATGCTCGGATTGAAGTTCTGCAAGTTCGAGCAGACATTACAGTGCACGAGTGCACGCACTTTGAGACGACGGGACCCGCAGAACCCGGGGAACCCTAGGTAACCGCAGGTGCATCTGCGACTGCCGCAGGTACACCTGCGGTTCCCCCCTCCATAAATAGAGGGCTTGGGGTGGCCATTTGAAATTAAGAAAAAGGCGAGGAAGCCCTGTCAAATTTGCTCTGTACATACCCATATTGAGTGTTTCCTCATTTTAAACATCTGTTAGCTCACATATAGCTATATTTTTATCCGACGGGAACTGAGTGTTTATCCATATAGAGACATAGAAGCCTGCATTAGCAGCCCACTGTAAGCCTTCTCACACTCTATAAAGCCTTTCTCTTCATCTTTGCACACTATTCTACACATTGAGAGTCGTGTTGTGTGCATATGCCCATACTTCAGTCCGTGGTTTTTATTTCAGTTTTATATATGGACTAACATTATCGAGTTATACCTCGATTAAGCCTAGACTTATGTCTGGAGCATTTTCCTACCTATATATATATATATATATATATATATATTATATATATAATTGTTGTCGTCATATCCTCATGAGCCCGATTTTACATCCTAGAGTATTTACACGCTTTATATATATATATATATATATATATATATATATTTCTTTCGCCGTGCCTAGAGTTTACTTTAGGCCTTTTACTTTGCTTATTTACATTTTGTCCCTTTGAAGTTTACTTCGTGGCGGTTGATCGTATTTACTGCTTTATTTACATTTAGTCCCGTCTGGAGTTTACTTCATGGTGGTTGATTGTCTTTACTGTTTTATTTACATTTAGTCCCGCCTGGAGTTTACTTCGTGGCGGTTGATCGTCATTTACTGCTTTATTTAATTTTATGATCCCTCATGGAGTCGCTTCGTGGTGGTCGATCATGTCCATATATATATTTACCACTTTAATAAATTTATATTTTTGATCCCCCATGGAGTCGCTTCATAGTGGTTGATCATTTCATATATATATATATATATATATATATATATATATATATATATATATATATATATATATATATTTTTACCTTTTATATATTTACATTTCCGATCCCCCATGGAGTTGCTTTCATGGTGGTTGATCATGCACATATATATATATATTTACGCCTTTTATATATATAATCGCCATCGCTTTCCATACAAACTTCTAGATATCATGTGAGCCTAGGAATCATGTGATCACAGATTCATCATCGAACCTAGATTCGGCCTCCGTGATCGACATTTTCAAATTATAAGCACTTGTACATTATTTACTATGGTTCAATTTCCTTGGATGGTCATCATGCCCATGAGGAGTTTGGCAATCACAGATATTATTTCCTCAAGATGCCTCGCATCTCAAAAATAAAAGCAAGCAAAGTTTCTAACATTTTAATAATAAAATGGAAGTATGAAAATGTCTTAAATCCTATCGAGCACGTGGTTTGAAAACTTCTTTTTACAAAACTTCATTGCTATATCTTGCTTAAAACCAATTTTTCTATAAATTCAAACCCTTTGTATATAGGTGCGAACGAGGCCTCGCACTACTTTCAAATAATTGCACATGATCCACACACACACACACACACACGCACATTCATATAATGGTTTCTTGAAAAGTGGCGGTCACCGTGGCAACACGGATGTCGGGGGGTGCCTAACACCTTCCCTTTGCATAATCAAGCCCCCAACCCCAAATGAATCTCGGTTTCACGCACTGCTTTAGCGTTGTCACATCACCGGGTCAATGTGAAAACCTTTTCCTATTAAGTTGGTGCAACCATTAAAAACACCACCGCGACTTTTATCACCCATCGTCGACATTACACACGTTCGGACCTTTTCACTTGTTTTTTCAAACAAATCTCACATTAACATGAGAACACCAAAGAACAAGTAACGAAAAGGGACAGCTAAAAACCCCGACGTCGACATATATATATATATATATATATATATATATATATATATATATATATATATATATTTACATTTCTGTCAAGCCTTGAGTTTACTTCGTGGCCTTTTACTCCTTTATTTACATTTCGTCCGGCCTAGAGTTTACTTTATGGCAGTTGATCGTCTTTACTGCTTTATTGACTTTTAGTCCTGCCTGGAGTTTACTTCATGGCGGTTGATCGCATTTACTGCTTTATTTAAATTTCTAATCCCCCATGAAAGTGCTTCGTGGTGGTTGATCATGTCTTTATATATATATTTACCGCTTTTATATATTTACATTTTCGATCCCCCATGGAGGTGCTTCGTGGTGGTTGATCATGTCTGTATATATATATTTACAGCTTTTATATATATAACTGCTTATTGCTTTTCATATAAACTGCGGCATCATGTGATCACAGATTCAGTCTACTGAATCTAGATTCGGTTCCCGTGATGGACTTTTTTAGCGGTAACCAGCTTGTACCCTTTTTACAGTGTTTGAATTTCCTTAGATGGCTTTCATGCTCAAGAGGAGTTCGTCACTGCTGTATATTATTTTCTCGAAGATGCCTCACATTTTGAAAATAAAAGAAAATAAGCCGAACATTTAATAATAAAATGGAAGTATGAAAAGGTATCAATTACTATTGAGCATAGGGTTTGAAAAACCTCTTTTACAAAACTTCACTACTATATCATGTTTAAAACTGAATTTTTCATACAAATTCAAACCCTTTGTATATAGGTGTGAACGAGGCCTCACACTACTTCCAAATAATTTGCACATTGATCCACACACACACACACACATTCATATAACAGTTTCTTGAAAAGTGGTGGTCACTATGGCAACCCGAATGTCGGGGGGGTGCCTAACACCTTCCCTCTGCATAATCAAACCCCCGAACTTAAATGAATCTCGGTTTCACAGACCCATTTAGCAGTGTCACATCACTGGGTCAATGTGCAAACCTTTTCTCGGTTGCGTTGGTACAACCAGTTAAAAATACCAACTGACAACTCTTAAAGTCAAATCGTCGACATTATACATGTCAGACCTTTTTCACTTATTTTTTTAAATAAATTTCACATAACATGAGAACACCAAAGAATAAGAAACGAAAAGGGACAAATAAAAATCCCGACGTCGACAGGTAGCGACTCTACTGAGGACACCAGTAAGAGGGTTTAAGCCGCTACTACAAGCTTTTCAAAACTGTTATATGCTTGTGTGTAAATGTTGCATTTACATTTATGATTAATGTGTACGAATGCATTTACTTATCGTGACCGCAATATATCTATTCAGGATATTAGTGCTTCGCACATGTCATCATTTTCATAAACGATGAGACACGTTGTATTTGAATGTATGTTGTGTGGTTCCTCCACCAGGAGGCTATCCTGTCGGTGTTTGATTACTGGACTCGTAGGGAGAATAATTTCAACGAGGCTCAGGAAAGGCACCACCCAGATTCGCTCCAGTTAAAAGACCGGATTAACTTCTCGTCAAGTAGATTGCGGTGATCTGGGGACTTTCATGCCAAAAAAGCCGCGAGAGTAACCCTAAGATAGGTCAGCCTCTGATAAACCAAACGTGGAGGGAAGTCTCTTCATACTTTCCACTTTTAATTACTTGTAAAAGCATTTACTTGTAATTTTATTCTGTGATCATCTTTATGTAATGGAAAATATAAAGAATATTTATGCATACATGACATGCTATCAATTAACATCCATTTTTCAAGATAATATTTCTAACACGGATATATCACATAGCATATAAACATTTACATTATCCCTAAGACTAAACTACATAAGCCTTTTGTAGGGAAACAATTGGGCCTGTTACCCGTTCAAAATCCAAAAAGACCACGATCCTACAACCAATCATATCTTCTTCTGACCAGTCTAATGCCGTTTTTGGAGAAGAATTTGACGGATTAAGTAAACAAATTACAGATTTGGTTGTTCTGCTTAAAGAACTACATCAGGCTACTCCGGGCTAAAAGATGCCTATACATACAAAATCCTCTACACAAGGAGGAACACAAGGTTTGGATAAAACAAATCTAGAACCTCAGTTGGATACGACCAACAAAGTCCCTGAAAACACCCATCTTAAAGGAGATCCAGACACCGGTGATATCAGGAAGAAGGTCTTTTAAATGGAAGAAACTATCCGTTCTCTCAAAAGAATTGGAACATATGGAAGTGTTTCATATGCTGACCTTTGTAATTTTCCTGGTGTTCATTTTCCAGAGAAATTCAAAACCTCTGACTTTGAAAAGTATGACGGATTAGGGGATTCTTGCACACATTTAAAGTTGTTCATTGGAGAACTTGGATCTTATGCGAAAAACGAGAAGCTTAGAATGCAGTTGTTCCAAAAGAGTCTGACTGGAGAAGCCCGTTCATGGTATACCAGATTAGACAACTCAAAGATCCATAGCTGGGAAGAGCTAGCCTATACCTTCCTCACTCAATATAGTTTTCAATCTCAGATGGCTCCTGACCGGCACCAGATTACCAAGGTCAAGAAACAGTCTAATGAGTCTTTTCGAGAGTACGCTCAAAGGTGGAGGCGCCTTGCTGCTCTAGTTATTCCTTCTATGACAGAGTCAGAAATGGTCATGACTTTCATAGACATACAAGAAGCTCCTTTCTATGAAAGAGTTTTTGCTGGTATTGGCAAACCATTTTTTGAAATGATCAAGCACGGAGAAATGGCTGAGATGGGATTGAAGTCAGGAAAGATTCAAGACCTAGCCGCTCTTAAAGCAGTTGTTGAGCACATCTAATCCGGATCTTATGGAAACAACCCTCGGAGGGTCCATAAAAAGAAAGAGGAGGATGTTTCCTTGATACTACAAGGTCAAAAAGGCAATCAGAATATGCCTGTATAGAGGAGAAACTACTCCCCTTTTCAAGCGTAGTCTTCAAACCCTCCATTGCTTAAAGGTGGAGATGCAAAGCGCCCTCAAATGTTCAAACCCTTAGGGGATTTGCTCGAGAATATTCTTGCTCTTCTGACTACTCAGAAGAAAATCACGCATCTTCTTCCACCAGCCAACCCTAATAGGAGGGGTTTCAATGCTACTTGGAAGTGTGCCTATCATGTCGGAGCACCTTGACTTGATACTCAAGATTGTTGGGCCTTGAAACACAAGATCCAAGATTTAATAGACAATGGTGAGATTGTGGTTACCAAACCAGATCAACCTCATGGGCAAGACAACCCTCTTCTTCAACACAAAGAAGAAGAGGTCAATATGATTAGTTAAAGCACTGGACATAGCTCAAATTTTAACAATGAATCATCCCAAACCATCAAAGACACAGTGTTGATAGATGGGATTACGCAAAGTTCCAATTTGATATGGAACGAAAGATAAAAGCTCTTTGTAAGCAAGTGAAACAATTGGCAGAACTGGTGACCCATCAGCATCAAGTCACATGCCAGTTAGTCAGCCAGGAGCATGCATATCTTCTTCCTTTTGTTATGAATGCTCCACCATCACCTTCAAAAAGCGAAGCACTGGAGGATAAGATTGCAAAGAGACCAAATGCTAAAGCCCGTTCGGATTTTGCCAATAAAAAAGAATTTACATACCTGGGCCAACCTATGGAGGAGATATTTCAGATGCTAATCAACGAAGGAAGAATTACCTCCCTTCTACCTCCAATCAATCCCCGTTCAAGACGGTTCAACTCTGATGGAGTATGTCAATATCATTCACATTCTCGCGGTCACAACACAGAAGAATGCTGGGCACTCCGCCACCTTATTCAGAATTTAATTGACAGTGGTGTCCTATAATTGGCAGACGATGACACTGTGCTACTCGAGATTTGGAATACCTGTCCTACTAAATAGAAGGGATTAGTAGCAGTTATATCCGCTGAGGTTGATGAGAGTGTCAAACCATTTCTCATACAAGCAATTCAACTCAAAGGAGCTGACAATCCTTTAAAAGTGGCTGCACCAGAGCCAATTTCTTTACCCTTCGGGTCATAATATCCTGTTGTTAGCTTACACAAAGTCCCATGGAATTATGGAGAAGCTGAAGGATCCACGTCTCATAGTACTGCTACAGTGTCAATGGAAAATCCATTGTATCTTCCTGAGAGGGTGATGAAGCCTACTATAAAATCAAAGGGGAAGATTCCCATGGAGAAAATTGAGAAATTCCTCCGCACTATGGGCCATGATGAAGCCAATGTGGTTCTAAGCTTAAGAGAAGCTCCACATCAGATCTCAATACTGGACTTGGTTTTCTCTTTCGAAGATCATAGTAAGATTTTATTGAAGGTTTTGGAAGAAGCCTACTTGCCAAAATTAGTGGATGTGAAAAAATTTCAACATTTGGTTGATCACTTTTTTAACAATAATGTGATATCCTTCACTGACGATGACATACCGCCCAAAGGGACCGGTCATTGCAAGCCATTACACATTGCAGTTTTGTCCTCTGGGTATATGTTAGCTGGAATTTTGATAGATGGAGGTTCGTCTCTGAATATTTGTCCTTATGCCACCTTGGTGAAGATGAACTTCAATCTCAAACAGATCCGAAGTAGCTATACGGTTATCAAAGCTTTTGATGGATCCCGACGAAATTTTGTCAGAGAGATTGAGTTGCCAATTGAGATTGGTCCAAACACATTCAATGTATCCTTCCACATCCTGAAGATAGATTCAGGATACAACTTGCTATTAGGGAGACCATGGATCCACATGGCTGGAGCCGTTCCTTTTACATTACATCAACAACTCAAATACATTGTCAACAATAGCCTAATCACTGTCAACGCTGAGCTGGAATGTCCTGAACAAGGAGATCTACCAATCATCAGCTTCAATTCAGAAGTTGAGCTGACCAGTTTTCATACTTTGGAAGTGAGTAACACACAACACCATCCTATTGGAGCACCACTTCCCGTATCCAAGATTTATGCCGAGGGTATGTCGGCCACTAAAGAAATGATGTCATTGGGTCATCAGCCTAGACAAGGGCTCGGTAAAAATCAGCAGGGTATTAAGCACCAAATTCAAGTGTCCAGTCAAACTAGGACATCCGGACCATGCTATTCTGCCAGTTCCAATCACATGAATCCTCATAAGCACAAGCATATTCCTCAAGCTTCCGCCACACAACGATTTTCTCCACCTGCACCTTGTGAGCTGATACAGCCTCCGGCAGAGGTGTCAGCCCATGTTATGGCTATGCTGTTTCCCAAACCAGTACCATTCAAAGGAAAAGAGGTCCTAATTCCAGATCCCGAAGTGGAAGAAAGAGAATGAAAAAGTAAACATGACATCGTCCTGATAATGTAAGGCATACGCATCATTGTCTATGATGAACATACAAATAGATATACCACAAACGATGATTGCCCAGATGTTATGGTCATCATTTGGGAAGGGAGGATGATGACAGCCCCTCCATCACTGCAGTCCATCAGGACTATACCCTCGAAAATTGGAGCAACACTCCATGAATTGGTCGACGAGGGTAAAACGGGCAGAAATCCATCTGCCCTGTAGATAACTTTAATTGCTTACTTTTCTGTACAGTATTAACAATTATTTTATCAGTACATGCTAACACTTTTGTATGATTAAACGGTTTCATATATTAAGTGAAAGTATATTTTGTTTCGTGACTCAAATTTAGATGTGCTCAGATTTGCCGATGAGGTGCCTTTTCTCCACAAAGACTGTAACTTTGATGAAAAGTCTGACTCAGACTTGATGGAAATCCAAGAGGATATTGAGACACCTCAGGAGATTAAGGAATGGGTCGAAGATAAACCTAAACCCAACCTTGACCAAACCACTTCTATCAATCTTGGAACCTTAGAAAGCCCTAATCTAATCCAAATTTTTTCATACCTAACCCTAAACCAACGGAATGACATGGTTGCGCTACTAACCCAATTCCAGGATGTGTTTTCATGGTCTCATGAAGACATGGTGGGTTTGTCCATTGACATTGTCCTTCATTGCCTTCCCATTAAGGAGGGATTTAAGCCAGTCAGGCAGAAGCTCAGGCGATTGAAACCTGAGTGGAGTTTAAAGGTGAAAGAAGAAATTATGAAACAATTTGAAGCTGGTATTATCGTGGTGTCTACATATCTGAAATGGATATCCAACATTGTTCTTGTGCCTAAACCAGGAGGAAATGTGCGAGTTTATGTGGATTACTGGGATCTAAACAAATCTTGCCTTAAAGATAGCTTTCTCGTGCCCTTTATCCACATTCTTATTGATAATACTGCTCAATACGGCATGTACTCCTTTGTGGATTATTTTGCGGTGTATCATCAAATTATGGTCGCTGAGGAGGACCGTGAGAAAATTGCTTTCATCACGTCTTGGGGAACCTTCTGCTACAGACAGTTGTCATTCGGCCTCATTAATGCTGGGGCAACCTATCAGCGGGCCATGATGTCTCTTTTACCATGATTTAATGCATAAAGAGATAGAGATCTATGTGGATGACATCGTTGTCAAGTCCCGAAGGGAAGAAGACCACTTGGACCATCTCAAAAAGCTCTTCAATAGGTTGCGTAAGTACAACTTGAAGTTGAATCCAGCCAAGTGCGCCTTTGGCATTAAATCAGGCAAGTTGCTAGGTTTCCTAGTCAGCCACAAAGGGATTGAGCTGGATCCCACCAAAATCTAGGCCATCAAGGAAATGCCCATTCCTCAGACAAAGAAGGAAAAACGAAGATTTTTGGGAAGAATCAACTTCATTAGCAGGTTTATCTCTCAACTCATAGCAACCTGCGAGCCAATTTTCAAATTATTAAGGAAGAACTCCTTCATGAAATGGAACGATGAGTTTCAGAAAGTCTTCCTTACAATCAAAGAGTTGCTGGTTAACTCTCTTGTTTTGGTACCTCCCAGGGATGATGTTCCCCTGTTCATGTACATGTCCATTAATGTAAATGCTATGGGTTGCATGCTGGGGCAAAAAGATGATAGAGGCCAAGAACGAGCTATCTATTACCTCAGCAAAAGATTCAGCAGCAGTGAACACGAGTACACTCTGATTGAGAAGACTTGTTGTGCTTTAGCATGGGCTTTCATGAGGTTACATCATTACCTCCATGGTCACACAACCCATCTCATATCCCGCATGGATCCTCTCAAGTATGTGTTCGATAGCCCATATTTGATTATCGGGCTGCTCGAGATGGCGATTGATCCTACAAAGAATTGACATCATCTACGTGATGCAAAAGTCTGTCAAAGGTCAAGGAATTGTGGATCAACTGGCCGTTGCACCTGCAGGGGATTACAAACCCTTGGAAACATATTTCCCCAATGTATAGGGTAATAACAGTTCATCAACACCATCAGTAAGATGCATGCCACACATAGAAAATGTATTTTGATTGAGCTGTTAACACAAAAGGTTCTGGATCTGGAGCAGTTCTAGTATCCCAGACGGAGAGCAAAGATCCCGTCGTCATTAAAATGCGCTTTATCGGCACCAACAACACAAATTGAGTATAAAGGTCAGATCATGGGGCTAAAACCGTCCCTGCTCAATGGACATCGCGTTAATCGCCTTTTAGGGATTCAGAGTTGGTAATCAAATAATCCATAGGAATCTATCAAACCAAAGAATTACATTTGCTGCCTTACCATCGATAAGTTCTACAGATGGCTTTGGAGTTCGAAGAAATCTCCTTTCTATACATTCCTCATAATAGGAATGATTTTGCAGATGCATTAGCAACATTGGCCTCCTTGATTCATATACCTGACAAGGAAAACATGCCAAACATCACATTTGCCATGCAAAAGGCCCCAGCACATGGGAATTATGTTGGAGAAGTATCGGATGAGCTACCTCCCATCCAAAACCCTTGGTATCAACATATCAAGGAGTAGTTACGAGATTGATCTACACCCACTGAGGCCAGCTGGACTGAAAAGAGGTGGATCCATCGACTTGCTATGAAATTCTACCTGAGCGGAGATGCACTCTACAAAAGAGATGCAGGATTAGGTCTCCTCAGATGTCTAGACAAAGACCAAGCTCAAAGGCTCATGGATGAGATCCATGGTGGAGTATGCGGCCCACACATGAGCGGACCCCTACTTGTTAAGAAGATCATCAGAATAGGGCATTATTGGCTTACGCTCATAGTTGACATCAATGAACGTCAAGCAGCCTTGACAGTTTGCCCAGTAGGTATCTATCCGGTGATACACACATCAGCGAAGGTCAGGCAGCCTTGAAAATACATATTGTTGGCAGTAACTTCCGACAGGATCGTGGTATATATTATACACATCCTTAAACAGACAAAGCTTTATCCCCAAAGATCTCTTGCACACGAGAGGCACATCTTCGGAATAAACTCTGTATCAAGGATCCAGGACTTTGGTGATAACCCCAACGTCAACATTCTTCAAGACTTGGATCGCATGTCCAAGACATCACTGATTGTCATCCCCGGTAGGATTAACAGGGAAACATCAATCATTTCATCATGTTGGGAAACAATCCAACAACATACATGCATCATGCATTTGCATCATGTTATTGTATATAACATCATGTTTATCTTGTTGCATTTCAAGTGTCTAGGATTCTTTATCCTATCCATGCCTTGCATTGCATGAGTATGATAAAGAGGGGCATCTGTAGACACTCTAAATTTTTTGCACACCTGTTACTAACATTATAGGAGGGCAGATTCATCTTTTGGATATAGCCTTGGAAGACCACTCACATCGATTCCGGATACTACTGGAAGTTCAGTCTCATCCCCGGAACACACACCGGGAGTATCAACTCCAACCTCAGAGATAACCCTGAGTTTCGTCCTTGGCGATAACCCCAAGGAATGTTGTTGCAGTTCTAGCGATACCTCCGGAAATGCTTGTTTCAAATGCATGCAATCAACTTCAATCTCAGACCTCTTGCCGAGGCACTCATTCTAAAGACTTGGTACTAACACCGGGAAGATAGGCACACTTAAAGATGACCTTGTGGAATTCAAACATATGCAACAGTCCAATCTCAGATGTAACCCTGAGCAACGTCTGCTATCACTCCTAATCAGAGATAACCCTGGTGAGGGGCAAAATTATCATCTTGCCACCTCAACCCCAGCGCGCCGTCTCAACATTTCATATAAACATTTCTACACAGCAATGTCCCACAAGAGCCAAGGAGTTCCAATACCGAGTGACTATTACGTGTGCCAGCACACCAGATAGATTTTGAAGCTTGAAGACCATGGGCATGGTCCCATCTTCCTGACTTAGTACAACCTCTAATCCCATGTCATTGCGTAACTCTCGACAAAAGCAGTCCGAAGAAGGTCTTTTACACCTCGTTCGGATGCTCGGATTGAAGTTCTGCAAGTTCGAAGGACATCACAAAGGCACGTATTTTGAGACAAAGAGACCCATGAGCCCGGGCACCCCGTGTAGTCAGACGCAGCATATGCATTGCCAGCAGTACACTGCAGCCCCAAATTCTATAAATATAAGAGAAAAAGAAGCGAGGAAGCCCTATCCAATTTGCTCTGTACACACCCCATATTGAGTGCTTTCTAATTTTAAACACCTGTTAGCTCACATATAGCTATATTTTACCGGCGGGAGTTGAGTGTTTATCAATATAGAGTCATAGAAGCCTTCGTTGGTAGCCCACTGTAAGCCTTCTCACACTCTATAAAGCCTTTCTCTTCATCTTTGCACACACAATTCTTCACATTGAGAGTCGTGTTGTGTCTGTATGCCCGGACTTCAGTCTGTGGTTTTCATTTCTATCTGTATGTATATATACTTATATATGTATATATTTTTATATATGGACTAACATTATCAAGTTATGCCTTGATTGAGCCTAGACTTATGTCTAGAGCGTTTACTTGCTTTTATATATATATATATATAAAACTATTGTCGGATTATATCCGATGAGCCTGGATTTTACATCCGGAGCGTTTACTTACTTATATTTATGAACTGTTGACGAACTTTGTTCGATGGGCCTAGATTTTATATCTGGTGCGTGTATATATATATATATATATATATATATATATATATATATATACTTGCTGGCGGTTGATCGTCTTTGCTACTTTATTTAAATTTAGTCCCGCCTGGACTTTACTTCGTGGTGGTTGATCGCATTTACAGCTTTATTTACATTTTTAATCCCCCATGGAGGTGCTTCCTAGTGGTTGATCATGTCTCTATATATATATTTATAGCTTTTATATATTTACATTTCTGATCCCCCATGGAGGTGCTTCGTGGTGGTTAATCATGTCTCAGATATATATATATATATATATTTACAACTTTTATATATATAATTGCTTATTGCTTTTCATATAAACTGCGGCATCATGTTATCACGGAGTCAATCTACTGAATCTAGATTCAGCTCCCGTGATGGACTTTTTCAGCTGTAAGCAGCTTGTACATTATTTACAGTGTTCGAATTTCCTTAGATAGCTGTCATGCCCAAGAGGAGTTTGGCACTACTGTATATTATTTTCTCAAAGATGCCTTGCATTTCAAAAATAAAAGCAAACAAGCCGAACATTTAATAATAAAATGGAAGTATGAAAAGGTCTCAATTACTATTGAGCACAGGGTTTGAAAAACTTCTTTTACAAAACTTCACTACTATATCATGTTTAAAACTAAATTTTTCATACAAATTCAAACCCTTTGTATATAGGTGCGAACGAGGCCTCGCACTACTTCCAAATAAATTGCACATTGATCCACACACACACACACATTCATATAACAATTTCTTGAAAAGTGGCAGTCACCATGGCAACACGGATGTCGGGGGATGCCTAACACTTTCCTTCCGCATAATCAAACCCCTGAACCCAAATGAATCTCGATTTCACAGACCCGTTTAGCACTGTCACATCGTTGGGTCAATGTGCAAACCTTTTCTAGGTTGCGTTAGTGC
The DNA here is from genome assembly GCA_020205615.1 of Panax quinquefolius. Classification (NCBI taxonomy): domain Eukaryota; kingdom Viridiplantae; phylum Streptophyta; class Magnoliopsida; order Apiales; family Araliaceae; genus Panax; species Panax quinquefolius. The sequence continues at coordinate 141,868,546 of CM035156.1, forward strand.
AAACAGTTAAAAACACCAACTGGCGACTCTTACAGGCAAATCGTCGACATTATACATGTCAGACCATTTTTACTTATTTTTTGAAACAAATCTCACATAACATAAGAACACCAAAGAACAAGAAACAAAAATGGACAAATAAAAATCCCGCCGTCGACACTCACTATTTTGTAAAATAGTGTACCAATAATTATAATGATGACTTATTTGAGTGTGGATATTGTTTAGAAGACAATATTTGTATTTAAACTCACAGTTTATGTGTTGACGTATTTTGTACGACAACCGTATTAATAAAGTTATAGTTATTTCTATACAATGTTTTTAGCGACTCAGAATGGGTGATGTATACCTATTTTGGGGGCGTCGCAGTTGGTATCAGAGCTTAGGGATATGGTCTCTAGCGGAGAACGGGGAATAGAACTAGGAGGGGAAAGACGAGTAAATCCTTCACTAGTGTGTCCTACCTAAGCTTATTTGTTGGTTGGTCAGAATATAGGGATATTGTGTGATATGTTAATTTATTTAATTAACCCTTATTTTATGGAAGTATTTGAGAATGGCAACTGAGAATGATTACAATGGAGTAAATGAAACCATGGAGGCACCTTTACTCACTAATCAGGAGAACGTGCAACATGACGATAATGTTCCTCCTGTAAACAACACCACTTATTAGATGATGAACAATGGGATGTTTAAAAGCTTTTTTCAGTTCATGAAAAATTAGACGAGGGAGACTCGTGTACAAAATACAGGTGGAAATGATAGCAATGCGCGGTTTGTCACAGCCAAGTAGTTTAAAGAGTTGGAACCACCAGAATTCTGGGGAAAGTTGGATCCAATTAAGGCAGAAACGTGGGTCAAACAAATTACCAAGATATTCGATGTTTTGGGATGCACGGAGGAACAGAAGGTTCCATTCGCCACCTTTATGTTCCGTGGTGAGGCAGATTACTGGTGGGAATCTGTGAAGCGTACCCAACCAGCCGCACTCAACATGTCTTGGGAAACATTTCAAAAACTGTTCAATGACAAGTATTTTCCTGAAAGTATTCGCCATATGAAGGAGGTAGAGTTTATTAGACTAGAACAGAACAACATAACGGTGTCCCAGTACGAGGCTAAGTTCACGGAGTTATCCAGATTTGCACCTCATTTGGTAGAGAATGAGGAACGTATGACGCGGATGTTTCTGAGAGGTCTGAAACCTGATATACGTCAATATCTCATTTCTCATAAATTTTCTCTATATTCAGATGTTTTCAATAGGGCTCAATTATTAGAGCGAGATAATGAGTACGTTCAACCGAGGGACCACAACCGTGGTCATATCGGTGGCGGCGTATCATCGAGCAATGATAACCAAATGGGGAGGAAAAATACAGACAAAAGTGGTAACCACTCTGGTGGTAATCGTGGCCATGATAATAGAAGAAGTGAGTCAGGGGTGATTTTAAAAAGAGAAGGTACAACAATGACAATGTGAAGACGTCAGCACCAGCATCAACTATTTCTAAGGGAGGAGAACGACCACCAGTCGTATGTTATAAATGTGGAAAAGAGGGACACATCAGCCTAAACTGTCCACAACAGTTCAAGGTATGTTATAATTGGAGAATAAATGGTCATATCGCTCGAGATTGTACTATAGCGAAACTAACTCCAGCAGGGATGGTGACTCAAAAGGCTGTCCCAGACAAGTCAAAGTCAACGGTTCCTGGAAGAGCGTTTGTTGTGACTGGCCAAAATGCAAGGAACCGGAACGAGGTGATCACGGGTAAGCTAATCATAAACTCTTGCAAAGTTTATACCTTAGTAGATATCGGTTATACCCATTCATTTATCTCTCATGCTTGTGCTCAACGTTTAAACTTGACTCCAGAGAAATTAGACTTTGACTTATCTGTGGACACTTTGCTAGGAGAAACTTTCATTACATCCACTGTTTATAAATCTTGTTTGATCCAAGTTGGCACCATCACATTACTTGTTCATCTTATCTCTTTAAAGATACTTGCATTTGATGTGATTTTAGGGATTGATTGGTTAACCACTCATCATGTTAAAATTGATTGTTTTCGTAAGGTTGTTAGTTTTCATATTCCTAACCAACCTGTTATGCGAATTCAAGCAACCAAACCACTAAAGTCAATCACTATCATATCAAGCCATAAAGTCATTCGTTTATTAAAAAATGGATGTCAAGCTTTCTTAGCCCATGTCATGGACTTCAACAAAAACACGTCAGATTTGAATAATATTTATGTTGTTAGTGAATTTCCTGACGTATTTCCTAAAGAACTTCTCGGTCTACCCCCAAAACGTGAAGTTGAATTTGTTATTGACCTTGAACCTGGTACAGAGCCAATTTCTAAAACCCCATATCGAATGGCTCCTATTGAACTTCAAGAGTTAAAGGTTTAACTACAGGAGTTATTGGACATCGGTTTCATTCGTCCTAGTTCATCTCCTTGGGGTGCTCCTGTTGTATTCGTAAAGAAGAAAAACAGGAGTATGCGACTTTGTATTGACTACCGGGAATTGAACCATGTCACTATCAAGAATAGGTATCCGCTACCTCGCATTGATGACCTGTTTGACCAGTTGTAAGGAGCACAATTCTTTTAAAACATCGATCTTCATTCTGGATATCATCAACTGAAGATTAAAACTGAGGATATTCCGAAGAATGCCTTTAGAACTCGGTACGGACATTATGAATTCCTAGTCATATCTTTTGGATTGACTAATGCTCCTGCGACTTTCATGGATATGATGAACCGAGTATTCAAGGAATATTTGGATCAGTTTGTTGTTGTCTTTATTGATGACATCCTCATATATTCCAAAAGCCATGAAGATCATGAGCACCATTTGAAGTTGGTATTTCAAAGGCTTTGTGAAAACAAGTTATATGCCAAACTGAAGAAATGTGAGTTCTAGCTTGAGGAAGTAGCATTCCTTGGGCACGTGGTGTCAAAGCATAGAGTATCTGTTGACACGTCAAAGATTGAAGCAATATAAAGTTAGGAGTAACCTAGGATAGTAACCGAAGTACGTAGCTTTCTGGGCTTAGATGGTTATTATCAGAGATTCGTGGAAGGATTTTCTCGAATCACTACTCCGTTAACTCAGTTGACTCAAAAAGATACAAAATTCGTATGGAGCGAAGAATGCGAGAAGAGTTTTCAAGAGCTTAAGAGGAGACTCATTTTGACACCTGTTCTGGCAATACCATCTGGTTTGGATGGATTTGTTATCTATAGCGATGCTTCAGGAAAAGGGTTACGATGTGTTCTCATGCAACATTGGAAAGTTATAGCCTATGCCTCGTGACAACTCAAAGAATATGAGAGGAATTACCCTACTCATGATCTAGAGTTGGCAGGAGTCATTTTTGAATTAAAAATTTGGAGACGCTATCTATATGGGGAGAAAGTGGAGATATATTCAGACCATAAAAGCCTCAAATATTTCTTCACCCAAAAGGAACTAAACATGTGACAACGACGTTGGCTCGAGCTTTTAAAACATTATGACCACACCATTCAATACCATCATGGAAAATTGAATATGGTAGCTGATGCATTAAGTAGAAAATCATATACGGGAATGAGTACAATGTTGTCAACACAAAGGCCCATTTTATGTGATTTACAAAAGATGAAGATAGAATTCAAGACTCTGGAGACCCATGCGATGATGTCAAGTATACGTATAGAACCAACATTAATCGATAAAGTTAAAGTTTCTCGCTTAATGTAATCTTGAGTGATGCGTATGAAGAAGAAAGTACAAGAAGGTGTTATCCCAGAAGTAAGAATCGATGAAGAAGGAATACTTTAAGTCAAGACCAGACTTTGTGTTCCTAACGACTCTGATTTGAAGTACAAGATCATGATGGAAGCACACATTACACCGTTTGCAATCCATCTTGAAAGTACCAAAATGTATCGTGATCTTTGACATACATTTTGGTGGAACAATATGAAGAGAGAGATCACGAAGTTTATCTCGAGGTGTTTAACTTGTTAACGTGTAAAGGCAGAGCATCAAGTTCCAAAGGAACCATTGCAACCACTTGAGATTCCAAAATGAAAGTGGGAACATATTACCATGGATTTCGTTACGGGTCTTCCCACGGTTTCTCAAGGCTTAGATGTTATTTGGGTTATTATTGATAGATTAACTAATTCTTCTCATTTCTTGCCGATACGGGAGACTTATTCCCTTGAACGTCTTGCTCGTATGTACGTAAATGAGATTGTGAGATTGCATGGCATGCCAGTATCCATAGTTTTGGATCATGACCCAAACTTCACTTCATGATTTTGGGTTAGCTTGCAGAAAGCTATGGGTATAGATTTACGATTCAGTTTGACAGACCATCCTCAAACATACAGACAATCAGAGAGGACTATTCAAACTCTTGAAGATCTAATAAGACTCTGTGTCATAGACTTCAAAGGGAGTTGGGATAAGTATTTACCATTGGTGGAATTCTCATATAACAACAGTTATCAGTCAAGTATAGGTGTGGCTCCATTCGAAGCATTGTATGGATGAAAGTGTCGCTCTCCAGTATGTTGGGATGAGGTGGGTGAAGCAATAGTGTTGGGACCAAAATTGGTACGTATGACTACAGAAAAGATCCAAATGATTCAACAACGTATACAAATGACACAGGATCGACAAAAGAGTTATACAGATATTCATCGAAAGGACATGGAATTTAGTATTGGGGATCATATATTGTTGCATGTGGCTCCATGAAAGGGAGTTACAAGATTTGGGAAGAGAGGAAAGTTCAATCCATGATTTATTGGTCCATTTCAGATTCTTGACCAAGTAGGAAATGTGGCCTATAGACTCGCGTTACCTCCAAGCATGTCTCGTGTTCATAATATTTTTCACATATCTATGCTTCGTAAATATGTGAAAGACTCGAAACACATTATTGAGATAGAACCAGATGAAATAGCCAAAGATTTAACATACGAGGAGGTACCTATCAAGATCTTGGATAGGAAGGAGCATGTCCTACGCACAAAGGTCATACCACAAGTCAAAGTTTTGTGGAGGAACCACGCTATTGAGGAAATGACCTAGGAGTTGGAAAAGGAAATGAAAGTGAGGTATCCTCACCTTTTCGAAACTCTATGTATGTACGTCAATTTCGAGGACAAAATTTTATAAGGAGGGGAGGTTATAAGACCCCAACTTTTATGAATAAAGTGGAATTTCCTCTATTTATTATTTTGAAATAGTAAGGGGTTGATTTGAAAAATGTGGTTAGTTATGGGTAAAATGCGCAAATATTTTAAATAAGCAAGTGGTTATAAAATATTCATTGTTCTCGGAGAATATTCGTTTGGTCATGGAATATTCTTGTTGTCGGGGAATATTCGTACGATGGTGCAGCCTTGTGTGGGCCCCATAACAGATAGCGATTGAATGAAGAGAATGACAAGTATGAGTTTTTTATAAATAATGGCGTTGTTGTTACCATTAACACTGTTGGAATACCTGGTAGTTAAAACACAGTAATACGCGTTGTTGCACAGTAGCACACGGTATTGCACCAATTATTGATTCTTACGTAAGAAGGCACTACTCAATAATTGTTACAGTAATTAATGTTTAGTATTTTATTTTATTGATTCAATAATTGCTACGTTGATATTTTATTTTATTGTTGTTTCCATAATTGTCACTGCACAGTATATCCCATTATCAGATCAATAATTTATATTATTTGAATAATATTATTAGATAGCATTATTGGCAATGTCTAAGGAAGTTCTGTCTAGGAAAGGGGTTTGGTCACCTAATTGCGCGCTAATAAGGAGAAATCCTTATCGGAAAGCCCTCTTTCCTGGGAACGACCTGGTTGTCATTATTGTGATTATGTAATAGTATTTATGAATAATTAATTATTGATTTATGTAACGCCCCCATATCTATACACCCACGGTATCTGATATGGTGCTTACTAAGAATCAACATATAATGCATTTCAATCTATACACATATGGTACCTGATTACAAGATTACATTAAAATAGAGGGACTATCAGACATAATTCCCATAGATCCAAAATTAATAGTATCCCATAACAGATGTCAATTCTCAAGAGAACTATTATTGTGTTTGGATACCCTCACTTGGATTTATGAATTGTATCTGTGACTAGAGTCTATCTATCCAAAATTCAAAGTACCAGTAATAACATGAACAGTCCATATTACCAATACCCTCCCCCAGATGTATTGTCTATGCCAAGCGAATTTATATTATCATATCGATAGTAACTATCTATCCAAAATCCAGAGTATTAATAACAACATGAACAGTCCATGCTATTAATATCCTCACTCAGATAAATAGTTCCCAAGGATCTCAACTAGATTCGAAGAATTCTAACTTTACATCTATATACGTAAGAAAACACAGTTGCGGAAATAAAAGATGTTATATATATATATATATCATAATATTAAGATTCGATTACATAATTCTCATAACGAGTTTCTTATTACAAAGTATTCAAATAAACAAGAATATAATCTAGTTTAAACAGGAGCGCTTCCCTTTATCTACACCAGATGTTCCAGGGTTACCATCTAAAACTGCAAGGGAATAATTTGCAAGGGTGAGCTATGACATGCTCAACAAGTTTTGTATTTATAACAATATATGATTTGAAGAAATACAACAATTCAAATTTTGATTGATAGTTGTCACCATTTCACTATAGATTTATATTTCTGTCAGTCACACAGACTTAGAAATTTTATTCAGATATGAGATAGGGGATCTGCCTATTCAACATCCTAGGAGTATGCATCTCATCCTACCAGTGCCCAAACGCACCCAACATTAGTGTCAATATATTATCGATCGAAGATCCCATACGGGATACCCAACTTCAGTTTACGATGTCTTACCAAACAATTTGGTTTGACACAACAATTTAAGCTTAACAATCAATATGAATAAGCAATTCATTTCTTAGTTATGCTGAAGTTATAGCAATAACCTTACAATAAACTTTCATGAGCATAGATCAGTCAAGTTATGCTATTCAATCGTTAATAAATACCTACGATGTTCATATATATAAATCTAACATGTTAGTATTGATAAAAATACTCAAATATAACATTTATATAATATCGAGTTAGATTTAATAGGGTTTCTTGTTTAATATCTTTACCTAATATTAAATAAGTTGATAAATGGACTAAATTTTATTTTTAGAATTTATTATAATTTTAGATAATTTATATATCCATTATCAAAATTTTTAGAAGTTTTAAATAGTTTTAAAACATTTATTTATCCCTTAAATGATTTTTAAATCATTTATTTCTATTTATAAGTAATTAATATTTACTTAAAATTTTACAAAAAACATTGTTTATTATTTTTAAATAAGTTATAATCATTTATTATAATTTTTATATCATTAATATTATTTTTCAATAATTATTTAGTATTTATAAATAATTATTCTAATTACTTTATTATTAAGTTAATTATTAATAATATCCAAATAAAATAAAATATTTATTGAATTTATATAAAAATATTAAAATTTAATCATAATTATTTTATATAATTTTTAAAACTGTTTTTGTATTTATTTATTAATTATTTCTAATTTTTATAATTTATTTTTAAAAAATAATTTCTGTCTGTCGCTAAAGTTCTTCAGTGATAGAAAGTGTCGCTGTAGATGTTCTTGAGTTCTGGGAAATAGTTTGGTCATGGTCGATTGACCAGTTTGACCACGAAAGTTTTAGCTACTGATTATGATTTTGGGTTTGATCAAGCTTTGATGTTATAGTACTTTTATAGTAGTACATCATGAATAAAATTTCAGGCTTTAAACTATATATAACAAAAAGTTATAGAGGCTCAAAGTCACTGTCAGAGCTGTTCTTGAGTTTCTGGGTAACCCAGAACCGTGGTCATGGCCGGTCAACGATTTTGTGGCTTGAATATCTTTGATTCTGTATATTAGATGTGTGTTGTGTTTGTTGTAACATGTAGTATATATGTCAAGGTACATATATATATATATATATATATATATATATATATATCACTAACTGAAACAAAGCTTATTTCTAATGCCTCTAATTATCTTTGGTCAATCAAAGTACAACAAACATCGTTTTCAGAAAATTCAGCTTTTCTCAGCAACCCGAAAACTTGGTCAAGCTCGGTTAACGCATTTTGACCATTAATTCCAGTAATCCTATGCATTGTTTGTTCAATTTAAGATCATAGATATGTAGTACATATAGCAGGGTGTTAATCTAATACAAAATGTTACAAAATAACAATCAAAAAGCGATCAAAAGGTTTGGTCAAAGTAGCCGGTTCGACTGTTCTTGAGTTTTCTGGGTAACCCAGAAAACTGCAATCCGTGAACGGTCAACCCACTTTGACCAATCATAACTTGAAATCCATGGTTCTAATGAACCTATTTTTTTTTCCAGATTAAAGACCTACTAACAGGCTACAAATAGCATACAATTAACAGAATTAAACATAAACACAATTGAATCTAAAAGCCCTGACATTCGGTTGTCAGACTTGATTTTTAAAATTTCTAGATTTCTCAAAACACTTAATTAAGGCATCTAGATGTTATGAAAACGTGTTCTACCAATCTTACATACTTTATAACATACTAATAAATGTTTCTAAACATCTAAACAACAAAATTAACAAAGGATCAAAGAGCTAGCTATGAACTAGGGTTTGTACCTTTTTTTGATTGATTTTTTAATCTAGCTTCTGATTTGGTTACTGCTATCACCCAGGCTTGATTTGGTAAGTAATTAAGTGTATAATGGCTTATAATTTTTGTGAGTTTGCTCAGCCCTAATGTGACACCCCCAAAATAGGTATACATCACCCATTCTGAGTGGCCAAATAAATGGTACAGAAAATAACTACAACTTTATTATTACAATTGTCATGCAAAATAAGACAACACATACTGTGCGTTTAAATACAAATATTGTCTTCTAGACAATATCCACACCCAGATAAAGTCATCATTACAATTATTGACACACTATTTTACAGAATAGTGAGGACTGCTAAACAATTGTCTAGAACCATCATTCTACACCCCGACTACTCCCCGCTATGTTCTCGCTTCGTGAGAAGAAAAATGGAACAAAAAGGAAAAGGGTGAGCTCAACTAGCCCAATAAAGAATATTATGACTAAGATAATATACAACAAATTATCCTTAGTCTTCAACAGGGAAACATCAGATAGAATACAATATACAACAAGTTTTAGATCAACAACTGCAGTGGAAACAACAATTCATTAGAAGAGTTAAGTAGAGAATGCAATCTACTATCATCTATGAATTTAAAAGTCCATCATTAATATTTTATCCCTGTAACATTAATCAATATACATCTTGCATCAAATATTCATCTTTGTAATACGAGCCAAAGATATTCATTTGTATCACCAGTTGGTCATGTTCATCTCAACACCAGTTCATCTTTGCACTACGGGCCAAAGATATTCATCAGGTAATCATTCATCTTTGCACTACAGGCCAAAGATATTCATCAAGTGTCACCATTAAGGACTGAGGATGATGAAATAAATTTAAGAGAACGAAGCCAGTGAGAAAGAAGGAAAAATATTAGGGATTCGTAGTTCGGTTTATCCAAATTCAATAAATCTCCATAATAACCAAGTGTGAAGTAGAATAAAGATTAAAACATGGATACAATCAAGGATAGTAACCATAAAAGACATCTGGGAAGAAAAAGAGAAAATTTCATTTTTCGGTGAATAGTGCCGTATTTGTGAATAGTGTTGTATACGTGAATAGTAACCCCGACACAAAAGTTCCAAATTTGATTAAAAAGTTCAAACCAACATTTCGGCATAATGATATTGAAGAAAATAATATCATTTGAGAAGAAAATAACATCTCTTACCTCAAAGAAACAGTGCTTCGGAATGAAAGGTCGAAAGTGATGCTGAATGAAACTTGTACTGAACAACAACTCTCAAAGTATCTAAATATTCACAAAATACGCTCGATAATATATAGAGAGAAAAAAAGAGAAAGCTTATGTTTCTGGTGTGATTTTCAATTCTAACTTAGCCCTCTATTTATAGGAATATGTTAGCCCACCGAAGCAGACTTGACCTGCTACCTGATGGCTTTACCTGCTACTATTGCCACCCACCACATTTAAAATAAAATTAAGCACATTTCTTCACCAACCACAAGTGGGGCCCACTCAATTCTAGAATTTTCCACCAAAATCAATTATAACCCTAATTTCCGAATCAGTCACCTCTTAAAATTCATAACAAATCATTCGTTCATTTTTAACGGTTCAAAATTTGTGGACATATACTCAACTTATATATGTCTAACATATCCAAAAATCACAACGATCAAATGGTCAGATTAAAAATTATAACTCACGCAATATATCTCAAGAACAGTGATTTAATTTTTAATACTTCCATTCCGACAAAAACACCTCAACATTAATTCCTTCAATTATATCCACATAAAATAAATATAACCATCAATTATAAAATAAATATTTTCTTATCATATAAATCAATAATTAATTATTCACAAATAATATTACAGAATCACAATTATGACAACTAGGTCGTTCCTAGGAAAGAGGTGGCTTTCCGATAAGGATTTCTCCTTACTGGCGCGCAATTAGGTGACCAAACCTCTCCTTAGACAGAACTTTTTAGACATTGCCAATAATGCTATCTAATAATATTATTCAAATAATATGAATTATTGATCTGATAATGAGAAATACTGTGTAGTGACAATTATTAAAACAACAATAATATAAAATATCAACGCAGCAATTATTGAATCAATAAAATAGAATATAGAAAATTAATTACTGTAAAAATTATTGAGTAGTGCCTTCTTACGTAAGAATCAATAATTAAAAAATATTGTGCAATACCATGTGCTACTGCGCAACCACGCGTATTAATGTATTTTAACCACCGGGTAATCCAACAGTATTCACAGTAACAACTACGTCGTTATTTATAAAAACTCAAACTTGTCATTTTCTTCATTCGACAATTATTCTCATATAAATGGTCATTTAATACAGCATTTATTTAATATTCCCGGCAAGAAGAATATTCCACGACCAAACGAATATTCCCCGACAAAAATAAATATTTTATAACCACTTGCTTATTTTGTAAAATTTGCACATTTCACCCATAACCAAAGTATTATATCAAATTAACTCCTAATTATTTGAAGATAATAAATAGAGAAAATTAAATATTATTCATAATAAGTTGGGGTCATACAACCTCCCCTCCTTATGAAATTTCGTCCTCAAAATTGACGTACGTACTTGGTGTTTCGAAAAGGTGAGGGTACCTCGCTTTCATTTCCAATTTCAACTCCCAAGTCATTTCCTCAATAGCATGGTTCCTCCACAAAACCTTGACTTGTGGTATAACCTTTGTTCGTAGGATATGCTCTTTCCTATCCAATATCTTGATAGGTACCTCCTCGTACGTTAAATCTTCGGCTATCTCGTCTGGTTCTAACGCAATAATGTGGTTTGGGTCTTTCACATATTTACGAAGCATAGATATGTGAAAAACATTATGAACACGAGACATGCTTGGAGGTAACACGAGTCTATAGGCCACATTTTCTACTCGGTCAAGAATCTGAAATGGACCAATAAATCGTGGATTGAGCTTGCCTCTCTTCCCGAATCTTGTAACTCCCTTCCATGGAGCAATACGTAACAGTATATGATCTCCAATATTAAACTCCACGTCCTTTCGATGAAGATCAGCATAACTCTTTTGTCGATCTTGTGAGGTCTTTATACGTTGTCTGATCATTTTAATTTTTTCTGTAGACAAGCGTACTAATTCTAGTCACAAAAACATTGCTTCTCCCACCTCGTCCCAGCATACTGGAGAACGACACTTTCGTCCATATAAAGCCTCGAATGGAGCCATGCTTATACTTGCTTGATAACTGTTGTTGTAGGAGAATTCCACCAGTGGCAAGTACTTATCCCAACTTCCTTTAAAATCTAGGACACAGAGTCTTAATAGATCTTCAAGGGTTTGAATAGTGCTTTCTGATTTCCCGTCCATTTGAGGATGGTATGCTGAACTGAATCATAAATCTGTGCCCATAGCTTTCTGCAAGCTAACCCAAAATCGTGAAGTGAATCTTGGGTCACGATCCGAAACTATGGATACTGGCATGCCATGCAATCTCACAATCTCATTTACGTACATACTAGCAAGACGTTCAAGGGAATAAGTCTCACGTATAGGCAAAAAATGAGCAGACTTGGTTAATCTATCAACAATAACCCAAATTGCATCTATGCCTTGAGAAACCTTGGGAAGACCCGTAACGAAATCCATGGTAATGTGTTCCCACTTCCACTTTAGAATCTCAAGTGGTTGCAATGGACCCTTTGGCACTTGATGCTCTGCTTTTACACGTTAACAAGTTAAACACCTCGAGATAAACTCCGCGATATCTCTCTTCATATTGCTCCACCAAAATGTATGTCGAATATCATGATACATTTTGGTACTCCCAGGATGGATTACAAATGGTGTGTTGTGTGCCTCCATCATGATTTTATGCTTCAAGTCAGAGTCTTTAGGAACGCAAAGTTTGGAGTTGACTCTAAGTATTCCTTCTTCATTAATTCTTGCCTCCGGAATAGCACCTTTTTGCACTTTCGTCTTCATACGTATCATCTCTAGGTCTGTGGTTTGAGCAGCTTTAACTTTATCAATTAAAGCCGGTTCTACTCGTATATTTGCCTTCATCATGTGGGTCCCTAGAGTCTTTAACTCTATCTCCATCCTTTGTAAGTCGTACAAAATGGGTCTTTGTGTTAACAACATCGCACTCGTACCCGCATATGATCTTCTACTCAATGCGTCAGCTACAACGTTCGCTTTTCCAGGATGATATTGAATGTTATGGTCGTAATCTTTCAATAACTCGAGCAAACGTCGTTGCCGCATATTGAGTTCCTTTTGGGTGAAGAAATATTTGAGGCTTTTATGATCCGTATAAATCTCCACTTTCTCCCCATACGTGGTAGTGTCTCCAAATTTTCAACGCGAAAAAGCGATTCGCTAACTCCGCATCATGAGTAGGATAATTCCTCTCATATTCTTTGAGTTGTCATGAGGCATAGGCTATGACTTTCCCATGTTGCATGAGAACACATCCTAACCCTTTGCACCAAGCATCGTCAGAGATAACAAATCCATCCGAACCAGATGGTATTGTCGTAACAAAATAAAAATTAACCTCCTCTTGAGCTCTTGGAAACTCTTCTCGCATTCCTCGCCCCATACGAATTTTGCATCTTTCCGAGTCAGCTGAGTTAACAGAGTAGCGATTCGAGAAAATTCTTCCACGAATCTCCGAAAATAACCAAATAAGCCCGTAAAGCTACGCACTTCGCCATCGACTTCTACCGCTTCCCAACTTTGGATTGCTTCAATCTTTGCCGGGTCAACAGATACTCCATGTTTTGACAACACGTGCCCAAGGAATGCTACTTCCTTAAGCCAGAACTCGCATTTCTTCAGCTTGGCATATAGCTTGTTGTCACAAAGTCTTTAAAGTACCATCTTCAAATGGTGCTCATGATCTTCACGGCTTTTAGAATAAATGATGATGTCATCAATAAAGACAATAACGAACTGATCCAAATATTCCTTGAATACACGGTTCATCATATCCATGAAAGCAGCAGGAGCATTAGTCAATCCAAAAGACATGACTATGAATTCATAATGCCCGTACCGAGTTCTGAAGGCAGTCTTTCGAAGATCCTCAGTTTTAATCTTCAGCTGATGATATCCATAACGAAGATCGATCTTTGAAAATTGTTGTGCTCCTTGCAACTTGTCAAACAGGTCATCAATGCGAGGTAGTGGATACCTATTCTTGATGGTGACATGGTTTAATTCTCGGTAGTCAATACAAAGTCGCATACTCCCGTCTTTCTTCTTTACAAATAAAACAGGAGCACCCCAAGGAGATGTACTAGGGTGAATGAAACCGATGTCTAACAATTCCTATAGTTGGGCTTTTAACTCCTGAAGTTCAATAGGAGCCATTCGATATGGGGTTTTAGAAATGGGCTTTGTACCCGGTTCAAGATCAATAAAGAATTCAACTTCACATTCTGGGGGTAGACCAGGAAGTTCTTCAGGAAATACGTCAGGAAATTCATTAACAATAGGAATATTATTCAAATCTGACGTGTTTTTGTTCAAGTCCATAATATGGGCTAAGAAAGCTTGACATCCGTTTTTTAATAAACGAATAGCTTTATGGCTTGATATGATAGTGACTGATTTTAGTGGTTTAGTTGCTTGTATTCGTATAACAGGTTGGTTAGGAATATGAAAACTAACAACCTTACGAAAACAATCAATTTTGGCATAATGAGTGGTTAACCAATCAATCCCTAAAATCACATCAAATGCAAGTATCTTTAAAGAAATAAGATCAATAGGTAATTTGATTGTGCCAACTTGGATCAAGAAAGATTTATAAACTATAGATGTAACGAAGGTTTCACCCAATGGAGTTTCAATAGATAAGCTACTGTCCAATTTCTCCGGAGTCAAGTTTAAATGTTGAGCACAAGCAGGAAAGATAAAAGAATGAGTAGAACTGGTATCTAGTAAGGTATAAACATCACAAGAGTTCAAGATTAGCTTACCCGTTATCACCTCATTCGGGTTTCTCGCATTTTGGCTAGTCATGACAAACGCCCTTCCTTGAACCACCGCCTTTGTTTTGTCCGTAGTCGCCTTTGGTGTCGTCGTCCCAGTTGGACTTAACTTTGCTACAATACAGAATTGGGCTATGTGACCGTCTTTTCCACAATTGAAACACACCTTGGAAGGCTGTGAATAGTTTGGACTTATGTGTCCCTCCTCTCCGTATCTGTAGCATCTAACTGGCGGTCGTTCTCCTCCTCTAGGATTTGTTATTGGTGCCGGTGCTGATGTCTTTCCGTCATTATTGAATCTCCTCCTTTTGAAATTTCCACTTGACTCACCTCTCCTAGTGTTATGGCCACGATGACCACCCGAGTGGTTACCTCTTTTGTTTGTATTCTTCCCTCCTCGCTGGTTATCATCGCTCCGATGAGTGCTGTCACCGGTATGACTCTGGTTGTGGTCCCTCGGTTGAACATACTCATTATCACGCTCTAATAATTGAGCCCTGTTTACAACATCTGAATATAAAGAAAATTTATGAGAGATAATGTATTGTCATATCTCGGGTTTTAGACCTCTCAGAAACATCCGCGTCATACGTTCCTCATTTTCTACCAAATGAGGTGCAAACCTGGATAACTCCGCGAACTTCGCACTCGATCGACACACCGCCATGTTGTTCTGCTCCAGCTTTAATAAACTTTACCTCCTTCATATGATTGAATACTTTCGTGAAAGTACTTGTCATTGAATAGATTCTGAAATTTTTCCCAAGACATGTCGAAAAGTACCGTGGTCAGTACGCTTCACGATTCCCACCAAGAATCGCCTCACCACGGAACATAAAGGTTTCGAATGGAACCTTCTGTTCCTCCATGCATCCCAAAACATCGAATATCTTGGTCATTTGCTTAACCCACGTTTCCGCCTTAATCGGATCGGGCTTTCCCCAAAAATCTGGTGGTCCCAACTCCTTGAATCGCTTGGTTTGTGATGAATCAGCAAGTTGCTATCATTTCCACCAATATTTTGTACACGAAGTCTCCTCGTCCGATTTTTTCATGAACTCAAAAAAAGCTTCTAAACATCGCATCATTCATCATTTGCTCGGTAGTGTTGTTTACAGGAGGAATATTGCCTTCCTGTTGCACGTTCCCTTTATTGGTAATCAAAGGTTGTTCCACAGTCTCATAGACTCCATTGTTAACGTTCTCAGCTGCCATTCTTAAAACTGTTATAAAA
Source organism: Panax quinquefolius (assembly GCA_020205615.1). NCBI lineage: Eukaryota > Viridiplantae > Streptophyta > Magnoliopsida > Apiales > Araliaceae > Panax > Panax quinquefolius. Next base: position 141,884,592 of record CM035156.1, read on the forward strand.
CAAGGGTTAATTAAACAAATTAATATATCACATAATATCCCTATATTATGACCGACCAACAAATAAGCTTAGGTAGGACACAGTAGCGAAGGATTTACTCATCTCTCCCCTCCTAGTTCTATTCTCCGATCTCCGCCATAGACCATATCCCTAAGCTCTGATACCAACTGTGACGCCCCCAAAATAGGTATACATCACCCATTCTGAGTCGCCAAATACATGTTACAGAAAATAACTACAACTTTATTATTACAATTGTCGTGCAAAATACGACAACACATATACTGTGAGTTTAAATACAAATATTGCTTTCTAGACAATATCCACACCCAGATAAAGTCCTCATTACAATTATTGACACACTATTTTACAGAATAGTGAGGACTGTTAAACAACTGTCTAGAACCATCATTCCACACCCCGACTACTTCCCGCTATGTTTTCACTTCCTGAGAAGAAAAATGGTACAAAAAGGAAAAGGGTGAGCTTAACTAGCCCAGTAAAGAATATTATGACTAAGATGATATATAAAAAATTATCCTTAGTCTTCAACAGGGAAAAATTTGATAGAATACAATAGACAACAAGTTTTAGATCAACAACTGCAGCGGAAACAATAATTCATTAGAAGAGTTAAGTAAAGAATGCAATCTACTATCATCTATGAATTTAAAAGTTCATCATCAATATTTTATCCTTGTAACATCAATCAATATACATCTTGCATCAAATATTCATCTTTACACTACGGGCCAAAGATATTCTTTTGTATCACAAGTTGGTCATGTTCATCTCAAAACCTGTTCATCTTTGCACTACGGGCCAAAGATATTCATCAGGTAATCATTCATCTTTGCACTACAGGCCAAAGATATTCATCAAGTATCACCATTAAGGACTGAGGATGATGAAAAACATTTAAGAGAACGAATCCAGTGAGACAGAAGGACAAATATTAGGGATTCGTAGTTCGGTTTATCCAAATTCAATAAATCTCCATAATAACCAAGTGTGAAGTAGAATAAAGATCAAAACATGGATACAATCAAGGATAGTAACCATAAAAGACATCTGGGATGAAAAAGAGAAAATTTTATTTTTCGGTGAATAGTGTTGTATACGTGAATAGTGTCGTATACGTGAATAGTAACCCCGACACAAAAGTTCCAAATTTGATTAAAAAGTTCAAACCAACATTTCTATATAATGATATTGAAGAAAATAATATCATTTGAGAAGAAAATAACATCCCTTACCTCAAAGAAACAGTACTTCGGAATGAAAGGTCGGAAGTGATGCTAAATGAAACTTGTACTGAAAAACAACTCTCAAAGTATCTAAATACTCACAAAATACACTCGATAATATAGAGAGAGAAAGAGAGAAAGCTTATGTTTCTGGTGTGATTTTCAATTCTAACTTAGCCCTCTTTTATAGGAAAATGTTAGCCCGTAAGCAAGGCATTTGACCGCTACCTAATGGCTTTACCTCGCTACTATTGCCACCCACCACATTTGAAATAAAATTCAAAGACATTTCTTCACCAACCACAAGTGGGGCCCACTCAATTCTAGAATTTTCCACCAAAATCAATTATAATCCTAATTTTCGAATCACTCACCTCTTAAAATTCATAACAAATCATTCGTTCATTTTTAACAGTTCAAAATTTGTGGACATATACTCAACTTATATATGTATAACATATCCAAAAATCACAACGATCAAATGGTCAAATTAAAAATTATAACTCACGTAATATATCTCAAGAACAGTGATTTAATTTTTAATACTTCCATTCCGACAAAAACACCTCAACATTAATTCCTTCAATTATATCCACATAAAATAAATATAACCATCAATTATAAAATAAATTTTTTCTTATCATATAAATCAATAATTAATTATTCGCAAATAATATTACAGAATCACAATTATGACAACTAGGCTGTTCCCAGGAAAGTGGAGGCTTTCCGATAAGGATTTCTCCTTACTGGCGCGCAATTAGGTGACCAAACCTCTCCTTAGACAGAACTTTTTAGATATTGCCAATAATGCTATCTAATAATATTATTCAAATAATATGAATTATTGATCTGATAATGGGAAATACTATGCAGTGACAATTATTAAAACAACAATAATATAAAATATCAACGTAGCAATTATTGAATCAATAAAATAGAATATTGAAAAGTAATTACTGTAACAATTATTGAGTAGTGCCTTCTTACGTAAGAATCAATAATTAAAAATATCGGTAATATCGTAGTGCTATCGCAAGCAACCACGTATTATTATCGTATTTTAACCACCGGGTAATACGACAATATTCACAGTAACAACTACGCCATTATTTATAAAAACTCAAACTTGCCGTTTTCTTCATCCGACAGTTATTACATTACAAATGGTTTTACTGTCGCATTTAATATTCCCCGTGAAAAAAATATTCCACGACCAAACGAATATTCCCCGACAAAAATGAATATTTTATAACCACTTGCTTATTTTGTAAATTTTGCACATTTCACCTATAACCAAAGTATTATATCAAATGAACTCCTAATTATTTCAAGATAATAAATAGAGAAAATTTAATATTATTCATAATAAGTTGGGGTCTTACACCTAAGGTTCGTATTTATAGCATTCTTCAACTTGGCTTTTTGGTCATTTTTGTGATAACCCGAGAAATTAGACAAATTATTAAAGTCTTAAATGATGGATTTAAGGTTCAATATTAGAACCTAGACAGAAAATAAGTGTATGGATTTGACATTTTTGAGAAAGAATTTTAAGGATTTCAAAATCTTTTGGTGAATTATTCAAGATTAAGTATATGTGAATATGTTCTGTGTATATGGTATTATATGTGTTCAGTATGTGGTTAAGAGTCAAGGTTTGACCAGACATATTTTATCAGTGTCAAACCCTAAGTATATATTAAGAACGTTATCGTTCAGTTAGAAAACCCTAGCAATGGGTAAGAAACCCTAGAAATCGATTCTGAAACTCTAATTTCAGTTCCGGGGATCTCGAAACCCTAATTCAGATATTCAAAACCCTAATTTGGGAAATCAAAGGGTAAATATAATGGCTTAAGTATTTTTTAGTATATATTAGGGATAACCCTAATTGCTAAATTAGAAACCCTAATGCTAAGTATAAAACCCTAAGGGTTAAAAGTTATGTGTGTAATGGATATGAATATTATGTGATGATTTATATTTGTTTATTAATATAAACAAATAAAAGAAACTAAGGTAATCTAATTATATATTAGGTATAAAAAATTGAATAACTTAAATGTTATGGTATGGGAGAATTTTAGTATTTAAAATATATACTAATTCTAAGAGATTTATTTTATACATCTCAGTTAATTAATTTTATAAACTAATTATAACAAGTCTAATTGGGTAAAGGAAATGAATGTGCATGAGTAAGAATTTATATTATAATTGAGGAAATAAAAACTCTAATTAAATAATTAGGAAATGATAGAATTAAAGGTAATGGACTATGTAAATTACATGAACCAAACATGTTAAGTAGAGAGCCCAAAAAAACTACATTTGTAAGCCCAAAAGAATTTGATTAAAGCTCAATCTCTTAGCCCAATTGAAGAGGAGCATTTTAGTCATTGGAGATATACTAAATATTACATAAAAAAAACAATCTTGGACAAACTTAATGCCACTTGGCCGGATGGGAAAGGAAAAAATAGGAGCATGAAACAGAGATATTGGATGAAATGTTTATTAGATATACATAATATATCTCTATATTTTTACAAACAAAAGAAAAACCAATTCCATTTCTCTCACGTTTCTTATTAGTTAAAACAAAGAAAATCAAATAGAGAGAGAGAGAAGCCATATTTTGGCAGCTCCCAAGATAGAAGGGAATAGAAGATTTTTATCATCCATGACATCCAAAATCCATCACATAGCTTGGAAGAAAAAGATATGTCAAGAAATCAAAGGTATAAAATGAAACCTAAGTTATCCTTTTTAAGTTATTTTGATGGTATAAAGATCTAAGGTTTTAAAACTCAAAAATCTTAGATCTACGTGATTTAGAGTGTTTTATTTGTGGATCTATCCATTTTAAGTGTCAAAAGTTAGATCAAAAGCAAGAAAAGTGAAGCTAGGTTTTTAAAGTGTAGAAAATCCTAATTTTCTTAGTATTGATAGTGTTTAATCTTGTGTTTGATGATTGTTTGATGAAATAGATCATGTGTCATGGTGGAATCAAGGGTATATGTAGTATTAGTAAGTTTTATGATGAGTTATGTTGGTTATTATGTGAAAACATGAAAGTTTCTTAGAAATCACAAAGGGTTGAAAATCAGATTTTGGTGAAAATGGAACATGAAATTCAAATGACCATATCTCCAATTATATTTCGAATTTTTGAGTGTGGTCAAGTCCTAGAGATAGATCTATGAGTTTTCTAACTTATCCAAGTGGAATCACTGGAAAAGGTGTTGTAGATTTTTGCGTGGACTGATGTATTCTAATTTTTATATCGATATTATTTATATATTAGGTCTTCAGACAAAGCTTAATAAATCGCGTAACGGTAATCAACGAAACAGACAAGTTTTTCTTAACTCTATTTAGAGTTGTTTCATTCAGATATGCTTATGGTTAATCATTGCTGATTTCCATGTAAAATTATACTATGTACATATTGCATGTATAAGTCAGGTATGAAAGGCTGATCACTTTCATTACCATTCGGACTAGATAAATTTGTTCATGTTTAATACTTGTTCAGTCAAAAGTTTGTTCGGACTAGTTCTCAACTATATTGATGAATTATAGCCAGCTTATTATTCAGTCTCTTTCAATCATGATATGTCCTTAAATAAAATTTAAACTTGCTGGGCAACTTTCATGCTCACCCTTGCTATATCATGATAAAATATTGCAGATTAAGGCGAATGCGTTGGATACAAGGAAATGTTAAAGATAGTTCCAGCTTTAGTTTACATGTGCAATTAGATTGGTAATAGTATTTTATAATAAAATCTTTGTATGTCAGATAGGATAATGAATTTTGTATTAAGTGAAGGTTTTTGACCTTGGGGTAATGTGTAAAGTGTATTGTATAAACAATTTATGTTTATATCTTTTGCAAATAGTTATAGAATGATTGTACCAGATCCGTGGGGATTTGGGACTCGGATTTGGGGCTGTCACAATTTTTTTGCAACTTGCCTCTACAAATATCTGATCTGATGACTATTATCATGCTTGGGAGTTAAAAGCATGTCATGTGCAGCCTAGGGACTTGAATGGTGACTCCTAACCTACTTGTGAGCTAGTTAGGTTTGTTTAGTACCTTAATTATGCCCTAATCTTCACTAATCTTGATTAGAGTTTTGTTTTTAATGATTAGGAATGTTAAATGATGTTTATTAGTACCTAATTGAAGTTTACTAACCATGATTAGGTGTTAAGATAATCTAATTAGGGTTAAATTAGCTAATTAGGGTTAGGTTTACTAATTAGGATTAGGGTTTTGCTTATTAGGGTTACTAACCTAGATTTCTTGTTAATCCTAACAAGCACGACAAAGCAACTTGTCAAAACAATTACACCAAAAAGTCCGATTACGGAAAAAAAAAAATTAAGCACGAGGTGTCAAGCACGACGTTTTTCAAACAAAAAATTATTTGGTCAAATTTGTTGAATAAAGTATATATTAACACATAACACATTCAGAACGGAAAAATTTTATTTATATAACTGGATTTTACACATACGAGTCTTATTAGGGTTTCAGGATTTTACAATTTATATGATAAGGAAAATATTTATTTATGTGGATATAAATGGAGGAATTTTTAGAAAAGTGAGAATTGTTGAAAATTGATATTTTATATTTTTTGATAAAATAACTAATTTAAATATATTATTATATTACAATAATATAATAATGGTAATATTTACAATGAATGTGTGATATATGAATAAATGAGGAGGAAGAGTATTTTTGTTACAATAAATGATAAAAACATGTTGGTGGACCCCATTTTTGACTGAAATTTGATTATAGCCTGCAAAATCGTCCGTATGTGGATTTCGGTCAATTTCTGTTTAGAATTTGGAAAAATTTAAAGCTACAAAGTTGTAGAGAATTAAATTTCCTATGGAATGGACATAAAATTCGAATTTTTCTGATAAAAGGGCTATTTATTATGAATTATTAAAGTTTCGAAATAATTGATTTTTGAGTTTTAATTTTTTTTTTAAAGAAAAAATATTTTAATTATGTTGGTGGGCCCCACTTGTATTGAAAATGTGCTGAGTTCAGATTTTTGGAAGTGGTGGAAATTTTTTATAAATATTAATATTTTATTAAATTTTCTGCTTTAGTGTTCTAAGCATTTTCCTATAAATAGGGTGCTTAGGTTAAAATTAAAAATCACACCAGAAACTGAAGTATTCTCTCTTTATATTATCGAGCGTATTTTTGCGAGTATTTTGATACTTTTAGTGTTGCTATATCTGATGTAAAGTTCCCTTGATTATATCGATATTCCAAATTAGAAGTATTATTCTTTTGAGTTAAGGGATGTTATTTTCTTCGTAAATGATATTATTTTTTCAATATCATTATGCCAAAATATTGGTATGAATTTTATTGTGAAATTTCTACCTTTTTGTGTCGGGGTTACTATTTATGTATACAATACTATTCACGTATACAACACTATTCACGAATACGGCACTATTCACTAAAAAATAAAATTTTCTCTTCTTTGTCCTAGATGTCTATTTTTGTTACTATCTTTAATTGTATCCATATTTTGATCTTCATTCTTGAATTTTACTCCACTATGGTATATTATGGGGTGTTTTTGTATATGGATAAACCGAAGTATGAATCCTTAATATTTATTCTTTTGTCTCACTGGATTCGTTTTCTTTAAAATATTTTTCATCATCCTCAGTCCTAAATGATGATATAACTAAATATCTTTGGCCTGTAGTGCAAAGATGAATGATTTCCTGATGAATATCTTTGGCCCGTAGTGCAAAGATGAACAGTTGTTGAGATGAACATGACCAACTGATGAATATCGTTGGCCTGTAATGCAAAGATGAATATTTGATTCAAAATGTATATTGATTGATGTTACAGGGATAAAATATTGATGTTGGACTTTTAATTCATAGATGATAGTTGATTTCATTCTCTACTTAACTCTTCTAATGAATTGTTATTTCTACTGCGACTATTGATCTGAAACATGTTGTTTATTATATTCTATCAGATTTTTTCCCTATTGAGGACTAACAATAATTTGTTCTATATTATCTTAGTCATAATATTCTTTACTAGGCTAGTTGAGCTAACCCTTTTCCTTTTTGTTCCATTTTTCTTGTCAAGAAGCAAGAATATAGCGGGAAGTAATTGGGGTATGGAGTGATGTTCCAAGGTAGTTGTTATAGTAGTTCTCACTATTTTGTAAAATAGTTTATCAATAATTATAATGAGGACTTATTTGAGTGTGGATATTGTCTAGAAGACAATATTTGTATTTAAACTCACAGTTTATGTGTTGTCATATTTTGCACGACAACTGTATTAATAAAGTTGTAGTTGTTTCTGTACCATGTTTTTGGCGACTCACAATGGGTGATGTATACCTATTTTGGGGGTGTCATAGAAATAATTCAGATTATACAATATATACAGTGTAAGAACTAGGGAACTTGCGTAATCATAGATTCCTTGCATGAAGTAAATGCATATGTTAGGATACTTGTCTTTAGCGTTGATTACCAGTTATAGCAAAATATCACCTCAATGAATTATATTATCCGATTTATGTATGTATGGGTATTCATTAGTCACACACACCTTGATATACATATTCACATACATTTATCACACATATTTAAACTCATGTAGGCCATACATAGTCAAACTCATAGCTGTATAATTCACATTGTTCTTACTTTTGAAAATCTTTAGTATATATGCTCATCTTTTATTTGTATTCGTGAAATATCACATACTTCATGTATTCTAGTTTATGTTGCTTCACATATTCATGTTAAAGAACCTTTAAGCTAGGGTTGGCCCTTTGTTAAATTTACTCATAAATTTCCATTTTACAAAGTTAAAATAGCTCAGTATATCAATTACTAACCATAACGTTCATTAAACCACATAACATTGCCAAACAACCTCTTTCTACGCATGCTTATATGTATTAGATTTATTTATATGTAATTAGTATGACTCTTTACTTAGAACTCTTTTAGTTTATGCTTGCGTAGTCTATAGCGTGTTTAACTAGATGTGTGAATATGTCAGTTATCTCTAGAGGCATAAAGAATCTTATCACAGTTGCTCAAAAGTTCACAATACAAGTCGTAGAGTTTTCAACTCAATTGGTTTTCAAATATTAAGATTTCATGACAAACAAACTAAGCATGCAAAGTATGTTGAATTCACATTTCATATGTATTTATAAAACTAACTAAGTTGCGAATACATGCTTAAAAGGTTAGATTTGAAAAAGGCGTAAGGTTTTCTAAACATAGAATGGAGAAATGACACACAATTTGGGACACTCCCTCATAATACTCAGTATTGGTATTACCATTAGCATTTTTAGATTTATTTGATATTTGTCCACCAATGAGCATATGTGACACCCCCAAATCCAGGTTACCTGACCCCCGAGTTTGGTGTTCACAATCCACAACATAATAGCATCTAACCACCCATTTAAATATAAATAGTAATACATACCACATTAACATATGTTGTTAATAAATTAATCCAAGGTCCGCTAACCTTAACATTTCAAACATACCCCTTAGATATACAAAAAGGGTTTACAATACAACATAATGAATATGCTAATCATAACTAATTTATAACTATGCCTTTGCCTTTATCCTTCACAGCACCTTCTGCCACTTCTTCCCTAGCTGAAAAGTTTTATTTAGCAAGGGGAGCAACAAATTTGCCCCGCAAGTTAATATATACAATAAATGTATAAGAATCAATAAGAACAGACTATCTAATTTGATAGAATGAAACCAAAGTTCGAGGGACTTTAAAATAGCTGAACAAATTGTTATTCAATAACAAGTCTTCTCACCATCTATGCAACACAATAATTTGATAATGAAAAGTACAACACTTTCAAAGTTTCTATGATATTCTAATGAATAATCAAGAATCAATTCTACGCAATAAAAAAGTGGAATGTTTTCCAGATTTATGCTGAGTGATCACACAAGATCTAGAACTTATCTTCTCAGGTAGATATCAAAGATTTACTTTGATATATACTCAGGTGTATCAAATAACTATAAAGATTAAATCATACCCCTCTATAAGTACTTAGAGCCGGCCAACTCCTTGTACCCTATATTATGCATAATACTTAATTGTGCGCAAAGGCCAAATATACGACCAATAAAATATTCCCTTTATATAAAAGGTTGTTCTTCTTAGTCTCAGAATCAAAATTTGTATTTAACAACGAAATACTGTGATTTCGATTTCTAATTACTTTTTGATCTAGCCAAAATGATTGGCATCGATCTGTCAATAATAATTAAATTCTCTTCTCAAACCTATCAAGTTCTAACAAATGTTCGTCTAGCCAGAATAATTGACCAAGATATTTCTCAACATAATTCGACAATAAACATGAATTATCTGTACTGTCAATACTAGCTTCTACGGATATAAATATCCAACAACAGTTATTCTACGAACGTATATTTTACGAATCAGTAATTCAATTTGAATTATTAAACATGCACTAACTGCGAATAATCAACAATAAATTCTTGGACGTGGTATAATTAACAATAATTAACCACCATAATAATTAAACAATATTAACTCAAGGTTAAGTTAGGAAACTTGCATTCTTCGCTGATTACAGCTACACAATATAATTCACTATGTTCGTAAGAAGTATAATCTACAACGTCGGTCTCACAATTAGCAAAATCATTTATAACATACAACACTGTAATTCACAGTTTAAACTTTCCCCTAGACACATTACCACGTAGCCAGATCAGTGTTAATAACATAGTTAAACACTTAACAAGTCTAACTATTTCGGTCTAGTTGGACTTCGGTCCATTCTCAGTGTTCTGGTCACCCTATCTGACAATTAACACAGTTATTGTTAATTAAATCTATTTCTAAGCTTCAATATTATTTTAGATAACTCAAATAACATTAATAATATTTTTCGGAAGCTTCTAATAATTTATAAGCAATTATTATAATTTATAATAATTTTTTAAACATCAGAATTATTTTTAAATGATTTAATTATCAAATAATCTTATCGTCATTAATATTTAATAATGCTAAAATATTAATGACAAACTTGTCAAAATATTAAAGTTATTATTAATAACTTAAAATATTTTTAAATCAACAATATTCTACTTAAATGATTTTTTTTAATAATTAAAATCATTTTTAAATCATCACCATTAATATTTAAATATTAATTGAATTATTAACCAAATATTAAAAGTCATTAATTATAACTTAAAATTTTTTTAATTTTTTTTCCCATTTTTAAATGATTTTTAAATCAATAAAATCATTTTTCTATCATTTATTTAATTTAATAATTAAATAAATCATTATCATTAATATTAATTTATTAATGAAGATTCTCCAAAATATTAAAAATTAGATTTTATAATTCAAAATATTTTTCTAACACTTTATTCTCATTTTAAATGATTTTTAAATTAATAAAATCATTTTTAACTTATTTATTTAATTTAATAATTAAATAAATCTAATATCATTAATTATTAATTTATTAATGAAAATTCTCTAAAAATATTAAAAGTTACATTTTATAACTCAAAATATTTTTAAATACATTATTCTTATTTAAAAGGATTTTTCATAATATTAAATCATTTTCCTCTAATTTATTTAATACAATAATTAAATAAATTAAATACCTTTAATATTTAAATAATTATAAATATTAAAGAAAAATATTCCAATTGGTCAAAATATATTTTTCATAATTTAAAATAATTTTTAAAACCATTTTTGGTAATTTTTATAATTTATTTTCTATTTTTAATCATTTTCCGGAAATTAGGAAAATAAAAATAAATAAACTGTCGCTATAGGCCTTTAGCGACACATTCTGTAGTCTTAGGTGTTCTTGAGCTCAAGAACACTGTCAGACTCGAGTTTAAGGGTCATGGTTTGGCCGTGTGTAATTTTCAATCCAAAATGTTTTTGGGCAATTTCTAACCATGATGTTGTAGTGTTCATGTAACACTACAAGAATCAACCATTAACAACGTTATAACATAACTCAAATGTACGATCCAAGCCTTATAAGTCGCTGACCGAATATTTATGGGTTTTCTAGAAACCCAGATAGTTCGACTGGCCATCTTGAAGCTCAATTATTTACATGTTCTGGTCATTGTAATAATGTTATTACGGTTTTAATTCATAGCCCATATGTCAAGGAACATATAGCAAGCAACAAATAGATCAGAGCATAACACAATAACCAGATTTAATCTAGTCAAAAACTGTCAGAAAGTTCATCCTAGCAATTTCTGGAATTTCCAGAAAATCATATTCATGACCGGATGGCCTGGTTTGACTGTTCATAAAATCCCACATGTTTGTTATTTAAGAGATATAAAGGTATAGATCTCAAGTACACATATCAGACTACACACTGGTTATCATAACATTAACATAACTCCTAAATACTGACAGATCAAGGAAATATAAAAACTTGTCAGACCCATTTTTACACGTTCCGGGTTACCCAGATTTCAGTCGGTCAAGCTCGGTCAACGGTGTTTGACCACGAATAAAATGAAATCTAGACATCTAATTTCTTAGCTTTCACTAGCAGAATAAAGATCTCATATCCGACTATCGATTTAAAACATAAAACATTAAAAAGCATGAACAGTGAAAGATTTGAAGCCTCTGACATTACCTTGTCAGACCTCATTTTGAGTTCAAGAACAGTTTTGAAAAAACTCTACTTTTTACCCACTTTGATGCTATGGATCTATGGTATATCACCATAGATCATCATAAAACACCTTATAACACTTATATAAACACAAAAACACAAATTTGACTTAAGCATACAAGATCAAAATAGATTTAGGGCTTATACCTTCTAGTTTCCAATTCTTGATCTATGCTCTCCAATCTGATTTTAGGTGCTCTAGAGAGTTAAAATGTGACTGATACACTAGTCTAACTCGTGACTTTAGAGAGAGAAGGAGTTGGTGAGAGCTTGGAGAGGAAATAAGTAAAATGGTTACACTTTCTCTCTCTTAATAACTTTATATAATATGATGCAATGAATCTTTCTTGCCTAGATGATGTTATAGACTGATTTGCTAGAGTTTAATGAGTCACCAAGTCAATGTAGTGGTTCAACAACTAAAGTTGCTAGCAAAAATTACAAGTTACATAATAAAATATACTTAAAAGGGCATTTAGGTCTTTTTCCCCCAAATTTAATAGCATTCTTGACAATTGCACAAACCCTTAGGGTTTAACCCTAAGGTTTTAACCTTTAGGTTTTAAATCACTAACTTTCTAGGATTTTCTAAATTAGGGTTTTAATTTAAAAAATTAAAAATTTGAAACTAAAATTAGGGTTTCCTAATTAAATTAGGTTTTCTTAATCATATTAGTGTTTAATAAACACATTATGCTCACCAATTAGGATTAGGGTTTCTTAATTAGGGTTTAGGATTCTTGGATTTTAAATTAGGGTTTTCGACGTACAATTAGGGTTTTTAACTGTACAATTGGTTTTTTTAATCTGAGATTAGGGTTTCTAATCCCTTATTATGGTTTATTAATTACAAACCTTATCCGATCAATTATTGATCAACATTCCTATACAGTACAAACATGTATCCATCAATACAATTATTTTAATTTCATTTTCTACTGAATCCCTATCCAGAAATTAGGGTTAGGGTTTTCTAAAGCTGTTAAGCACAACTCTACTCTAATTTCTCAGTCAATACACAAATTGATCATACCCCGAGACACGTATCATAGATACACAGTACAATATTAACAGTGAATGTCAATATTAAAAAAAAATATTCGTGAAATTTGGATTATTTGAAATCCCGGTTATCACAGCATACATATACACCCAATTACACATAGAATTATATAATCCATGTACATTGGTTTATTTCAAATAATATTTACATTAGACTAGGATATAATTTAGTTGGGTACCAATATTACTTATTATTCCAATTCTACATAATTATTTAGTATTAATTATTTATTAATTGAAAGTTATTTTCCCTCATTGGTTTAGAATACCAATTTAAATACTCCCACACACATCATGGGGTCACATAAGACTCTTTCATACCACTTAGTAAATTACTTTAGTCAAGCTTACTTTTATCATATAGTTTTATATAATAATCATTCACATTCCAATGTCACACCTCATTTTATATTGAAGGAAAAACGTTATTATATATGATTTCTCCTTACATGCTATTGTTCATGATAATAGGAATTAGTCAATCACATTATGTAATTATTTATTTATTAATAGTACTAATTAATTTAATCCATTTCATCATTAATTAAATTAGTACTTTCTCATTTCACTACTTTGCCATAATAGGCATAATTTCACAAGCTTAAACTAAGCTTTTCATCACTTCTACTACATTGCTTAATTATCACGTGCTTATTCAATTAAATTAATTACCATAACTCATACCAACACTACATATATATATATATATATATATATATATATATATATATATATATATATATATCACATTCAAATAAATATTCAAACAATCTTTATCCTCAATATTATAATTTATTAAAATTCACCGGTATTACATCATCCCCCTTATAAGAATTACATCCTCGAATTGTACAAGGTTACACAAATAAATGGGGATAACCCTTCAGATCTTATCTTCTAATTCCCACACGGCCTCTTTCTATTATCATAGTTTCACTTGAACCACTTTTTACGTAAGATATAATTTTATTCCTCAACGTTTGCTCTTTTCTATCTAGTATTTGAATAGGAATTTCCTCATACGTTAGATTTTTCTCTACTTGAATGGGCTTGTAGGAGATCATGTGTCTATAGTCGGGCTTGTATGGACGTAACACCAAAATATGAAACACGTTGTGGATATGTTCCAATTCATGTGGTAATGCCACTTCACCGACTCGTTTCAATATCTCGAATGGTCCTATGAACCTCAGACTCAATTTCCCTTTCTTTCTGAATCTGATCTTTCCCTTCTAGGGAGACACCTTCAAAAACACAAAAACTACCGACTTCAAAGTCTCAGTTCTAACAATGCAAATCGGCGTACTTCTTTTTGCGATCTTGAATTGCTACCAATCTGGCCCTTATCATTGTTACCACATCGGCCGTTTGTTGAACTAATTTTGGTCCGAAAAGTCATCGTTCTCTGACTTTGTCCCAACACAATGGTACACTTTCTCCCATGCATAAAGAACTTCATTTGGCAGCATACCAATACTCGCATGTTAACTATTATTGTAAGTGAATTCTACCAATGGTAAGTGGTCATCCCAATTCCCTTTAAAGTCCATCACGCAAGCTCTAAGCATGTCCTCCAACGTTTGTATGGTTCGTTCACTCTGCCCCTCAGTTTGAGGGTGATAAGCAGTACTTAATCTTAACTAAGTTCACATTTATCATTGCAAACTTTTCTAGAATTTTGACATGAAATGCGAATCTCGATCGGAGACAATCGACACTATCACTTCATATCACGATACAATTTCCTTTACAAATAAATTTGCTAATTGGTTCAAATTGAATCGGATCTTGATGAGTAGAAAATGAGATGTCTTCGTCAGTCGGTCCATGATAACCCAAATTACATCATAACCCTTATGTGTGATCGGAAGTCCAACCACGAAGTCCATCGTAATGTGCTCCCATTTGCATTTTAGTATTTCCAGTGGTTGAAGTAGTCCACTTGGCCTTTGATGTTCTGCTTTGACTCTTTGACAAGTAAGACATTTACTAACGCACTCTACAACCTCTCCTTTCAAATTAGGCCACCAAATGTGGTGTCGAAGATCCCGATACATCTTTGTGCCTCCTGGATGAACAGAATATGTCGTATTGTGTGCTTCGTGCAAGATTTTCTCTCTCAGTTTGGTTACAGCTGGAACCCATACTCGACCCTCAATTCTAAATATACTGTCCTTATCCATTTTGAACTTTTCTTCCTCATTTTCTACTATTCTCTTCCTTATCTTCTCACATTCTTCATCTTTCTCTTGTGCTTCCTTTATTCTATCCAATAAAGTCGGGTGAGCTTCCATCACGAATAATTTTCCTTTCGCTTCTTTTGGTTCCTCCAACTCTATTTCCAAATTTTCCATTTCTCTTATTAATTCCTCCTAAGTTGTTAATTTGAATAACTTCTCCCTTCCTTTTCTACTCAAAGCGTCGGCTACTACGTTTGCTTTTCCCAGGTGATAAAGAATTTTGCAGTCGTAATCCTTGAATAATTCCAACCACCTTCTCTGTCGCATATTCACCTTCTCTATCGCAAATTCCATTTTGATCTATCACATGTCCTAAAAACTTAACTTTCTCCATCCAAATTTCAAATTTCAAAAATTTAGCGTACATCTTTTCCCTTCTCAATGCTTCCAATACCATCTTCAAGTGTTCAGCGTGCTCTTCCTCAGTCTTTGAATAAATTAAAATGTTGTCGATAAATACTACTACGAACTTATGTAAGTATGGCTTGAAAACTCGGTTCATCAAGTCCATGAATGCTGCCGAAGCATTAATTAATCCAAATGACTTCACTAGAAATGTGTAATGTCCATAACGAGTTTAGAATACCGTCTTTGGTATGTCCTCATCTCGCACTTTCAACTGGTGATAACTCGTCCGTAGATCTATCTTGGAAAAACACTTCACTCCCTTCAGTTGATCGAAAAGGACGTCTATCCTTGGCAATGGATATCTATTCTTAATCATCACGGCTTAACTCCCGATAGTCGATACAGAGCCTCATTGATCCATCCTTTTTCTTTACAAATAACACTGGTGCTCCCTAAGGAGACACACTTAGCCGAATGTGTAACGCCCCGAAATCCGGTCTATTTTTACACCCGGATTTCGTACGTCAGGATCCCACTTCTTTCCAAACATACATCATTATATAGCTAAATATAACTACATACATTCTCAAATCTCAGGTTATAATACCTAATAAAATCGTTCATTACAAATAATGATAATTATATTATTCTTTTCATCTTACATAAGTGACTTTGATCCGCCACAAAGGATACATAAAAATTCATTAAACTATTCTATAGTTTAATTACATTATCCTACATTACAAGTCTTGGCTTGATCTTCATGCTCATTCATATATTTAATGACACTTCGTCTAGATACCGATCAGCTTGATCTTTACGGGATCCTTAAGTTTTTTCTAACATCGTTCACTAAAAATGTTTTTATTTAAAGCAAGTGTGAGCATTCAATTGCTCAACAAGTCATAGCAGTTGAATAAATAACTTCTAGAATTCAAACATTCCTTTAGAACTTTGATAACCAAACAAAGGTTATGAAGCAGCTTGAATAATATGAATAAACAATGATTCCTATCATTTAAAACATTTGTCATATTCACTTTAAAATACTTTCATTCTTCTACTTTTTTCATACACATCATGTCTGGATAGAATCAATAGCACAGACTTAACAATAACGGTTCATATATAAATAGAACATTCTCATATTGAACAGTTCAATCACAAAATAGTTCCTCTCATAGAAACACCGAAGTGTTAAAATTATGGCACAAGGCCTCATACATTCTACCACCTTGTACAAATATCACACATTTGCACATAGACAAAACTTCTCAAGTTCAACATCTGAGAAGTTTAAGAAACTATCATTCATTTAGAATATGAATGAAGTTAGGAAACTTGTCTTACGCACAGCTACAACTTATAATTTATGCTGAACTGCTTATTCTAATCCCTATATAACACATAAGGAATAACACATACACCAATTAGTCATATACTTGACTTTACGCATTGGTTTACTTAGCTTTGCTTCTTAGGGTTTGTGTTCTTGAAATCTAAGTTTACGTGACCAACTTTCTTCTACCGCTTTACGGCTTCATGACATACGGAGATGTCTTACTCATACTATCATTATCTTTTAGGATTTACATTCTTATCTTCTTCTTATAACTCTTCTAGGACTCAACACATATCGTGTCTCTGCTAGTAGTCCATTTGGTACTCTAAGTGGTTTCCCACAAACAACCAATAAACAAGTTTCCGTCTCATCTATACTGTTTTCACAGTGAGTTAGATCGGTTACAAGTTTTTTATATACCTCCGCTCTCTGAAGGAACTATTTAGCCCAGCTCCCATACATCAACCATCAGAGGATACGATTGTACTACAACCTAAACTCATCTTAACTTATCCGAACCATTAAAACTATAATGTTCGTTAAGTAAATTTCTCATTCCTTATATCTTTCTAGCAACTAAATTTCATACCTCAGGATTCCTTCTTTATCGTCTAAGTTATACAGCCTTTTGTATACTCAGAACGATTATTCAAAGTCAATACTATGTGTTCATAGCGTTAACCATTACTTTATTAATATCTTACAACGTCCGGTTCATTCGACTCGGAATGTCATCCAAGTTAATTATTAATCGGCTTCTTTACGTTAAACATCATTGTCTTTAATTCAGTTCTTCACCGTTCACAGGTTTAATCATTGGTCTTCATTACCCTACGGTCAAACCATACACGACGTGTAGGTTTTGCCCATTTAATATTCGTGTACACTCATCCTTCACGTCGGTTGAAGTGTTTAACGCTTACATTTCATTCTAACATTCTCTATCCTACTCACATTCGGCTTTCATTAATGTTATTACCGTTCATTATGGCTTTCTTGATAAATCATATCTTACTTACTACCTTCGTCAAAGTCTAAGTCATACACCTAGTGTGTACTTAGAACGCTCGCCCGACGCGAATACGATTCACAATGATCGTTTACGTATTCAACGTTCACGTTGATCGTCTCCTAATTCTATTCAACCTTCACCCAAGGTTTTAATCACTCGCATTCGTTAACTATTACATGAACCCCACGTTTATTATTCTTTCCTAATGTCGAAGCTATATCATTCGTTGTACGCTAAGACCGATCGTTCATCGCAACAGCGTTGCGTTCACATTCTTTGTTTTTTAAACTAGTTCAATCATTCCGTTCAACCTTCATATAAGGTTTAAATCACTTGTTTAAGTGTTACCTTACGCGAACTATATGTTCTTTATCTTCCCTTACACTTTCCCCAAGAGTTGAGCAGTTAAAAGCTCTTCTCTGAGCCTTACCCTGCACCAGCGCTGCAGTGTTGGTTCCTTCTCTTTCTCTCGCGCTGTAGCGCCACTCAGTAGTAACTCACTACCCGGGTTGGTGCTACAGCGCCGCCTCCCAAGGCTTAGTTGGCGCTGCGGCGCCAGGCCTAGAACTTGGAAATTTTTTTCTAAGTCTTGCACTGGTTTGAGACGCTTACTTCATAATCTCATAACTTCTTCGTTATAACTCGGAACGAGGTCGTTGAAAAGACATTCTCTTCCTTATCTTACGTACATAAATTTCCCTTGGACAGAAATTTATTCTAAATCCGTTAACATGCCATTCGATTGGATTAAATTTCATTACACGTTCATTTTACGTTATTGATGTTCTTCGTTCGTACATCTGTAATTCGGTCATTCGACCTCGGAACTAGTACATTCTTGAATCCACAACTCACATTTTCTATGTTGTCTTACATTATTATGAAACCCTATACGTTCGGGTTCACTTACATACTTTCTACTTCTCATTCGTCTTTTATGAAATTTTTGCCATAACTTCATTATAGCTAAGTTTAATCCGTTCTTCATGAACGTTTCTATCATTCCTAACCAAGCAATAAGTAACTAACTTATACGCAATGGTTTTAAACTTGTCCATCAATAAAAAATTATACTACGATGATTTTAAATTTGTCCATCAACAACGTTCTTCGTGTTCTTCGCGTTCTTCGTTTGTTCTTCATTTTTAATCGATATTTTGATTACAATTTCACTTTTTCGTGGAATTCAGTGTTATAAAACACTATTCCTTACTAATTTCATTGAATCGTTCATATGATTAGTTTGGATCGCTCAAATTCATTACAAAACTTATACTTCTTTAAGAAATTTATAAACTAAACTTATATTTCTTATTTCTTCATTTTCACAGGATTTCAACCATATGAAATCATTCTTAACATCTCGTACTTCTATTTTCATTAAGCTATGTTTCTAACATAGAAAACTTAATGAAAATTTATAAGAGACTAGGTTTTGGATTACCTTTCTCCTTTAATCTTCTTCTATTGGACAGAGTTTGCACTCGAGCCAGCTTTCCCTCTTCCTTTTTCCTCCCATCCGACTTCTCTCTCTCTCTCTCTCTCTCTCTCTCTCTCTCTCTCAAGTGTTGGTGATTTTTCAAAAATCACCAACAAATGATTTAAGTTTTCCTTTTATAGAAAAATAAGGCTAGGGGCAAAATTTCTATTTTGCCCCTAAAGTCACTATTCCCACCTCCTTACTAATCACGAAGCTTCTCCAGGAAGCTTGGTGCTTCCGTCTTATGGAATTCGTCCGACAGTTCAAAAACTGCGATTCTCAAAATCCAAATATTTTTGGATATTTCTTCTTTCCTTTACCGATTAACTTTTACGTATTCCTCGGATCTCCGAAAAACTGAAAAACACTTTTTGATGTTAAGCGTTTTCCTTCACATTTTTCCCCAACGTAGTTAAACAAATGAAAAGTACATAAAAGTACTTTTCGTCATTTTTATTTCGTCCGATTTCTGCACATTTTTTGAGAAAAACTTTTATCGGCTTACTTATCTTTTCACGATATATTATCATCAAATCTTTCGACGGAATGTCATTACGACATACCAAACTCTCGAAAAGGCTTAGGTTATTCAAACCCTAACCCTTAGGATTTTGTCAGAAGAATAGTGCCTATTTCGTCTTTTTCCTCAAAAATATTTTTGTTCCCGAAAAATTTTTATTTTCGTCTTGAAAATTCTTACTCGTTCAGTCTAGCTCATAGCCAGAATCCTCCCATTTTATAAGCATCTTAGGCTCTAGAACGATTAATAAACACATAACACAAAATATTATTAATAAAAATTCATTTTATTAATAACTAATTCTTTAAACTTAAATTCTAGACAATCCAATTTTTCAGGTTGTCACATTCTTACCTCCTTATAAAAATTCCGTCCTCGGAATTTCTAAAACCACACCCATACCCGGGTGCTTTATTCCTAAAAACATTAGCAAAGTTTTAATCTTAATTCATTCTTTTTATAAGGATCATCTGTTGACATAATATTCATTAGTTAAACCTCACGTCTAACTATATTTTCAATCTCTCGGGTCATCACATTAACCCCTTCTTCACAGAATTTCATTCTCGAAATTTTAGCTTACTCTTCTTCTCAACTTCTCTTCAAAGAAGTTCTTATCTTTCACAGATTCCTTACCCTTCATAACTTACCAAGAATCATGAAATAGACGGAATAAATAGGAATATAAAGATTCCTTTAAAACATTCCAAACTTTTTCTGAGGGGTCGAATCGACCATGAACTCTTGCTAGGTTTAACATCATTTCACCGTAAACCCTTCTATCACGGTCAGTTTACAATTACAATCACCAAGAAAGCAAACTACCTCTTCCATACGTAGGCGATCAACCCATCGTATAACCCTATATCAAGGTGTGTTCACCTCAGACTTAATCATTAGATTCCTTACCAAAACAATTTGGTTCGGCATAACTCTTCAAAGAAAGCTCGACTTTCTTATAACATGACATACCATTTGTCTTAGCCAAATCAAATAGCTTAGACCATACAAATAAATTGGACATCAACTTGAAACATTCGTCTAGTTAACTCAATTGATATTGACTACTTCTTTAAATTCTTTCGCAATACATCGAAACATTTTATGACGCCATGATACCATAGTTTTCATAGTACGTTCAGGACTTCGTTAGTTTATGACTTCATCATTATACATCATACCATAGCAGGTTATTGATCCTAAGATCACATCCAAAACTAGGTTCAATAGCATTAATAACTCTATCCTTTTACCATCCTTGCATAAATTGCACTGATGTTATAAAATTCATTTTGATCTTTTAAATAAATTTTTGTCTAGCCGAAATAATTAGCATAGACATACCAAGAATAGTTCTTTTAAAATCCATTGGTTCCAAAAGTTAAATCAATTCTTTCCTTTTTAAAACGCACACACATAAGCACAATTTCAATAAACTTCAAAATCTAGCATAGCTAGATGACTTGGAATATCCTATTTCTCAATCTTCCTTCATTGTTTTTGTAACGCCCCAGAGAAATCGGATTTTTGAGAATTAAATTTTTATTTTGATTATATGGATTAAATGATTTTAATTAATTAATTATGGGACTAAGCTATTTGAAGGTCGTTCTATGACCTAGACATATCGGAATGTCGTAGTATTTTGGCTACGTAGTAGAATTAAAGTGTTTGAATTTCCAAGATGAAAATAAAAACTTTCCGAGAAATTTTTCGAAAAATACTATTCAGGCATTTCTCCTCGGGAATTATTTTTGAACTTCCGAGAAATATGTAATGATAGAATATCGAGGTGAGATAGAATATCTAATAATATTTCAGTTATGGCAAACACAGTTTTTCGCCTGCGGACTTAAAATATAACGATTAGGAAAAATGATTTCCGAGAAGGAAATGAAATGTGTATGATGAATTAAAGTGATGATCATATAATACGTAGGTATTGTACGAAGTAATGGATACAAGTATAATACGAGGTATTATACGAGTATGTATGAATGATGGAATATCGTATATTAAATAAGTATACGAGTTGGAATACGAGAATTATACGTAGATTATACGTTATAAGACTTCAAGCCAAATGTATTGAATTTGTAGAAATGTGTAGGAGATTGTAATGTCCAATTGGGATGATAATAAAGCCCAATACGAATTAATGTTAAAGCCCACATATAGGAATGGTTAGGTCCAATGTAATTTCATTAACAAGCCCAAGTGTTTTTTTAATTGCAAGCCAATGTATAAGTTAGGTTAATTAAACATTAAGCCCAAAATATTAATCCAATGGGTAAAGTTTGATCCATGGGGCAACCCATGGGTGAATTGGTGACCAAGAATTAAGTGTGTTGAGCAAGTAGACTTAAGTGTTAAGAAAAGAATAAGTTAAGTAACTGAAAGGCTAAGTAAAGTGCTTATGTGTGATGAGCAAGTAAAGTGCTTATGTGTGGTAACCAAGTTAACTTAATATTTAAGTAAGTGTGGTGAACAAGAAGACTTAATGCCTAAGTGTTTTGGGGAGCAAGTTAAATTGGTGGTTAAGAATGGAATAGTAAGAAGGTGGCTTAAGGAGGTGGAGTTAAGGAGGTGGGAGTGGTTTATGGACCATTATACCCTAACCTAGCAACTCCTATAAATACCGAGCTTAAGATTTCATTTGTTGCTTGTTAAAATTTCATCCAACAACTTCTCTTATAAAGTAACTTATTGGTTAGAGGGAACAAGCACTTATAAGTTAAACTTCCATTATGAGATTTTCAAGAAGCAAGAAAGAGATTAAAGCTAAGTCAAGTGATATTCAAGGGTAAGAACTTAAACCATGAATCTATTTCTCTTCCATTGGTAGGGAGATGGGTAGTGGTAGAACATGTATGCTAAGGAATGATGTGAATGAGTAATCAAAGAGCTTAAGTCTTAATAAGCCGTATAAGTCATGAATAAGCTATTCGTAATCATATAAGTTATGAAACAAGGAAGAAATTGTAGGAACTTGTTTTATGTTGAAATAATAAGGTTGTATGATAATAAGAAGTAAGGATGATGGTTAAAAGATTTAAGCTATGATAAGTCATGCAAAGTGAATTCATAAGTAGTTCATACTTTTACAAGTTATAGACTAATGAAGAATAAGTAATAACTTATCATGTTAAGAAGTTAATGAAGTATATATGTCAAGATGTTAATATGATGGAGTGAATCCATTTAAAACGATGAACAAATCATAAGAAATGAAGTTATGCCGGGATTCACACGATTAGACAACATTTGTTGAGTTCGTAAAATTCTCGGAATGGAAGTCGATTTTTGATATTGAGCTTGGAAAAATTAGTTTTCAATGGAGACAAGTCTTATTTGGCATTATAGAGTTGCGGACTCGAGAATGACCGAGTTCCGACTTAGAAGGAAGAAACGAGCGTTGAACGTTCACGAACGTTTACCGTTTTTGTTAAAATGGAACTAATAGGTGAATTTTGATCAAACGAAGTCAAATAAATAAAATTCTTGCATGAACGCGTAGAGTATGTAATTTGTGAACCGTAGGCTTTTGAACGAGCCAATTCAGACTTATAACAAAGAAGTTATGTGTCCGGGAATTTCGCAAAGTTGAAAATCTGTCAAATTTTTCTAAGGCACAGAGTTCGCATCGCAGCGCGACTCCATGCACAAAGGCCCGCGCCACAGCGCAAGGCCGAGATAGAGCACACTACTAACTTGTGCCGCAGCGCGGCCATAGGAAAGGAGACTCGCGCCGCAGCGCTGAGTCCGGTTCATACACACTGCTAAGTCACGCCACGGCGTGATATAGAGAAGGAATGTCGGTGCCGCAGCGCCAGCACTAAGTGAAGCATAGAGAGGGATGTTTTTTGAATAAAAATGAAAGGAGAAGTGAATGAAGGCTGAATTAAATCCTTAATCAATTTAATGTAACATCATTGCTAATGATATAAACCTTAGGTATAATACTAAAGGTTGAATATAACTCAATTGAATGTGAACGTGAATTGTAAGAAATAAGTGTACGTAACCAATAACGATCGAGTCTCGGTTAGTGATGTGATAACATTAGTAAGCCATGAGGAAGGATGATTAATTTGAAACGAGTTGTATTAATGAAATAATTTCAGTTAAGTTATAGAAGAGAAAGAAGTTGGTAAGAATGATGTAAGTTATAACGATAAGCCGGAACCAATAATAACAAATCTAATACATGATTAGATTGAGAAGAAGGGTAAGATTCATTAGGAACCATGTATGTTCATTCATGACCTAATGTGGTATGTTATGTGGTTATTTATTGTAGAGACCGTAAAGACTGAAAGGAAAAGTTATTATACTGTAGACGCTGAAGGCAAGTTTTTCTTAAACGCTTGTCTAACCTTCGTTTTATCCAAGTTTTCTATGATTCATGTTATGAGACGCATGAACTATTTTACTAAAGGGTCGATGCCAGTTTTACCTCGGCTAGATTAATCTTGGATAGTTGATTGATTTATTTGCAAGTCTTTCAATATAGAATTGTTAACGCTATCCTACGCCAATTGTTTGGTACAGATTCAAGGTAAACCTGAGTATGAATAAACAAATGTATTTTTCATCGATTATTCGATGGGCACGCGAGGTTGCCAAAACTTAAACGTACATACGTTTAACAGGATGTAGTGTTGATCAACATAGAGTACTATGGGCTGATAACCCAGAAGTGCTCGTAAGATATACCGGACTTACGGACTTAGTGTCGGGTTGTCCTTTTCAAAGAAATTATGAAACGCTCATGGTCTTGAGCCAGAATTGATGTTTTACTGAATATTGTTATTGTAAAACATTTTGAAGGAAAAGAAGTGCTATTTTGAATTATCGATAGTACTTCATAACAATTGTTCAGTTATTGAAGATATACGATTCCTGTGTTTCAAGCATGTTGTTTAAAAGAAATTGTTGTACTTGTTGAGCTTGTTATGCTCACTCTTGCTTGAACCATATGAATGCAGCTAGGACCAAACGAACAGAGGGATCTGACAAGGATAAAGGCAAGATGAAGATGGATAATTAGTTTACCTTATATTAAACTAGTAAGTTGTATATATTATAATATGATGAAAAAAGAATGTAATGGTTTTAGAACTTGGGGACGAGGTGTAATATTATTAATGTAATAAGAATGTCGTTATTTCACACATTTTGATGTCATTTCAATAGAATAAATGTACAGTTATGAGTACCGTGTAGCACCATCTGTTGGGTTGGAAGATACCCGGATTTGGGGGTGTCACAGTTTTACTTGTGACAATACTTAATCTTCTCTAGCACCTTCAATGCTAAGTCTACTAAAAATAACTCATTTTCAGTCTAAACATTCCTATACCTTAGTATAGTCCATCAACTCACCACACTTTATGTGTTTAGGAACTTTCCACAACCATATGTGTTTAAGAACTTATCTTCGCAATATGTACTCCAAGAACAAATCAAGGACTATCCATATGCTTAGTGCTCAAAAAAATAGCATATAACTATGAGTCACAAACTTTTCATAAGTATGAGTTTCAAGAACTCGCACCTATCTTATCATTATCAAGTATATACATGAGAAAAGATTCACATTCTCGTCATATACATATTGATAGTGCGACCAAACATTTCAACAATTATCAATACCAGAAGCTAAGTGGTCATCAAACCAAACTCAGCCACTAATCAATATAAGAAGCTAAGCGGACAATTCCCTGCCCATACAAAAAATTGTTCGACTTAACCACTATATCGACCAGGAAGCTAAATGGTTCTAAAACCTAAGTACAAATTCCCCGCCCATACAAGGAATCATACAACTCAGCTGCTGACATAAGTTCTCAATTGAAATCTTACAACTTCTAACCTTCTCTTTACTTAATATGAATTTTCTTTAATTTGTATGGTATTCTTTACAACTCAATTTGAGTTCTTCTTCCCATACTACTTCGTAGTACCATTCATTTATAGCATTAGGTATAAATCATCCATCGTTTAACAGAACATCCGTTATTATGATTCAATATGATCACGTGGTGATTTTCTTCCTTAATCGTTTAACTCAACAATTTTCTTAACCTTATTTCTATGATTATAGCCTTAGGTACTCATACCTAAGGTTAAGGGTATAAATGAGTCGAACCAGAGCGAACAGAGAGCAACTCTAATTCAACTCAAAATGATAAATTCGTACTTGAATTCGTCTCGAATTCGAATTATATTTGAAAATTCCTACTCAGATTTGACTCAACTCGAATATTTATTACTTGAATTCGATCCTACTCAACTCAAATATTTATTCAAACTACTCGCGAGCTTTAAATTCAAGCTCGAATTCGAATCTCCACATAATAACTAGTTTTATAATAAATACAATTATAAATTAAATTTGTTATTTTACTTAAAAATGAGAAAATATATTTATTATTATACTTTATAAATATAAAATCATAATTAAAATTAAAAACAAAATAAAGTAATAACTAATAATCCTAATTTGATTTAAATTTGTATATATTATACGAGAATGTATCGAACATCTAATCAAATATGTATTAACCAAGTATGTATCAAATCACAATAAAAAATTCGAGTAGTTTGAATCTTAAACGAGTCGAGTATAACCTTACTCAGATTCTACTCATATTTTTATTTGAACTATTTTTAATGCTCGGATTTGGATCATATTATTAACGAATCCGAGTCTCGATCGTATTTTTTTGAGTCGAGCCCTAATCGAGCCTGAACTATGTTGGCTCGTTTACAGTCTTACCTAATGTTTATAACCTATCATCTCTGATACCACTTTGTAACGCCCCAAAATCCGGTCTATTTTCACACCCGGATTTTGTACATCACGATCCCACTTCTTTCCAAATATATATCATTATATAGCTAAATATAACAACATACATTCTCAAATCCCAAGTTCTAATACCTTATAACCTCGTTCATTACAAATAATGATAATTACATTATTCTTTTCATCTTACACGAGTGACTTTGATCTGCCACCAAGGATACATAACAGTTCATTAAACTATTCTATAGTTTAATTACATTATCCTACATTGCAAGTCTTGGCGTGATCTTCACGCTCATTCATATATTGAATGGTACTTCGTCTAGATACCGATCAACTTGATCTTTATGGGATCCTTATGTTCTTTCTAACATCGTTCGCTGAAAATGTTTTTATTTAAAGCAAGTGTGAGCATTCAATTGCTCAACAAGTCATAATAGTTGAATAAATAACTTTAAGAATTCAAACATTCATTTAGAACTTCGATAACCGAACAAAGGTTAAGAAGCAGCTTGAATAATAGAAATAAACTTTGATTCCTATCATTTTAAAACATTAGTCACATTCACTTGAAAATACTTTCATTCTTCTACCTTTTTCATACACATCCTGTCTGGCTAGAATTAATAGAACATACTTAATAATAACGGTACATGTATAAATAGAACATTCTCATATTGAACAGTTTAATCACAGAACAGTTCATCTCATAGAAATACCGAAGTGTTAAAATTGTGGCACAAGGCCTCATACATTCTTCCACCTTGTACAAATATCACACATTTGTATATAGATAACACTTCTAAAGTTCAACATCTGAGAAGTTTAAGAAACTATCATTCTTTTAGAATATGAGTGAAGATAAAAAACTTGTCTTACGCACAACTACAGCTTATAGTTTACGCTTAACAGCTTATTCCAATACCTATATAACACATAAGGAATAACACATACACCAATTAGTCATATACTTGACTTTACGCATTGGTTTACTTATCTTTACTGCTTAGGGTTCGCGTTCTTGTAATCTAAGTTTACGAGACCAACTTTCTTCTACCGCTTTACGACTTTATGATGTACGTAGATGTCTTACTCATACGATCATCATCTTTGAGGATTTACATTCTTATCTTCTTCTTATAACTCTTCTAGGACTCAGCACACATCGTGTCTTTGCTAGTAGTCCATTTGGTACTCTGAGTGGTTTCCCACAAACAACTAACAAATAAGTTCTTGTCTCATCTACACTGTTTTCACAGTGAGTTAGATCGGTTACCAGTTTCGTATATACCTCCACTCTCTGAAGGAATTGTTTAGCTCACCTCCCATATGTTAACCATCAAAGGTTACGATTGGACTACAACCTAAACTTATCTTAACTTATCAGAACCATTCAAACTATAATGTCCGTTAAGTTAATTTCTCGATCATTATGGCTTTCTGGAAACTAAATGATATACATCAGGATTCCTTCTTTATCGTCTAAGTCATACAGTCTTTTGTATACTCGGAACGATTATTCAAAGTTAATACAATTCATTCATAGAGTTAACCATTACTTTATTTATATCTTACAATGTCCGGTTCATTCAACTCAGAACGTCATCCAAGTTAATTATTAACTCGGCTTCTTTACGTTAAACGTCATTGTCTTTAATTCAGTTCTTCACTGTTCATAGGTTTAATCATTGGTCTTCATTACCCTACAGTTAAAGCAGACATGGGGTTTAGGTTCTGCCAGTTTAATATTCGCGTACAATCAACCTTCACGTCGATTAAAGTGTTTAACGCTTACATTTCATTCTAACATTCTCTATCTGACTCACATTTGACTTTCATTAATCTTATTATCGTTCATTACAACTTTCTTGATAAATCATATCTTACGTACTACCTTCGTCAACGTCTAAGTCATACACCCAGTGTATACTTAGAATGTTCGCCCGACGTGAATACGATTTACGAGGACCGTTTACGTATTCAACATTCACGTTGCTCGTCTCTTAATTTTATTCAACCTTCACCAAAGGTTTTAATTGCTCTCATTTGTTATCCATTACATGAACCCCGCGTTCATTATTCTTTCTTAATGTCGAAGCTATATCATTTGTTGTATGCTAAGACCGATCGTTCATCGCAACAGTGTTGCGTTCACATTCTTTATCTTCTAAACTCGTTCAATCTTTACGTTCAACCTTCATATGAGGTTTAAATCACTTGATTAAGTGTTATCTTATGTAAACTATATGTTCTTTATCTTCCCTTACACTTTCCCCAAGAGTTGAGCAGTTAAAAGCTCTTCTCTAGGCCTTGCCATGCACCAGTACTGCGCGACTTGGTTCTTTCTATTTATCTTGCCTTATGCAGACACCTCTCAGCCGATATCTAATCGCCTGAGTTGGTGCCCAGCGGTCTGCCATTCAAGAAGCTTAGCTGGTCTTCTGGCGCCAGAACCTAGAACTTGGAAATTTTTTTCCAAGTCTTGCACTAGTTTAAGACGCTTACTTCACAATATCATAACTTATTAGTTATAACTAAGAAAGAGGTTGTTCCAAAACCATTCTCTTCCTTATCTTATGTACTTCAACTTCCCTTAGACATAATTTTATTCTGAATCCATTAACATGCCATTCGATTGGGTTTAATTTCATTACTCGTTCATTTTACGTTATTAACGTTCTTCATTAATACGTCCGTAATTCGGTAATCTGAACTCGGAACTAGTACGTTCTTGAGTCCACGACTCACATTTTCTATGTTTTCTTACATTCTTATGAAACCCTACATATTTGGGTTCACTTACATACTTTTTACTTCGTGTTCGTCTTTTATAAAAAATTTTCCATAACTTTGTTATAGCTAAGTTTAATCCGTTCTTCATGAACGTTTCTATCGTTCCTAACCAAGCAATAAGCAACTAACTTATACACGATGGTTTTAAACTTGTCCATCAACAACAAATTATACTACAATGGTTTTAAATTTGTCCATCAGCAACATTCTTTATTTTTTTCTTCATTTTAATCGATATTTTGATTACGATTTCACTTTTTCTTGGAATTTGGTGCTACAAAATATCATTCCTTACTAATTTCACCGAATCATTCATATGATTCATTTGGATCACTCAAATTCATTACAAAACTTATACTTCCTTAAGAAATTTATAAACTAAACTTCTAATTCTTATTTCTTCGTTTTCTCATGATTTCAACCATATGAATTCATTCTTAACATCCTTTACATCTATTTTCATTAAGCTATGTTTCTAACGTAGAAAACTTAAAGAAAATTTATAAGAGAATAGGTTTTGGATTACCTTTCTCCTTTAATCTTCTTGCAGTGGACAAAGTTTGCACTCGGGCAAGCTTTTCCTCTTCCTTTTTCATCCCATCCGACTTCTCTCTCTCTCTCTCTCAAGTGTTGGTGATTTTTCAAAAATCACCAACAAATTATTTAAGCTTTCCTTTTATAGAAAAATAAGGCTAGGGGCAAAATAGTTATTTCACCCCTAAAGTCACTATTCCCACCTCCTTACTAACCTCCTTACTATTCACAAAGCTTCTCCTGGAAGCTTCGTGCTTCCGTCTTGCAGAATTCGTCCGACAGTTCAAAAACTACGATTCTCCGAATCTAAATATTTTTGGATATTTCATCTTTCCTTTACCGATTAACTTTTATGTATTCTTCGGATCTCTGAAAAACTGAAAAACACTTTTTGATGTTAAGCATTTTCCTTCACGTTTTCCCCTAACATAGTTAAACGAATGAAAAGTATATAGCAGTACTTTTTCCATTTTCATTTCGTCCGATTTCTGCACGTTTTTTGAGAAAAACTTCTATCGGCTTACTTAACTTTTCACGATATATTATCGTCAAATCTTTCGATGGAATATCATTTTGACATATCGAACTCTCTAAAAGGCTTAGGTTAT
Organism: Panax quinquefolius; assembly: GCA_020205615.1. Taxonomy (NCBI): domain Eukaryota; kingdom Viridiplantae; phylum Streptophyta; class Magnoliopsida; order Apiales; family Araliaceae; genus Panax; species Panax quinquefolius. The sequence goes on from CM035156.1 coordinate 141,915,391, forward strand.
TCAAACCCTAACCCTTACGGTTTCATCGGGTGAATAATACTTATTTCGTCTTTTTCCTCGAAAATATTTTTGTTCTCAAAAAATTTATATTTTCATCTTGAAAATTCTTACTCGTTCAGTCTAGCTCGTAGCCAGAATCCTCCCATTTTATAATCATCCTAGGTTCAAGAATGATTAATAAACACATAGCACAAAATATTATTAATAAAAATTCATTTTATTAATAACTAATTCTTTAAACTTAAATTATGGACAATCCGATTTTCCTGGTTGTCACAGAATGTAACCCATATCTTGCAACTCTAATAATTGTATCATCAATTTCTTCATTTCTACTGGTGCCATACGATATGGGGCTATCAAAATTGGTGCAGTTCCCTGTGCTAAGTCTATTATGAATTCAATTTCTTTGTCTGGCGGAAGACCAGGAAGATCGTCTGGAAACACATCTTGAAAATCTTTGAATATCGATATATTATTCATTTCTACTCCCTTTTTTTGTGTATCCACTATATAAGCTAAATAACCTACACATCTGTTAGTTCCCGGAGGCACAATAGATATCTAGAAGGGGGGGGTTGAACAGATAATTAAAAACTTTTCTTTTAAACTAGTTAGTATGATTGTGATTAATGCACAGCAGAATGAGTATATGATAAACCTTCTTTTAGATATATTGAATTAATTAGAGTGAGGCAGTTATGACAGTTATAGCAGTTATAACAGTTATAATTGTGACACCCCCAAATCCAGGTACTTCATTCCCACAGGATTTGGTGTTCACTTAATCAAACATTCATATCTAACTACCCAATCACAATAAAACTAGATAAATAAAACCTTTCCCATTAAAGGGTTACATAATAAAATCTCCGAGGTTATCTAACATTTAATTACAATCATTCAAATGCGTAAATTAAATAAACTTCATTAAAACCAAGTCTAAGATCATCATAATAAAAATCTAACATCTCAATCAAAGTAAAATTACAAGTCTTCATCACTTGCATATTTTTCCCTTTCCTTTGCTAGACGAAGGTTCATCTACCTTCTCTTCTTTAGCTGCAATGAGTTTTAAAATATGCAAGAGTGAGCAAAACAATTGCTCACTCTTGCATATGAAATCAACAGGAGTATAGTAATAATAACTGCCAATAATAGGCTTATCAACAATGAATAGTACTTTATCATCAATAATCAGAAACTGAAATCCAAAATGTAGAATAACTATAACTGAGGGTCATAAGACCATGAACTATGTCCACAGTTGCGAGTAATCTTTCAACTCAAACTTTAACAGTCATAAGACTATAAGGACTCCTCGTACTTAGGGGGATCAGCCCTTCGTACCATGTATTGTGCACAAACATTTAACGCTACGTGTAAGTTATCCCCTAATAATAATAGGGTTGTTCATCTCAGTATTTGGAGTACAAGTCCGCACCAAAGAGAGTTTGGTTTGGATAAGCTTTCAAGGGTAATTTGAAGTTCAACGATCATCAACTAAAGGACTAGTTGAATTAATAATATCATATTACAGAATAATCGTAATTTAATCAACATGGTAAAATCATACTTTAGGAATAATCTAATAGCATATATTTTGAATAATTATAACATGCCTTGCTTGAACAATATTAAGTCAAGGTTAAATTAGAATTGGGTACTAAGCATGCATAACAGTTTGAACGATGAAATTTCTCAACATTAGTATAAATAGTTGTGCATGCTAAATAACAAGTTAAATACAAGAATAACTTGTCAACATTAAACCAAAGTTTAGAAAGCTTGCATCATTCATAAGGTAATCGAATTGAAACAATAAATAGTTCAACAAGATAAAGAATTAAAAATCTTGCATTATTATATTAGGAACAATAATTGATTCCAATTACAAAAGTAGAGTTAAAGAACTTTCCTTACTCGTAGTCTAAACCAAATCAATACGAATCACAATATCCTATAAACATATGTCATCATGACATAATTAGTCATTACCATCTTACAAACATAAATAAGTACGTTCATCATTTAAAATTGGATTTTTTTAATCACATAATCGAGTTATAACACAAGTTAATTGTTAATAACATACTTATTCATAGTATAGAAATACAAAAATCAACATTTAGCAGTCCTACTACCATCACATAACTTTTCTTAAAATTTCGTGTACAAAAAGTACACAATCAGGACCGATTCTCGCTAACTTTCATGGCCATGCTTCCACGAATTACACTGTGGTCAAGTGTATTGCTGAGATGAAAATGTAATACTGCACACGTGAACAAAAGTATAAAGCCACGATACGGCATGGCGTCGGTATTGCTGACAAGAAAAACTAACATCGATGGGCATACAAGCATATAAAATCATAGATTTAATTGACGGCTTTTCAAGAATAATACAGAAAATGCCAATTTTGGCCTCTGAGCTCGTTTCTAACAGACTAAATAGCATATAATTCATACAAAAACTTTATGTAAACAAAATTCAAGAATTCCTAACATGTTTCTATCCATACAACAACATAAACAACCAATTTAGCACATTCAATTTCACTGTTTTTGATAAAAACTCACTTTTTGATATTTCAATGAAAATCAACACTGTAAATTTTGTTTTTCAACCAAAACCACTAATTCAAAGTGTCTTTATCAATGATTATACATACTCTAACAAATTAAACGTTCAATTTATCAACTAAACCACTAATTCACCCTTAATTTCTAATTTAAGCTAAACAATATATTTTCATAAAAACTCTCTGTAAAAATATTTTCTTCACAAATTACATATATATCATCAATTCATTGATTATAATCATATATAACCTATGAAAATAACTTTACAACAATGGTTTACCATATGAACACACATAAAATCAACAATTATCCTATCACAAGAATTTCACAGAGAAAAATAGGAGAAAGGAAAGCTAAAGGAAATAGGAGAATACCTTGATTGTAGAAGATGATGGCTATCCCTTTTGATTATCAAACCTTTTTTCCCCAATTCTTTTCTCAATTCTCTAGCCTTCCTTCCTCTCTTCTTTTCTTCTTCTCTTCTTCTTCTTCCTCTATGTTTTTGTTTTTCTTCCTAACTCTAGAGCATACTAACAACTAACGTATATAGCATATAATATTCATATTAATTATATAAAATAACTCTAATTTACTGACATCAGTTATATTATTTTGAAAACCAAAAGCCATAGGGCTTTTTTAGCAAACCACTAATAAAATAACCCATTAATCCTTACACTCTGTTTGGTAAAACTCAATTAGAATAAAGTCTTAATAAGCAATAGGCCTTGTTTGGCAAAACTAAATTAAACTCCCTTAATTTATTTTAGTAACTCCTTTATAAGAAGGTTATTTGTCACACATTAATTTAATTAAATTAATCATAATAACAATTTATTAAATCACTTCATCACATAAATCAATACCACCAAAATTATAATTTTCTATATAATTATAACTTTATTTAATCCACCAACACATCCTTTTTAATTACAATTTCCAATAAAAAGAATAGCAATTCAATTAATCAAAATTCTCTAACTTAATAATTAAATTAAATTAGCAAAATAATTAATTTTCCTTAATTATTTATTTAACAAATAATTAACCACATCAATTCGAATTTGAATAATTATTTATTCCACAATAAACACATCCATTAAATATTTAAATAATTCAATAAATATTTAATATAACAATTAAAATTCTAGAATGTTACAATAATGGACAAAGTAGTTTTAAGTGGTTTAGAGCACTTAAAGCTCTTAATCCACTCTTCTACTCCTTGAGGATTAAATCCACTAAGGATGTCTGTTACACTTCTTGAATCTCACAGATTCCTTCTACACCAGCAGTCTAGGCACTTCTTAGTTCAGTCTTGAACTCTTCAAGTCCAGCAGATTTGGTTCTTCACAGTTCACTTAGAACTCGTCAAGTCTTTCAGACTTTGAACTCTCATTTTAGTTGATTGGTTGTTTGTTGAGACCGTGATTGGTGCTACCTAGTTGTTATTAAGCACTTGTTTAAAAGAACTGAGTAGCTGAGCAAGCTTTCTCTTTTTCTCAGATCGTAGAGTTGAGCGTTGAGTGTCCTTGTACGTTTTTGTTCAAATGTTTGCTTGTCTATCTCATCTGTCTTTGTTTTGTATATATATGACCTCTTTAAATCTATCTGTTGAAGTCATCTGATGAGCCATTAAATGCGTTTGACATTTCTGAGCTTTGATAGAGAATTTTCTGCACATCTTCTGAATTGCAATCGCCCACGTATTACACGTGAATGCTTTCTCACCTAACACCTGAAAAGGTGTTTTCCTCTGCCCAATGGTCCTTTTCTTAGCTTCTTGAATACGTTTCTTTTGATCAATACTAAGGATATCTTTTGTACCATTGGGACTGGTGAGAGCTTCAACGTTCAAAACCCATTCCACATTTGTTGGAATTTGTTTCCAAATAAGAGATAGGGCTCGACACTTTTGACACAAGACAGATGATACTCTACGATACATATCTTGGTGTCTTGTCATATTTGTGCTTGGTCTGAATACAACACTACAATTTCTTTCAATAGTTTTGCATACTACAATCTTTACTTGCTCGTTTTGTGGACTATATACTTCTGAGAGCACACTACAATCTCTGCTTGCTCGTCTTGCAGACTCTACATTTCCGAAAGCACACTACGATCTCAGAGTTAGCTTCAGCAAACGTCTGGACCACTCTACGATTACTGGAGAGGCCTTTCAAGGCAAATATACTACGATCATCTCAGCACTACGATCCTGCCTTAGCTTTTACATTCTGTTGATCAGCCGGATAGACTATGATTCTCTTTAAGGCCTATCTATTTCTTTCTAGACAAAGATCAACCTAATATGTTTGATCTCTTTCTCTATACAAGTGAATTTTATATGCAGTTGCAGCAAAGTAAACATGACTTAATATTTTAGTGAGCAGCTAAAATTTCTAGAGAATAATCATGAATTTAATGATGTATGAAGACAGATATTACATTTAAGATTGACTACATCAATATAACTTAAAATTTAACTTATCTCTATTTCTTCGGCGTTTTGCTTCTTGGAGGATTTGCATATTCCTCAGCTCTCAACTTTCTGCTTGATTCATCTCTTCTGGCCAAATCTTCCAGCTCACTTGGGCTTAGTCTAGGATTGTGATCATGCCTAATCATGAATGCAGGATCTCCAATTGGCATTCTTAGGCCTGTAGTTGTCACCTCATGAGAGCTGGTAGTTGACCCTAGACTCCTTAATGGTTGAGCCATTAAAACTTTCTGTTGATTAGCTGGTTGGGCCTGATGGCTGGATCATGGAGTCTGCTGGGTGATTTGCCTTGCAGGAGGGTTCCTCGAGGCTTGAGTTTGGAATTGACCTCTACCTCTGCCCTTGCCTCCCTGATCTCCTTTCCCTTTATTCTCCCCCTTTATGTCAGCATCAAGGGTTCGAATATCTTCAGAGAGGCGAGTGACTCCTTGGACAAGCTCGTTGAGTTGACTCTGAGTTTGGGCAATGTCCTCAAGATTCTCTTGGATCAAAGCATTAGAACGAGTTTCACGTCGTTCAAGAATGTCTAGGACAGTTTCAGTCTGCTGCATTTGACCCATGGAAAAGTCTTGAAATTCTTTGACTGCAGTTTGAAAGACTTTTGATGTTCTGTATCATTAGATCATTCTAATATTCTTGAGTCTTCTATAAGATTAAGACAGCATCCCGATGCTTTTTAGCTGCGAGGAAGTGAATGTCGTCCCTGTCCTTTATGCTTTGAAGCATTTCTTTGATAACCTCTTTAAGCATTTTAGAGGGCTCATTGCTGAGGGAGCTTGGAAGATTATTTGCAGCATTGTTCATTGATGTTAATCTCAGCTGAATAAGTGCAGTGTGATCCTCAAGGCTCTCATCAAGTTCCTTTACCACTTTCGTAGACATTGCTGACAGATCAACCTTTGTGGACAACTCTAAAAGAATTTAATCCATTTGGAGAAATTTTGAGGAGGGAGTTGATGTGCTTTTGAATTGATCTTGCAAAGAGTAGAGGGCAAGATCAAGATTTATGTATTCGTTGCTGGATGAGGAGGGAATATCTGATGGAGGGGCCTGTGTTTGGGTGTATGTAGTAGGTGGCTCTACAATTTGGACTTGGGACTCTTTACTGGGGTTATAGTCTGTAATCATAGAGTTGATGGGATGTGGGAGCATTATGAAGTTGGTCGCATTTGGTTCCTCAGTTACAGAATTTTGGGATTCTACAACTGGAAATTGATTTAGTGGATGAAGAATTACTTCCAACCATCTTGGGAATTCATAAAATTGATTAAATGAGGATGATGACAAGTGATTAACTCTGAAAAGGGTTGGGATAGATAGTACCTCAGGTTTGTTCTTTGAGGAAGAGTTGTTGGTGAGTAGTTTCTTGGCAAAATTGAATCTTCCTGGAAATCCATTAGCTAGCACTGAGATGGCCGGATACTCTTTGAAGCTCCAGAACATGTGATTCCGGAAAGTCATCATGGGTAGATAGGAGAACAGTTGCTCATAGTTAGCTTTTTTGTACCCATCTATGCCTACTGTTATGATCTCAACCTCGTCGTCTTCATCCGCTTCTCTGTTCTCGTTTGAGGATTCCATTATATCAATGGCCTCATGATGTTCTTGTATTGGTTTTCCTTCTTTGTCTACAGGAAACTCTTCTTCTATAATGGGGATATTATGAGCCTCCCCCTCAGTGTTATCATCCTCTTGGACGATTAACAGCTCCCCCTCAGCTGGAGCATTTTTTTCAGGCATCTCCCCCTCAGCTTGAGTTCTGTCCATTTGACTTTCTTTGGATAGTTCTTTGTTCAAAGACCCAACTCTTTTTGTTTCCTTTTTTAGTACTCCTTCATTAACAAGGATATACTTCTTAACCAGTTTTCTTCTTATTTTTCTAGGCTGAGCCACAGCCTCAGGACTTTCTTGAACTTTAGTTTTGTCCTGCTGATCAGCCAGAGTGTTTGATTTAGCTACATCTTTTCTTGATGTATTTGGTCTGGACTCTACGATCGAAGAGATTGATGGCTTTTTGGACTTGTGGCTGATTTTATTATGCTTCAGCAGCTGAGATATGGTAGCTCTATCTTCTTCTACCTCAGCCTGCTGTTGCTTCCTTCTTAGGATCCTTAGAGTCTCAATGTTTGAGGACTCTACGGGCTTATCGGTAGTGGATCCTTGAGGTTCTTCTGTAGTTCTGGCTTTCAGCTTCCTTTTTCCCTTGCTTTTTCTGATTAAAACAATGGGTTCTTCCTGGTTAGCTTCTTCTTCTTCTTTTTCTTCTTCAGTTTCTTTGACAACTGACATGTTTCCTGGCACTCCTGATTCCTTTATTTCATCAGTTCTTCCACTGGATTCATACATCATCCTCACATTTTCAGCTGGATTCCTTTTCGAGTTCTCAAATAGTTGTTGGGTCATTCGACGATTTGGATTGATGGCTTCACCTTCATCGTCCTCAATTAAGTCACCAAGAGCAGCCTGTAAGATAATGCTTATAAATCGCCCATAGAGCATCTTCTGAGAGCTCTTCGTCTTCTTTGAGCTGATTAACCACTTCCCAATCCATTCAAATAATAGAGCCCTATAGTTAAGTTGTATTCCATAACATATGGCAGTCATGAGCTTGAGTTGCACCTCATTCATAGAGTCATGACCTGAGCTCTTGCAACGTATACATTTTCTAACAATATCAGCTAGAAATTCATACCTTTATGGAAAATCCTTCTTTTTGTATCCTTTGACAGAAGGTGATTTCTTATGATGCATCTTTTTGAGTCCCTTATGGAAGTCTATGCCATCTATGGACGGATATCCTTCAGATTTGAGACCTAGAGCTAGATTGATGTCCTCAGCCCTTAGTTTGATTTCAACGTTCCTGACTTTCGCAGTGATGGTGTTGTTTTCAAATTCCCCGTTATTGTAGAATTCTATTACCAGCTTCGGGTAGATCAATGTGTCTATACCCAAGGCTTCTTCGAGACCTGCCTTCTTCAGTAGCGACAAAGTCTTGTGAAATTGGGGTTCAGCTGTTTTGAACTCGTCAAAGCGAGTCTCAGAGCGAGATAACATTGAGGCCATTATTAATTTTCTTGCAAGAAGTGTGATTTACTGAGCTTTCAAGACAGCTTAGGGTTTCTTCTTGCAGAGATAAGGAGAGGGATAAGGTTTTGAACTTCTGATTTCAAAAGGCCGCCTTCAAATGGTACAAGTAACTTCCCTATCTCCATTTTTCTTAGTGGGACAGGTGTCGAATTCTGCTTGGCTCTACGAATTTGTCAAAGAGGGATTGTATTGAATTACCCTTAACTTTTTCTGGGCTAATATATTCTTCGGGAGGACTACGATTGTTGAAATGGTCCTTGGAATCGTCGATTCTGTTCTACCATCATTGAGTTTGTTCAGCAGTCATCGTGTCTGAGCTGTAATCGTAGAGTCTGAACTGTGATTGTTGAGTCTGACTAGCAATCGTAGAGTCTGACCAAGTCCTCATTATGAACTTTTGACTTAGCATTCTTCTTGGTTTAAGGTAGCTTAGGAAGGGCCAACCTCATTGAATGAATCAAGGGTTAAGTTTGTCCCTGAGGCAGTTATCAGAGAGATTGCTTTGTTTGATACTTGATCATCATAGGGTGCTCCTTTGGTTTTGATATAGCTCTACTATCGTTGAGTCTTCACTGCGATCGTTGAGTCTTCACTTCTATCGTTGTCGTTATATGACACTTTGGTTCTACGATCGTGGACTTCCTTTTATCATGTCTATGATTTCGAACATAACCTTTAAACCTGTATGATTAGCACATACTAGAGCATATTTTTCATGGTTGTAAGTTAAGCATGCCTAGCTCACTTATTAACTTGTTAAATCTGGATTCATCTAGAGGCTTTATAAAGATATCAACAAGTTGATTTTCATTAGGGATATATTGTAAAGATATAGTTCCATTTTGCACATGATCCCTAATGAAGTGATACCTTATTTCTATATGCTTAGTCCTAGAATGCATGACAGGATTATGAGTTATAGCAATTGCACTTGTGTTATCACAGTAAATAGGAATGGATTTAAATTCAAACCCATAATCTGCTAGTTGATTTTTCATCCATAAGATCTCGAAACAAAGAATCAGCTTCACTGCTGACAATGTATTCAACTCTCGCATTGAAGTAGATACTGAATTTTGCTTCTTGCTAAACTAGGACATAAGTCTATTTCCTTGCAATTGACAGGTGCCACTGGTACTCTTTCTATTAATTTTGCAGCCTGCAAAATCAGCATCTGTGTATCCTGTTTGCTCAAATGAGGACTCCTTGGGATACCAAAGCCCCAAGTGTGGTGTACCTTTGAGATATCTGAAAATCCTCTTTACAACAGATAAATGAGATTCTTTAGGACTAGCCTGAAATCTAGCACAAATGTATGTAGCAAACATTATATCTGGTCTACTGGCAGTTAGATATAAAAGAGAGACAATCATACCTCTGTATTGAGTTATATCAATACTTTTACCTTTTTAATCTTTGTCAAGCTTGGTTGCAGGAACAATTGGGGTTTTCATGGGAGAGGCTTACTCCATGCCATAATACTTAAGTAAGTCTTTAATGTACTTGGCTTGGTTGATGAAGATTCCTTCATCAGTCTGCTTTACTTGCAGTCCAAGGAAGAAGTTCAGCTCACCCAACATGCTCATTTCAAACTTGTTCTGCATAAGCTTGGAGAATCTCTTGCATAGCTTTTCATCAGTAGATCCAAAGATAATATCATCAACATATATTTGAACTAATAGGACTTTGTCTTTGTGTTTTCTAAGAAATAGTGTGGTATCTACTCTACCTCTAGTGAATCCATTTTCAATAAGGAAGTTAGTTAGTGTTTCATACCATGATCTAGGTGCTTGTTTAAGACCATATAAGGCTTTGTCTAATCTAAAGACATAATTAGAAAGAGATGGATTGATGAAACCTGGAGGCTGCTCTAAATAGACTTCTTCTTGAAGTTCACCATTCAAGAATGCACTCTTGACATCCATCTGAAAGACCTTGAATTTCATGTGAGCAGCAAAGGCAAGAAATATTCTCATGACTTCTAGTCTGGCAATAGGTGCAAATGTCTCATCGTAGTCAATGCCTTCTTCCTGAGAATAACCTTTGGCCACTAGTCTAGCCTTCTTCCTGGTTATCACCCCATCTTCATCCATCATGTTTCTGAAGACCCACTTGGTTCCAATTACATAATGATTCTCTAGTCTTGGAACCAATATCCATACTTTTCTTCTCTCAAACTAATTAAGGTCTTCCTGCATGGCCTCTATCCAGCTGGAGTCTTCCATAGCATCCTCTATCTTCTTCGGTTCCATTTGAGATAGGAAGCTTAGATAGAGGCATTCATTTTGAGTAGCAGCTCTTGTTTTCACTCTTGCATTCGGATCTCCAATGATTTCATCTTGAGTGTGATCTCTAGCCCATCTGCTTCTTGTTGGGACATCAGTTCTTATGCCTTCTTGTCTTAGATCTTCAAGATCTATTTCTTCTTCTTGACGTGGAGGCTCGTTGTCTGGCATACGCCTCTCTACAATCTCATTCCCTTGCTCAACTATTTCACTGTTTGGTACTACAATCGTAGTATTGAGCTCGACGACCTCGTTCATAGTGTCTGAACAATTAGTCGTAGTGTCTTGAGGCATTATTTTGTCTAAGTCTGTTTCATCAAAGATGATGTGAATCGAGACTTCAACACTCAGTGTCTTCTTGTTGAACACTCTGTAGGCCTTACTTTCTGTGGCATATCCAAGAAAGATTCCTTCGTCTGATTTTGGTTGAAACTTTGTCAAGTATTGCTTTCCGTTGTTGAGAATGTAGCATGCACAACCGAAGACATGAATGTAACTAACATTAGGTTTTCTTCCTTTCCACAGTTCATAGGGAGTCTTCTTAATCGTAGAGTGTATGAGTGATCTGTTCTGAGTATAACATGCAGTGTTGACCGCTTCTGCCTAGAAGTACTCAGGAAGATGTGTTGCTGCTAGTAGAGTCCTTCCAGCCTCTATTAATGTCCTGTTCTTTCTCTTAGTAACTCCATTTTGTTGAGGAGTTCGTTTAGCTGAGAAGTTATGACTAATGCCATTGTTTGTGCAGAATTGGTCCATTTCTGAGAAGTCAAATTCTCTACCATGATCACTCCTTATAGCCTTAATTTTCTCTCCTTTCTCGTTCATCACAAGCTTGAACATCTTGATCAGTTGGGAACTTGTCTCATCTTTTGAGGTTAGAAAGAACACCCATGTAAATCTGGTGAAGTCATCGACTATGACCAGAGAGTATCTCTTTCCTCCAAGGCTCGTTGTTGGAATTGGCCCAAAAAGATCCATGTGTAGCAACTGCAAAGGCTTATCAATTGAATTGACAGTTTTGCTCTTGAATGTGCTTCTGGTCTATTTTCCAAGTTGACAGGCATTGCACGACCTTTCTTTAATGAAATTGAACTTGGGTAGGCCTGCAACTAGATCTTTTGAAGCTAATTTGGACATGCTTTTGAAGTTGAGATGAGACAATCTTCGATGTTATAGCCAGCTCATTTCTTCAGATTCTTTAGCCAGGAAGCATATTGTCTCGTCTGAGCTCAGTTTTCCAAGATTTACTGTGTAGACATTTCCTTCTCTTGTTCTGGTTAGCTTCACAGCAGATGTCTTCAGGTCTCGGACATGACATTGATTGTTGAGAAATGTTACTTGATGACCCTTGTCGTAGAGTTGGCTAATGCTTAGAAGATTGTATTGTAGTCCTTCCACACAGGCCACTTTGCTAAAGGATACTGCACTATTTCCAGCTGAGCCATAGCCTCTTGTCTTTCCAGAGCCTTTGTCTCCAAAGATGACGGGGGGACCCTCCTTTTCTATGTAGTCAGACAGAAGGGCTTTGTTCCCTGTCATGTGCCTTGAACATCCACTATCCAGATACCAGGTTGTGATCGTGGAGCTCTTTTCCTGTAATAACATTAATCCTTCATTTTGGTACCCATACTTTCATGGGTCCTACATTGTTAGTGCCCTTGGGGACTAAAATTTGCTTGATTTTGGGTCTCACGTGCATGGAATTGTAATAACATTTTGCAGCCTTGTGGCCAACTTTGTAGCACACAAAACATTTGATATGATGCATGTTTGTGTGTGTGAGAAAGATCTTCCTCCATTTAGACTTTTGTTGGTTATTGTTCATCCTCCTACTAGGTTGATATTCCCTTTTCCATGTGTTCTCTTGTTTCATTATTTGTGAGGAGTGTATCTTACTTCTACTGTATCTTCCTGGTTGGTTCGTAGAGTTGATTTTATTGGACTCTATGATCCTTCAAGGTTGATGAGTAGTAGCTAGATTACTCTTCTCTTTTCTCAAACCTAGACCAAAGATGAGATCCCTTACTCACAGGAATATGAATTGAATCAACAAGGCGTGGTTTGATAGGCTCATCGCTTACGTGAGGATTTCACAAATATAATGCCTCTACTTAAACTTGAGGCATCACTCATGCTAATCTCCTTTACTTTTTCCACACATGGCTCTGAGGTAGATACCCCAAAGCCTAACCCTATTCTATCAGAGACACTTCTCTGGTTAGAGATTAAGGAGTCCATGGATGAAGAGGATTTCTTCCATGTAGAGACTGTCTTTTCTAGATCCTCAATCTTGGAGGTTAGACTAGACTCGCTTTGTGCACTGAGCTCATTTGCTTGTCTCAAAAGCTTATTCTCAGCTTCAAACTTTGAAAGATAATTAGTACTGAGAAGGGCTATTTCCAGTTCCTCTTGAACTTTCTCTTTCTCCTTTTGAAGAAGTGAATAGTCTTTAGACAGAACTCTAAACCACTTCATGTATTGGTGTAGATCAGATGTTATAACGTGTAATGCAGTTCTAAGGTCATCAATATCTACATCAGGAGAGCTGAAGTCAAATACCTTATCGATACTTACTTCATGTATGTTGGAGTTCTGTTTGTCCCTTGCATTTTTGGCCATAAGGCAGAGATTTTCCACTTGAGAATCTTCATCATCTCCCGATTCTGGAGTTAAGTCATTGTCTGAGACACTCCACGATCCTCCAGCTACAAGGCCTTTGTCTTTCTTCTGTGGCCTTTTGTTGCCTTTGTATTCCTTCTTAGAATTTGATTTCTTTTTGAGTTCTTCTCCGAGAGGTTTGTTACAGTTAGTAATGAAGTGTCCCAATTTTTTGCAATTGTAGCATAGGTCATTCATTTGCTCCTGGCTGTTGTAGTTGCTAACTTTCTTTGGCTTACTGGTTTTGCCTTGTCGCATGAACCTTCTTAGTCTTTTCACCAGCATTGCAAGGTCCTCATCGTCATCTTCATCGTAGTCAGAATCAACTTCAGTGCTGACTTTAGAGGTGTTATCAGTTGCTTTGAGAACAACACCTTTATCCTTCTTTCTTCCTTCAGACAGGGTTTTTGCTCGTTGAGTCAGCTCCAGTTCGTATGTGAGAAGGTTGCCATACAACTATTGGACAGCCATTTCGTGTAGATTCTTTGATTCTCTAATTGCAGTGGTTTTGGCATCCCACTTGCTTGGCAAGGCTCTCTTGAACTTTATGATTAGATCTTTGTTTGGATAGATCTTTCCGTAGGCTCGTAGAGAGTTAAGCAGAACATTAAATCTTTCGTAGGTGGCAGTAACGTTCTCTCCTTGAACGTGAGCAAACATCTCATATTGCTGAGTCAAGAGAGATTGTTTGTTTTCTCTGACTTCTTCTATTCCGTCATGCATAATGAGTAGTGCTTCCCAAACCTCCTTTGTTGTTTTGATGTTGACCACATTTTCAAACAGACCATCTTCTAAGAATTGGAACAAGATGTTTTTGGCCTTTTTATCGAGCTGGACAACTCTCTTCTCGTTCTCTGTCCATTCTTATTTGACCATGATCTGTACTCTATCTGGGTCATCTGTAGTTGATGCAAGCTTTGTAAGAACATAGGCCCATTCTGGATAGTTTCAAATAGATCTTCATCTATTGAATCCGTGTAATTTTGCATCCTAACCTTCCAGTTACCAAATTTATCTTTGTTGCATATAGGTGGCTTGCTGCCTTCTCCAGTCTTTGATTCTCTTGGTAAGTGTGCCTTTGTATCTACTCAAGCTTTGTAGGTTGTATTATAGAACCTACTCTGATACCAATTGTTAGTTCCCGGAGGCACAATAGATATCTAGAAGGGGGGGTTGAATAGATAATTAAAAACTTTTCTTTTAAACTAGTTAGTATGATTGTGATTAATGCACAACGGAATGAGTATATGATAAACCTTCTTTTAGATATCTTGAATTAATGAGAGTGAGGTAGTTATGACAGTTATAGCAGTTATAGCAGTTATAATGGACACAATCGTTTTAAGTGGTTCAGAGCACTTAAAGCCCCTAATCCACTCTTCTACTCCTTGAGTAGGAAATCCACTAAGGATGTCTGTTACACTTCTTGAATCTCACAAATTCCTTCTAGACCAGCAGTCTAGGCACTTCTTAGTTCACTCTTGAATTCTTCAAGTCCAACAGACTTGGTTCTTCACAGTTCACTTAGAATTCTTCAAGTCCTTCAGACTTGGAACTCTCACTTTAGTTGATTGGTTGTTTGTTGAGATCGTGATTGGTGCTACTAAGTTGCTATTAAGCATTTGTTTGAAAAAAACTGAGTAGCTGAGCAAGCTTTCTCTTTTTCTCAGATCGTAGAGTTGAGCGTTGAATGTCCTTGTACATTTTTGTTCAAATGCTTGCTTGTCTATCTCATTTGTCTTTGTTATGTATATATGTGATCTCTTTAAATTTATCCGTTGAAGTCATCTGATGAGCCATTAAATGCGTTTGACATTTCTGAGCTTTGATGGAGACTTTTTTACACATCTTCTGAATTGCAATCTGGCCCACTTACACAACAGACTGCTTTCTCACCTAACACCTGAAAAGGTGTTTTCCTCTGCCCAATGGTCCTTTTCTTAGCTTCTTGAGTACATTTCTTTTGATCAATACTAAGGATATCTTTTGTACCGTTGGGACTGGTGAGAGATTCAACGTTTAAAACCCATTCCACATTTGTTGGAATTTGTTTCCAAACAAGAGATAGGGATCGATGCTTCTGACACAAGACAGATGATACTCTACGATATATATCGTGGTGTCTTGTCATATTTCTGCTTGGTCTAAATAGAACACTACAATTTCTTTCAATAGTTTTGCATACTACGATCTTTACTTGCTCGTTTTGTAGACTCTATGCTTCCGAGAGCACACTACGATCTGTGCTTGCTCGTCTTGCAGACTCTATATTTCTGAAAGCACACTAAGATCTCAGAGTTAGCTTCGGCAAACGTCTGGACCACTCTACGATTATTGGAGAGGCCCTTCAAGGAAAATATACTACGATCATCTCAGCACTACGATCTTGCCTTAGCTTCTGCATTCTGTTGATCAGCCGGATAGACTATGATTCTCTTCAAGGCCTATCTATTTCTTTCTAGCCAAATATCAACCTAACATATTTGATCTCTTTCTTTATACAAGTGAACATTAAAGGCTAAGATCAACCTAACAATTTTGATCTATCACTAAGTCCTTATACATATATTCCTCGAATGACTTTACACATAATCATGAGCATTTACATTAAACATCAAATCACAATATGCATTCTTCGAACAACATCTTTTCTTTAACAATTTCTTGGCCTGCATCATCGTAAGGCAACACGATTTCTTGAGCGATGAACTACAATAAAATACTACCTTAGACCAATTTAAAGTCTAAAGGTTCACACTCTTCTTTTGATAATCGATTATCGCAGCGTGGCTGGATAACCAATCCATTCCTAGTATCACATCAAACTCTCCCAGTCTAATCGGGATTAAGTCTACGTTTAGTTCATGACATCTAGTGTTTGCACAATAGTTTTGGTAAACGAACTCTATGGGAATTACTTCCTTATTTGTAATCTCTATGTTCAATAACTTTTCTAAGCGTTCATGGGGTATGTTTAGTTGTCTAGCAAATTTTTCAGACACAAAGGAACAGGTAGCACCCGAATCAAATAATACATAGGCATTTATATTATTGATTAGGAGAATACCTGTCACCACGTCTTTTCCAGCCACTGCGTCTTGGACAGTTATGTTAAAGGTTCGAGCAGTCGGTCAGTTGGATTGCGTTGGTCCGTCGATCATCAACTTGTTGCCCCCTCCCTATTGGTTGCTTCCTCCACTTCTCCCCTTCTTTGGGCAATCCTTGATTTGATGCTCAGTTGAGCCACATGCGAAATATCCCTTGATCTTTTTTGGCTTTAGGAAGTTAGGTGAAATGTGCCCTTCTTGGCCGCAGTTGTAGCAAACGTTGTGCCCCTTGATGGTTCTTCCCATATTTCGGGCAAGCTTCACTTCTTTTCTTAAACCTTCCTTGATAACTTTCTGACTGGCTAATGCTTCGATTATTGGTATTGTTGTTATTGTTGCGGTTATCCCATTTCCTCTTTCCCAAATGGATTCCACCACTGCTACTCCCTCCACGAGTTTCTCCCCCAGCATTCTTGTTCTTCTTCTCCTTGTTGTATTGGTTTAATGCCTCACTACCGCCCTTAACAATTATTGCCTTCTCCAATAATGTGGCGAATGAGTCTATTTGAAGGAGCGACACCTTGTTGAACAACCAGGGTTTTAGTCCGAGTTCGAAGTGTCGAGCTTTCCTTTCTTTAGTGTCTACTTGATGTGTTTCAAATTGTGTGAGTTCATTGAACTTGGACGCGTACTGCGTCACCGTCATCTCTCCTTGTTTCAGTTCTAGAAATTTTACCTCCATCCTATTCTTCATGCTCTTCGGGAAGTAATTCTCGAAGAACAAAGTCTTAAACCTTTCCTAGGTTATAGTCCCTTCTCCCGCCCTCTGTTGATTTGCTTCCCATAAGTAGTTTGCTTCACCCCTCATCATATACGTAGCGAACACGATTTTTGGTCTTCACCCACACGAGCAATGGCGAAGGCTTTCTCCATTTCCTTGATCCATGTCCGTGCTATGATAGGATCAGTAGTACCTACAAATTCAGGAGGTCCTACACTCTAAAAGTTCTTAAAGTTTGCAACTGGAGCTGCTTGGGGAATGGGTGGTACTGGTTCATTCCTTCCCCTAAGAGCTTCCCCTAACAAACCTACTAGTCTTTGTATAGGGTCTACTTGTCCTCTCTCATCATTGACCGACTCTTCTGGTGTCGTTGGTCAACGTCTTGGCGGCATTTTTTGCATCACAAAATTTTCATTTTTATTATCTTGTTTTATTATTTAAATATTTTTGAACTAAAAAAGGAATAAAATTTTATAACATGTTTCTGAAATAAGATCATTTATATTCATATGCCAAATCATTACATCAAATGATTATCCCTAGCATACTTCTATAAATGACAACACATGTGTCCTCTAATATCACAAAAGATGGGGTCAACCACTAATCATACTACCCCTCTAACATTTTCCAAAGTTTGGGGTTTACAACTATCTCACATCTTACACAAAAGACTGAGATTACATTACGATATATACATCACATAATGAAATACTACAACTACTAAATTCCTCACACCTAGACCTCAATCGATCATTCCATGCTCCACAGCGCTCTGGTACTCCTTCTGAGTGATGTGTGCCACTAAATCTTGGATTATGTTGTGTCGGGTCTGCCCCTGCTTTGCTGGGTAATGATATACCCCATCAATCAAACTCTTCATGGCCATGTGAACAGCATAGCCCATCTTATTCATCTTCCTCCTCTTGCATCTCACCTTATCTTCTAGATCATTAGCCCTATCATTAGCTTCTTCCCATTTCTCCTCAAAGTGAATCCTCTCCATCACTTCCATCTCTAATAGGCTACGAAGAGCCTCTTTCTCAGCTTTCTCACTAAGATCTCTCTGCTAAGAGTCCTTTAGCTTACCTGCCAACTCCACATTCCTAGCTATCGAATGATGAAAAAGAGTGCCCATCTGTACTCCTGTCTCCTTGCGATATGCCAGTTCTACTTCCAACTCCAGTATCCTCAATTGCCTCTCAAGAGCTTCAGCCTCTAGCTCCTCGACTCTACATCCTAACTCCAAAATTTGCTCCTCATACTCACCCTGCATCTGATCCTCAAATGTAGTCTCATCGGGATCTTCTGCGGGTTCCTCTTCCATGGGTTCCTCCTCTGGATCCATCTCTAAGGGAAATGGCTCCATCTCCTCCTCCTCGTCATCATCATCGATAGGAGCCTGCACTGCCGAAATAAGCTCAACTATTAATGGTGCCTCATATACCACGTGTATGTCATGTGGCTCCTCCTCTACCACTCTATCGGGTCTTCCCATTTCAGTCATTCTACAACCACAAACACAAGACACGTAAACAACAACTCCATTAGAATGTTAAATAACCATAAGTTCATTGTATAGAATGAAATTATACTCCATAACACACTCAGTCTCTTCCTAGGGAAACTCTACATGAGTTTCATCCCTCTCGATCTTCTAAGTTCTCCTAAGTTATAGTCTAAGGATTCTCGCTCCTAAGGTTTATAATAATAATAATAATACTTCAACACTTAAAAGACTAAGCTATTATGTAGCCTTGCCCTTTCCTTTGTCCTTTCCTGATGTACCTCCTTGCACTGCCTTAACAGTAATGTTTTTAGGGAAGCAAGAATGAGCAACAAGTTTGCCAAGCAAGTAATATAGCAATAAGAATAAGCAGTTATAATGTTTGAATCTTCAAAGGTATAACAATAATTGATAGTTCATAGACATCAAGAAGTATCAAGAGTTTTCAATAAGTATCGCTATAGAGTGAAGGACATTAACAGAATTTTAATGTTTGATCATTTTGAGGATCAATAAGAATGAACACTGAGAAGTCACTAAGGACTAAGAACTCTTACTAGAATTAACAATATTATACTGTAATCCAATATAAATTAGTATAACAGGTGATCAGCCTAAAGTACCCTATGTTATGCATAACATTTAAACATGCTCGTATGTGTGCACACTGGTTTCCCGACAATTATACAGTTTTCCCTTTAATGAGGGTTGTTCATCTCAGTAGATTTACGAGAGTTCGCACCAAGTCAATTGGTTTGGATAGATTTCTAACATATGATAGTATTTTAACCGAATCCAAGGCTTAAACAACTTTTATAATGCATTGAAGAACGATAAGTTTAATGCTTGCAACAACGTTAAGGTATACAAAGGATTTCTGAATAGTAAAATATATTTGCTCGACATAAATATGGTTGATATGGAAAATTTTCGGATTATACAATATATACAGTGTAAGAAATAGGGAACTTGCGTAATCATAGATTCCTTGCACGAAGTAAATGCATAGGTTAGGATACTTGCCTTTAGCGTTGATTACCACTTATAGCGAAAAATCACCTCAATGAATTATATTGTCATATTTATGTATGTATAGGTATTCATTAGTCACACACACCTTGATATGCATATTCACATATATTTATCACACATTTAAACTCATGTAGGCCATACACAGTCAAACTCATAGATGTATAATTCATATTGTTCTTACTTTTGAAAATCTTTAGTACATATGCTTATCTTTTATTTGTATTCATGAAATATCACATACTTCACGTATTCTAGTTTATATTGCTTCACATATTCATGTTAAAGAACCTTTAAGCTAGGTTTGGCCCTTTGTTAAATTTACTCATAAATTTCTATTTTACAAAGTTAAAAGAGCTCAGTATATCAATTACTAACTATAACGTTCATTAAACAACATAACATTGCCAAACAAACTCTTTCTACACATGCTTGCATGTATTAGATTTATTTATATGTAATTAGTATGGCTCTCTACTTAGAACTCTTTTAGTTCATGTTTACGTAGTTTATAGCGTGTTTAACTAGATGTGCAAATATGTCGATTATCTCTAGAGGCATAAAGCATCTTATCATAGTTGGTCAAAAGTTCACAATACAAGTCGTAGAATTTTCAACTCAATTGGTTTTCAAATATTAAGATTTCATGACAAACAAACTAAGCATGAAAAGTACGTTGAATTCACATTTCATATGTATTTATAAAACTAACTAAGTTGCGAATACATGCTCAAAAGGTTAGATTTCAAAAAGGCGTAAGGTTTTTTAAACATAGTTTTCGCCTTTTAGCTTTTCTTTCAAAACATTATAATTCAAACTCCAACCCTACTAAAATATCTTACAATACACATTGACACACGTTTAATGATTATGTATGCTCCTTCAGTTAAGTTAGGTTAGGTCAGTTTAGGTCTTCTTGTATCAAACAATCAAAACAACAACATAAGTCACTACATGACCCCCTGCCGGGGCGAGCCCTTTTATACTACAGGACCCCCATCGGGGCGGGCATGGCTACTGCAGTTTAAAATTTTCATTCCCTTGCTACGAACCAACATGCCACAATTTTGACAAACAGCAATGTAATGTTACTCCATTGATATAAACTTACTACTAAACATCCCTAGCATACTTCTAACAATTTCAATCACATAAACAATCAAATTCAAGAATCATTTCAAGATTTATGCCATTTTTCCAAAGTTTAACACATTTAGCGATTCTCTTCACTACGGACTTGTTACTTTACCAAATTACTCTGTTTAACTTTTGTTGATTTCGTATTCAACCATATTAACAATGTCTAGCATCAATTTATAGATTATAGCATGTTTCAATCATCAATTTTTCGAATAAAATAACAAGTATTTATTATATTTCTAATATTTCACCAAACTCCATGTATCAAACCAAATGTAGAAAAGAGAAACTACTAGTTCATTGAGATTTGGTGGGATATCAATTCCTTATAACTATTTAGCCCACTCCCCTCTTCATCATTTAGAAGCTATGAGTTTGAGAAGAAGAAGCAAGCTAGCTAGCTAGCCTTTTTGTATTTCACGTGAATGGTGAAATGACACACAATTTGGGACACTCCCTCTTAATATTCAGCATTGGTATTACTATTAGCATGTTTAGATTTATTTGATATTTGTCAACCAATGAGCATATATATACACCCAATTACACATAGAATTATATAATTCATGTACATTGGTTTATTTCAAATAATATTTACATTAGACTAGGATATAATTTATTTGGTTACCAATATTACTTATTATTCCAATACTACATAATTATTATAATAATCATTTATTATTAATTATTTATTTAGTCAAAGTTATTTTCCCTCATAGGTTTAGAATACCAATTTAAATACTCCCAGACACATCATGGGGTCACATAAGACTCTTTCATACAACATAGTAAATTACTTAAGTCAAGCTTACTTTTATCATATAGTTTTATATAATAATCATTCACATTCCAATGTCACACCTCATTTTATATTGAAGGTAAAACCTTATTATATATGATTTCTCCTTACATGATATTGTTCATGATAATAGGAATTAGTCAATCACATTATGTAATTATTTATTTGTTAATAGTACTAATTAATTTAATCCATTTCATCATTAATTAAATTAGTACTTTCTCATTTCACCACTTTGCCACAATAGGCATAATTTCACAAGCTTAACCTAAGCTTCTCATCACTTCTACTACATTGCTTAATTATCACGTGCTTATTCAATTAAATTAATTATCATAACTCATGCCAACAATGTATATATTCATATTCAAATAAATATTCAAACAATCTTTATTCTCAATATTATAATTTATTAAAATTCACGGGTATTACAAGGTCGATGCTGAAGGACTACCAAGGTTCGAGGGAAGAATTTGGTTCCCAGCAGTACCAGATATTTAAGAAGAAATCTTGACTGAAGCTCATAACTCAAGATATTCAATTCGTCCAGGAAATACGAAGATGTATCAAGATTTATGACGGCATTTTTGGTGGCCAAAAATGAAAAGAGATATTGTAGAATGTGTCGCGAAATGCTTGACATGTCAAAAAGTCAAGGCCGAGCATGAGAGACCAAGCAGATTACTTCAGTCGTTAGAAAAATAAGAATGAAAGTGGGAGCATATCACAATGGATTTTGTGGTAGGTTTTCTGACTACTCAGAAAGGGTACAATGCAATTTGGGTGATAGTGGATATGCTTATAAAATCAGCACACTTTTTGCCGATAAAGATTAGATTTAATCTTGATCACTTGGAAAATTGTATGTCAAGGAGATCATTTTAAGACATGGAGTTCTAGTGTCAATTATGTCAGACAGAGATCCGCGATTCACGACAAACTTCTGGAAGAGACTACAAGAATGCATGGTAACACAGTTGAGAATGAGTATGGCGTACCATCCTCAAACAGACGTCCAAAGCGAACAAACAATCCAGACGTTGGAAGATATGCTTAGAAAATGAATCATGGATTTCAAAGGGAACTGGGTTGATCATTTACCGTTGGCTGAATTCGCCTACAACAACAGGTACCACGCGAGCATTAGCATTCTGCCTTACGAAGTGTTGTATGGCAGAAAGTGCAAAACTCTATTCTGCTGGGATGAAGTTGGTGAACGTCAACTATTCGGATCGTTGAGGTTATCAAACTCATCAGGGCAAGATTGGTAGCTGCTCAAGACAGACAGAAGAAGTATGATGATCAACATAGACAAAGTCATAAATTTGACATTAGAAATTTCATTTTCCTAAAAGTTTTTCCTTGGAAGGGAAAGATCCAATTTGGTAAGAAAGGAAAGTTAAGCCCAAGGTTTATTAGACCCTTTGAAGTGCTGCGAAAAGTAGGTGAAGTAGCTTACGAGGTAGCTCTACCTCTAGAATTGGAACATGTTCATAATGTTTTTCATGTTTCGGTATTACGACAATATAAACCCGACTACAAACATGTGATCGAGTACGAACCATTACAGTTCGATAAAGATTTGTCTTATAAAGAGATTCTTATCCAGATAGTTGACAGAAAAGAATAAGTGCTCAAGAATAAAGTGATACCTTCTGTGAAGGTGATATGGAGGACCACAATGCCGAGGAAGCTACGTGGGAACTCGAAGATAAACTGATGAAGAGCTATCTTAAGTTATTTGTTTGATCTATGTCTTCGATTCTGGGGACAGAATCTTTGTAAGGAGGGAAGAATGTGACGAATGAATTGTTTGAGTTGTGATTCTGGGGAGGGAATCCTTATAAGGCGGCAGGGATGTAACAATCAAGAATTTTAATTGTAATACCAAATATTTATTGAATTAAATAAATATTTTAGTTGATGTGTTTATTGTTAAATAAATATTTTTTTAATTTGATTATTTATTAGTTAAATAAATAATTCATGAGTTGTGGGGAATTAACTTAATTAAGGTAATATGTTAATTGTAACAATCCAAAAATTTAAATTGTAATTTTAAATATTTATGGAATTATATAAATATTTAATTAATGTATTTATTATAGAATAAATATTTGTTTAATTTGATTTGATTATTTATTTGTTGAATAAATAATTAATGAGTTAAGGAAATTGATCATCATGAGATAATATTTTAATATTTAGTTGATTAAATAAAATTATAATTATAAAGAAAATTATAATTATGTTGTATTGATCTATGTGGTAAATTTATTTAATAAATTTTTATTAGAATTAATTAAATTAACTGTGACCATAAACTATATTATAAATGAGTTATTAAAATAAGTTAAGGGAGGTTAATTCAGTTTTGGCCAAACGAGGCCTAATGAATGTTAAGTCTTTAATTTAAATATGTTTTACCAAACAAGGTGTAAGATTTACTGGGTTAATTTTTTAGTTAGTTAGCCAAACAAGCCTTATGGCTTTTGAGTTTTAAAAAAAAATTGATGTCCGTTAATAGATATATATATATATATATATATATATATATATATATATTATACAATTATTATGTATTATATCATATACGTTATATTTGTTAGTACGTAAGTTAAAGTTAGATACGAAGAACTCAGAAGAAGAAAAAGAAGAGAAGAAAAGTTGCAGAGAAAGAAAATTGAGAGAGAATTGGGAGAAGGCTAGATAATTTGAGAGAGAAATTGGGGAAAAGAAAGCTTTCAAAGAATAGCCATCATCTTCTAAAATTAAGGTATCATCTTACTCTTTTATTTTATTTTTAAAGTTATAGCTTTATTCTCTTCCAAAATCCTCTGTAAAATCTTTGTAGAAGATGAATTATTTGTTATATATAGTTTTATATGATAAATTTGTGGTTAAAAAGTTGTTTACATAAGTTTATAGATGAATTAATTCATGTTATGTAGTTATTTGTGAATAAAACAATATTACAGTGAATTAGTATGAATATAGATATGATTATGGCTTAGTTTAAAGTAAAATTGAGGTTTGATTAGTTGTTTAATATATATATTGACTATTGAATTCGAAAGAGGATGAATAAACATAAGCATAGTATGTTGAATTAACTCTTTTGGTTGAAAAACAAAATTACAGTGATGATTTTTACTGAAACGTTCAAAAAGTGACATTGTAGCAAAAATAGTGAAAATTAATGGTTTTAATTTGGATGTTTATGTTGTTTAGATGGCTAGAAACGCGTTAGAAAATATTAGATTATGTTTCTATAAACCTATTACACCTTCGGTAGGTTGGTATGGTTGTTAGAAAGGAGTTTAGAGGCCTAATTTGGCTTTCCGTAGTGTTGCAGAGCATAAAATTGCAAAACGCTGAAGGGACCCCCGCCTGGGCGGGCCCCCCAGTACAAAAACCACTGCCTCAGCGGGGGGGTATTCTACCAAGCAAAAATTTTGAAAAAAAAACTAACTGGACATAGTTTACTAAAATAAGCATAACGTTTTCATACGAACTCTGATTAATGCGATTCAAGATGATTCGGAATGAGGACGAATAGGCTTATAACTTTTATTCTTTACGTTTTTCAATTTGAAATCGTTATGAATGGTCAAAATGTTTATTGTTACGACTGTTGTGTATTTGGAGGCAATCGGAGGGCGTTGGGATGCACGAATGCAAGTGCAATCCTTTGTGTATTAGTATAACCTAATGATAACATGTTGGACATGTAATAGGATGTTGTATCAAGTTGTTAATGTGTATGTGGTGCAATGACATAATCACTTAAGTAGTTGTAATAAAGCTAAATGGTGATGTTCATGAAAAGATGTGATGTTGTTAGTGAGCTATATGAAGTTAATATTAGTATAACTAATGTGTATTTTCAATACATATGGTATTTGTAGGACTTGTGATGAACGTGAGTAGTGATTGTTTAACTTACGCACGAGGCACGTTCTATAACTCTACTTTTATTATTGTTGAAGTATCTAAACTCTCTTTGAACAAGTTTTTCTAACTCCAAGCTTTCTTTGTGCAAGTTTCTTAACCCTAATTATATCGTTCAAACTCCTAAACCTTATCTCTTGATATTGAGCCAATCTTTAACTTGTTATTTAGCATGCAAATTTCTACATTCTAACACACTAATCTTGAACAAGTTTTATCATTCAACTTACTATTTGTTATGCATGCTTAAGATTCAACTCTAAATAAGGTTTTAACCTTAGCTTAACATTGTTCAAGCAAAGTATGTTATATTATTCAATACTTATGCTCTTAAATTATTCCTAAAGCATGACCTTAGTACACAATGTTGATTCAATTATGAATTATTCCATAGCATAATGTTATTACAGTTTTATTCAACTAATCCTTAGTTGATGTTCGTAAACTCTAAATTACCTTGAAACTTATCCAAACCAAACTTACTTTGGTGCGGACTCGTATTCTAAATGTTGAGATGAGCAACCCTATTATAGGGGATAACTTACGTATATCGTTAAAATGTTTGTGCACAATACATTGTACGAGTGGTTGATCCCCCTAAGTACGAGGAGTCCTTATAATCTTACGAGTGTTAAAGTTTAAGTTGAAAGATTACTTACAACTATGGACATAGTTCGCGGTCTTTTGACCCTCAGTTATATATTTCAAGTTCTATTCCTGATTATTATTGATGAAGTACTTTATTCATTTCTATTGAGCCTATTCATTTGGCAGTTGATATGATGTTTATTCATTATTATTCAAGTGAGCTTTGTTTGCTCACTCTTGCATATATACACTCATTGCAGCTAAAATTGAGAAAGTCGATGAACCTACAACTAGCAAAGGAAAGGAAAAAATATACAAGTGATGAAGACTTGTAATTTAATGACTTTTATGTTAATAGACTATATATTTAATGATGTGATGTAATTATTTTATTTCTGCACTTGATTGATGTTAAGGTTATACAACCTAGGATATTTTGGATTTAATAATGTAGCCCTTTTATAGGGAGGATTTATGGTTTAAATGTTATTTTATTTGGGTAGATAGTACGAATGTATGGAAAGTGAACACCAAGTCTTAGGGGAATGAAGTACCCAGATTTGGGGGTGTCACAAGTTGGTATTAAAGCATTAGGTTATGAACCTTAGGTGGGGAAAAGCCTTTGGAAGTAACCTTTGAAAAGATAGTAGTGATAAACTCATATCTAGTTTTAAGAAAGAAATAATAAAACACTTATGTGGTTATGTGGTTTCAACCTATGTGCTCGTGAGTGTTGAGTAGTAATAATTAGTAATTAAAAATTAAAATTTTGATTGTCATGATGGCTAATGTGGGAGAATCCAAACAGGCTAGAGAGGAAGGATCTCAGATGCCTAGAGAGGAGGAGCCTCGAGATATTCTGGTGGTTTGGGAACAACTACTGCCACGGGAAATAACTTTGTTGGTCACAGTGGTTGAACAGAAGAGGTTACCTGATGAGGATGATGAGATAGAGACAGACAAGGAAGACCTTGAGGAGCTGCCACAGTCGAATGAGGATGAGGATGACGAGGAAGAAGAGCTTCCACTTAACTCGATCGCCGCCCGTATATACGACGAAGTATACGATCGTAATGTGGAACTTTAGGATAACGTCGAGGAGTTGCAACAGATAGTAGCTGAATAGCAGTTCGCAATGGCGCAGAAGGACAATGAGATCCATGATCGAGATTAACACTTGAATATTATCGAAGAGAAGCTGATCCACACCAAAGGAGAAAACGAGCAACTGACAGAGGAAATCACAGAACTAAAGAACAAGCTGAAGGAAGAATCTACTAAGAGGGCAAGAGCGAAAGACGTGTACGAAGAAGCTTATCAACGAGCAGGGATAGCAGAGAGAGAGGCACAAGCAAAGCGGATTAAGATGGAAGAGATGAATAACGTATTCAACACCGTGATTAATCGAGCTCAAGATCAGGTCATGGGTTATCCGATTCAGCTCGAGACGCTGCCATCGTACATATTAGATCGCCGAACAATGTTCTGAATTATGAAGGAAGAGCGTCGTAAGGCTACGCAGTATATGAGTAGGACATCGTAGGGAATGTACTTGATATGTGATTTATGATATGATAAATAAAATGCAAATCCCAAGTGTTATGTAACCTATGGGATATGATGATGATGTTATCTTGGAACATCAGTAGTTCAGGAAAGTAATGTAAATAGCAGTGATGCTATTGTTCTTATATTTTCAAAAAAGATTATGAATGAATAAAAGTTATTATTTTATTTAAATTGTTATACGTTATGTGATAATCTTTTATGGTGTGCAAATTAAGTAGAAATACTTAAAGAAATTGAGTAATTGTCTAATGGGTGTGTTTTAACAGAAAATGCCTTCAAGACATCAACCCCGAAAAAGAACCCCTGAGGGATCTACCAATAACAACAATGTTGAGGCTAATCCAGTTCAGCAACTATTGACGTTATTGATGGGTGCATTATAGAATCAACCGCAGAATCAAGCAGTGACATTTAAGGACTTCAAGGCGGTTGGACAACCAGAATTCTGTGGGTCCATGAATCCAATTGAGGCACAGACCTAGATCATGGAGATAGAGAAAGTATTTGATGTAGCTAGAGTAGGTGAGAATCAGAAGACTGCTTTTGTAACATTCATGTTGAAAGCAGAGGCTAGTTATTGGTGGCAAGCCAATAAAACTCGAGGAGGACAAGGGGTGATGACATGGGATAGGTTTAAGGAGATATTCTTCGAGACCTATTTCCCAGAGAGTTCGAAGAATCAGATGGAGGTGCAGTTTCTGGAAATGAAGCAGGGAACAATGATGGTATCGGAGTATGCTGCAAAATTTAATGAATTGGCAAGGTTTGCGCCGTATCAAGTCAACATGGATGAGCGCAAGGCAAGAAGATTTGAACAGGGACTGAAACCCTGGTTGTACAGTAGGGTCTCCTTGTTCCAGTTGAAGACATTCGTAGCGGTGCTTGAGAAGGTAATTCTCGCTTAGAGTGGAGGCGAGGCTATAACAAAGCACAACCAAGAGCAGAGAACAAAGAAGAATGAGGGCAAAGTTAAGAATGGTGGTGGTAACAGTGGAAATGATAGCAATAACCTGAAGAGGAAATGGAATGGAAATGTGGGTTTAGGAAACAAGCAGGGTAATCAGTAAAAGAAGAAGTTTGAAGAATGTGCTACGTGCGGGAAGTTTTCACGTGGGTGTGTGCTTAAGGGGGAAGCGTGTATGCTTTAACTGTGGCCAGGAGGGTTACATTGCCCCAAATTACAATCAAACCAAGAAGAATGAAGGAACTGATGGTACAACTATAAGAACTATTAGACACGAAGTACATTCAGTCGAGTGTGTCACCGTGGGGAGCACCTGTGTTATTCGTGAAGAAAAAGGATGGTTCAATGCGTCTTTGCATTGATTATAGGGAATTAAACAAAGTCACTATTAAGAATAAATATCCATTACCAAGAATAGATGACTTGTTTGATCAGTTGAAGGGTGCTAGATATTTCTTGAAAATAGATTTGAGAAGTGGGTATCATCAACTAAAAGTAAAGAAGCAGGATGTACCGAATATGGCATTTTGAACTCGGTATGGACATTACGAATTTTTGGTGATGTCTTTTGGTTTGACAAACTCCCCTGTAGCGTTCATGGATTTGATGAACAGGGTGTTTAAACCATTCCTAGATAAGTTTGTGGTGGTATTCATTGATGATATTTTGGTGTATTCAAAATCTCAAGAAGAACATGTGGAACATTTACGTTTGACGTTGGAGATGCTAATAAATGAAAAACTGTACGCAAAATTCTCTAAGTGTGAGTTTTGGCTCGAACTTGTATAATTTCTTGGGCATGTGATTGACAAAGATGGGATTTCAGTGGATCCATCAAAAGTTGATGTTGTAATCAATTGGGAACAACCAAGAACACCTTCGGAGGTGAGGAGTTTCTTGGGATTGGCCGGTTATTATAGACGATTTAACCAGGATTTTTCCAAGATTGCCACTCCATTAACAAATTTACAAGGAAAGCTATAAAATTTATTTGGACGGAGAAGTGTGAAGAAAGTTTTTCAAGACTTGAAAAAGAAATTAAGTGTGGCACCTGTGTTATCATTACCAAATAATACAGGAAATTTTGTGGTGTATAGTGATGCCTCACACAAAGGATTGGGTTGTGTTCTTATGCAGAACGACAAAGTTATTGCTTATGCATCAAGACAATTGAAGGACTATGAGAAAGGATATCCGACTCATGATTTAGAGTTGGCTGCAGTGGTATTTGCTCTAAAGATATGGAGGCACTATCTCTATGGGGAAAATGTGAGATATACACATACCATAAGAGTCTAGAGTATATTTTCACTCAGAAGGACCTGAACATGCGTCAAAGGAGATGGATGGAATTAATAAAAGATTACAATTGTGAGATCATTTATCATCCAAGTAAAGTGAATGTGGTTGCAGATTCTTTAAGCAGGAAAGGTCAGGAGAAGTTGATGTTGTTAACCAACCAGGATGAGCTCATTTCAGCAATGACAAGACTATAGTTGGAAATCAAATTTCCAAAAGAAACCGATGAAAGATTGTTCCAGATGGAAACTAGTTCAACTTTGGTTGACAAGGTGAATAATACTCAAGTAAAAGATGAAGAATGTGGAAAGATCAAAGAGAAAATGGTTAAGAGTGGTGAAGTGAAATACAAGATCGATACTGAAGGGTTACTAAGATTCGAGGGAAGAATCTGGGTTCCAGCAGTACTAGATATTAAAGAAGAAATCTTGACTGAAGCTCATAACTCAAGATATTCAATACGCCCGGGAAGTACGAAGATGTATCAAGATTTACGACGACACTTTTGGTGGAAAAACATGAAAAGAGATGTTGTAAAATGTGTTGCGAAATGCTTGACATGTCAAAGAGTCAAGGCCGAGCATCAACGACCAAGCGGATTACTTCAACCGTTGGAAATACCAGAATGGAAGTGGGAACACATCACAATTGATTTTGTGGTGGGTCTTCCAACTACTCAGAGAGGATACGATGCGATTTGGGTGGTAGTGGACAGACTGACGAAATCAGCACACTTTTTGCCAATAAAGATTAGATTCAATCTTGATCAGTTAGCAAAGTTGTACGTTAAAGAAATCATTTCAAGACATGGAGTTCCAGTGTCAATTGTGTCAGATAGAGATTTGAGGTTCACGTCAAACTTCTGGAAGAAACTACAAGAATGCATGGGAACACAGTTGAGAATGAGTACGGCGCAAACGAACAATCCAGACGTTGGAAGATATGCTGAGAGCATGCATCATGGATTTCAAAGAGAGCTGGGATGAACATTTACCATAGGTGGAATTTGCCTAAAACAACAGTTACCAGGCAATCATTGGCATGCCTCCTTACGAAGTATTGTACGGCAGAAAGTGCAGAACTCCACTGTGCTGGGATGAAGTCGGTGAACGTCAGTTGTTAGGACCGAAACTTGTGCAACAAACTGCTGAGGTTGTTAAACTCATCAGGATAAGATTGGTAGCTACTCAAGATAGATAGAAGAAGTATGATGATCAACACAAACAAGATCGTGAATTCAATGTAGGAAATTTCGTGTTCTTAAAATTTCTCCTTGGAAGGGAAAAATTAGTTTCGGTAAAAAGGGAAAGTTAAGCCCGAGGTTTATTGGACCCTTCGAAGTGCTGCGAAGAGTAGGAGAAGAGGCTTATGAGGTAGCTCTACCTCAAGAGTTGGAACACATTCATAATGTTTTTTATGTTTCAGTTATACGACCATATAAACCCGATTACAAGCATGTGATAGAGTACGAACCTTTACAGTTCGATAAAGACTTATCTTATGATGAGGTTCCTATCCAGATAGTCGACAGGAAAGAACAAGTGCTTAGGAATAATGTGATACCTTCTGTAAAGGTAATATGGAGGAACCACAATGCGGAAGAAGCTACGTAGGAACTCTAAGATAAACTGATGAAAGATTACCCTGAGTTATTTGTTTAATCTATGATTTAGATTCTTGGGACAAAATCTTTGTAAGGAGGGAAGAATGTGATGAATGATTTGCTTGAGTTGTGATTCTGGGGACAGAATCCTTGTAAAGAGGGAAGGATGTAACAATCCAAAAATTTAAATTGTAATTTTAAATATTTATGGAATTATATAAATATTTAATTATTTTATTTATTGTAGAATAAATATTTGCTTAATTTGATTTGATTTAATTATTTCTTTGTTGAGTAAATAATTAACGAGTTAAGAAATTGATCATCATGAGATAATATTTTAATATTTATTTGATTAAATAAAATTATA
Source organism: Panax quinquefolius (assembly GCA_020205615.1). NCBI lineage: Eukaryota > Viridiplantae > Streptophyta > Magnoliopsida > Apiales > Araliaceae > Panax > Panax quinquefolius. Next base: position 141,947,156 of record CM035156.1, read on the forward strand.
ATTATAAAGAAAATTATAATTATGTTGTATTGATTTATGTGGTAAATTGATCTATGTGGTAAATTTATTTAATAAATTGTTATTAGAATTAATTAAATTAAGTGTGACCATAAACTATATTATAAAGGAGTTATTAAAATAAGTTAAGGGATGTTAATTCAGTTTTGGCCAAACAAGGCCTAATGAATGTTAAGTCTTTAATATAAATCTATTTTACCAAACAAGGTGTAAGATTTAATGGGTTAATTTTTTAGTTAGTTAGCCAAACAAGCCTTATGGCTTTTTAGTTTTTTTTAAAAAAACGATGTCAGTTAGTAGATATATTTATATTATACAATTATTATGTATTATATCATATACGTTATATTTGTTAGTACGTAAGTTAGAGTTAGATAGGAAGAACTCATAAGAAGAAAAAGAAGAGAAGAAAAGTTGCAGAGAAAGAAAATTGAGAGAGAGTTAGGAGAATGCTAGAGAATTTGAGAGAGAAATTGGGGAAAAGAAAGCTTGCAAAGAATAGCCATCATCTTCTAAAACTAAGGTATCATCTTACTCTTTTATTTTTTTAAAGTTATAGCTTTATTCTCTTCCAAAATTCTCTATAAATCTTTGTAGAGGATGAATTATTTGTTATATATAGTTTTATATGATAAATTGGTGGTTAAAAAGTTGTTTGCATAAGTTTATAGATTAATTAATTCATGTTATGTAGTTATTTATGAATAAAACCATATTACAGTGAATTGGTATGAATATACATATGATTATGGCTTAGTTTAAAGTAAAATTGAGGTTTGATTAGTAGTTTAATATATGTATTGACAATTGAATTCGAAAGAGGATGAATAAACATAAGCATAGTATGTTGAATTAACTATTTTGGTTGAAAAACAAAATCACAATGATGATTTTTACTAAAACTTTCAAAAAGTGAAGTTTTAGCAAAAATAGTGAAAATTAATGGTTTTAATTTGGATGTTTATGTTGTTTAGATGGCTAGAAACGCGTTAGAAAACATTAGATTATGTTTCTATAAACCTATTACACCTTGGGTAGGTTGGTATAGTTGTTAGAAAGGAGTTTGGAGGCCTAATTTGGCTTTCTGTAGTGTTGCAGAGCATAAAATCACAAAATGCAGAAGGAAACCCCACCCGGGCTGGCCCCCCAGTACAAAAACCCCCGCCCTGGCGGGGGGGGTATTTGGCCAAGCCAAAATTTAGAAAAAAAAATCACCGAACATAGTTTACTAAAATAAGCATAATGTTTTCATACGAACTCCAATTGATACGATTAAAGATGATTCGGAACGAGGACGAATAGGCCTATAACTTTTATTCTTTAAGTATTTCAATTTGAAATCGTTATGAAGGGTCAAAATGGCTATCTTTAGGACTGTTGAGTATTTGGAGGCAATCGGAGGGCGTCGAGATGCGCGAATGCAAGTGCAATCCTTTTTGTATTAGTATAACCTAATGATAACATGTTGAACATGTAATAGGATGTTGTATCATGTTGTTAATGTGTATGTGGTTGTTGCCTCTTTTATAGTTCTAATAAAAGAGCTCTAACTCATGCAAGCATACATGGGTCAACAAGTAATACAGAGTAAGTATAGTATCGATCCCACAGAGAAAGTTGTTAAATTCAAACTATCATGCATCAATTAACTCACCAAATTTATATGTCTAGACTAATGACTAAAAGTGTTGAATTAAACTAATTGTGAATAACAACTGAAAATAAGAATACAAATGGAATAAATATAATCTGGAAATAATGGGACCCTAACTTCATTTAATATTTCATCTAATCGCCACTATCATGCAAGAATGTTCACATATCACAGGAAATCAGCCAAGAGCACAAATAGAGTTATAACCATTTTTCAATACACTATAACCTACTTACACAGCATCTATAGATGTTAGACTCCATGTAATCACCAATACAACCAAAATCACTATATGTCTATGTGAAGTTGCAATTATATTGATTTTAAGCTCAAGCCCTTATTCTAGAAAATACGATGAAACAATATATGTCTATCTGGTTCACAAAATACGCAAGCCATATACAACAGCCCCATATCCGCATGCTATCATGATTACAATCCATACCTATTTGTTCATTGTCAATTAAAAACAAGTACTGAGACGAATGGTAATCAAGCATTCATACATGTAAAACAACCATGACAGATATTCCATATGATATGCAAAACAATCCTAGCATTTAAATGTGCAACCAAACTACATATTAAAATTCGTTAGAATCCCATAATGGAATTTAGTTCATGACTGAACCAAAAGCCATTATGGGATCAACGCTAAACATGATTAATAAACAAACAATGGAAATAAGAGAGATAGAACTATCGAACCCAATCGCTGAATAAAAACCAATGATAAACGTTTAAATCCTCATAGAATTCTAGTAAATAATAATAGAAATCCACAATGGCAGAGAATCCCAAGAAGAATTGAAGAAGTGGACATTTTGGCTTCGTTCTACGTTGGAATCTCTTCCAAGGTGTAAACCCTAGTTTCAATGATGAAAATACGCTCAAAATAATCTCTTCTCCATCTGACACCAGTCAGAATTGTTTGAAAACCAATTACAATTCATTTAATTAAAATTAAAAACTAAAAAAATTACAAAGATCAAGATCGCGCATGCGCCAGCATGGCTTAGCGCCTCTAGCTTTATGTCTCGCAGATGCAGGTGCGAGACTTACGAAATCTCTCGCCTGTCCCGCCCAACCTCTCGGCGGCGGCGCGCTCCTCTCGCTCACGGCCACGCAACTTGTAATAGGTCATCATCGTCTGGCCGGGTACTCACGCGGGCGCGCGCTCCCCAAGCAGTTATGTCGCGCGACTTGCTGCCTGCAAGTTCTGGTTCTGGTTTTTGGCTTCTACTGCTGCTATCTGCTCGTCCATGCTTGATCCTCTTGTTTGCTTGGTCTCCATGCTTTATTGTACCTCCATGCCATGCACATCCCCGTTTGTGCCTCGTCTTCACGCATCCATTGGCCTCGTGCCCTCTAATACCACCAAAATTAAGTCGATTCCTGCACTTATTCACCAAAAGGAGTTTTAAGTAAATGCAATGCAAAGTAACGTGAAATGCAACTAAAACAAAATAAAATGTACTTGAGATGGGCACAATTCGCATGAATTGGTATTCAATAAGTAGGTAAAAATACCACTTATCAAATACCCCCAAACTTGAATTATTGCTTGCCCTCAAGCAATGCATACTAATGAATAATGAAAATGCAACTACAAAAATATGCAACTACTCTATGATGCAAATTAGTCTCACATAATCCCTGCCATAATAGAATTTCAGCCCAAATTACCTTAGTGAATCATCGAGATCCAAGAATATGATTTCAAACCAAACTATAAACATAACATCATACACTCAGATAATTTCATATATGCTATAGAGATGCTATGTATGTTTGGGATGTTCACCAAAACTTGATCTAAGCAAGGAATATATATGCTACACTGCTCCAAACAAAAAATTATAGTCTAAATCAAGATTCGTGTATATTCATGTAACGCAGACTATTTCAACATATCAACACAAACTAAGGTTCAACAATGGGTTTATTGATTTATTGCTACTCACGAGGGCGATTTTCGCACTTTCTCGCGGTGTTTATTGCTATTTTTCTTTTCTTTCTTTTCTTTTTCACATGACTGTGCAATGTCTTAATCCATTAGGCACACTGCTACCCCTTAGCGAGCTTTTAACCAATGACACCCAGACCATGAAAGACATTAGGGCGCTAGGTGTAGAGACAATCCCCTCGGTATTTTTCTCAAGTAGCTGTATACAATTAAGACTAGCCACGTTATTGCTATTTGATTTTTTATTTTTTTTTATACATATCATACCCATGTTTTCCCAAAATTTGCATGTCAATGCTTCATACAGTCTACAACACTTTCCACATGTTTCTCTTTTTAAAACTATATGTTCTATCAAACAATGCAACACACACTTCTTAAACCTACAAGTAATTATGAACACGTTTGTGCATACCGAAAGCATTTAAACAGCAACATGAATCTCATCATGTACAACATTATATCTCAGCTCATGTTATCCCAAATATTATCAAATCCTTCACAATTCACTATCATCATTGGCTAGGCAAAAATTTCTATTAAGCAAGAATTTGCGTGAGACATTCAACTAAAACATATTATCACAATCCATAATGAATAAAAATTTAAAATTTTCTGCAAAAATTTAACTAAACACATAAACATGCAACAGTTAAATAAAACTAAACTACTATGCTATGCTCCCCAATACCCCCAAACTTAAAATATTCGATGTCTCCATTGAATGAAGGTAAAGGATACAGAAAAACTTCCCTAATGATCGGCTTGACCACCCTCCTCGGGTGGTGAATCAGTGGGATGGATATAACATCGCAGCGGCCAAACCCGTAACCACTCTAGCATTGTTCCTTGCTACGCGAATGATTCGGCCAAGGCCCTTGTGAGTCCCATAGAAAACATCCCAAAATTGTCATACATGGCGACGACTTTGCGCTCCAACCTTCGGAGCTGTCGATCGCTAGGAACAGGATGTGCTCAGGTGGATGGGCCTGCCTCATCGGGCTGAGGGGACTGCTGAGATGGCTCTGGGAATGTGGGTCAGAGAATAAATCCTCGTCCGCGCGGGTGTGGATCACCACCTGTCCAGTCTTCAAATTTAGCAATGGTGGCGTGGGTGATGTCCTGACTTGGATATTTCATTTGTTCGTTGTCCCAATTGCACCCCTGATGCGCACATAGCATGGCTACCACTGCGGCATGTGGGATGCTTCCAGTGGTAGTTCCCTTCAGATACTTCACAATGTTTTGATGAATCAAATACCCCACATCAATGTACTCGCCAGTAATTATGCCCCACAATATTATAGCCCTTTCCGCCGTGATCTCGTGCTGATGCGATGAAGGCAATAACTTGGCACAGATGAACAGATTCCACGCCGGCGTATCGATTCAATGTTGCTGCTGGAAATATTCGAGGCTCAGTCGTGCCAACTTTGAAAGTCCACTTCGTGCCTGGCACGCACAACTCAGCGATAACAAGCCCTAAGTCCGTTTCCAGATGTGCCCCTGCGATCCAATTGGACGCCCCTGTTGGTGGTCTTGCAGTGATTCTTAACACGTTTTGGATGGCAGAGGGTCTGTAGTCTACCTCGACACCACGAACCATTGAGGTATCGTTCATGGTGACTTTGGCATTGGCATAAAACTCTCGGACTATGCTCATCGGAATGGGCATGGGAGATGCAGTCAGTCCACCCCAGCCTCGTTCCTAAATCATGGCGGAGAGCTGTTCGTCCTGGCCTTCGGGTCTGAATCCTCTTTCCTTGATAAATGTCTTAGCTACAATACCGTAATACTCCTGCTGGGCTTCTAGACACAAGAATTTGGTGTGGTCGACAATGTCCTCCTCGTGGCTGCCGGAGGAGGATGAGGAAGATGAAGATGGTTGTACTCTCTTCGGACCCATTTGTAGATAGTTGATTAAAAGTACGGATGAACTTACTGAGAGAGAATGAGAATTTGAGAATTGATAGCCTTCACGCTTGTGTGTGCCGACCCAATTGGGAACCCTAGCTTTATAGAGAGGATGAGAGGTAGTTGAGCTTTGAACGTGGAGAGAGTCGTGGAGATTTGATGGAAAGATATACAGCTTCAATCTTCAACTAATAGAGAGAGAGACTTGAGTTATGGAGAGGGGGAGAGTTTCACGTCTGTTATTATCGCAATTTAGAGTCCACATGGTCCAAAACTCTTTTTTTTAAATGTTCAAATCTGACTTGATTCGATACCGCGCGCGACCACGCGAGTGTTGACTGAGCTGGGCACGACATGCAGAATGCATGATTGTTCTAAGTGGCTTGACACGCGGGCGCGCGAGTTTGTGCTACATAGGCCTCGCGGCCGTGCGACCCTCATGTCTGCAATGGTCAAGTTCAATTTTTCTGTGTCTCTTAGTAAAGCTTTCCAGTGATTGTTCCTGCATAGACATTAATGCTCATTCTTAAAACATGAACTAGCGACCGTATAATGCTAATCATTTTGCAAATATTCGCAAAACAATTCTTAATACATACTTAAGCATGAAAGTCCAATATCCTAGTAAAAATTGAATTGGCTATAGCTAACTAAAATAATCCAAAATAAACAACTAAAAAGCTAATGGAGGTAGAAATGACGGGTTGCCTCCCATCTAGCGCTAAGTTATAGTCAATTAGCTTGACTGTCTCTGAGTCTCATGTCACATCAAGAATTGAGGTGCCTTCCTTACTGTCCATCGCACCCCGAAATTTAATGACTTCAGCCTTCATCAACGGTTCTACCTTCAACTCTGAACTTTTTCCCGTTGTATAGTTCAACGGTCCATAATTTTTTGATTTCTGTACTTCATCCTTCGGACCCCAATCTACCAAGTTAACCATGAAGCATTCTTCTTCATCCGATGGGAACTTTATCGCCTTAAAGACATTAGATGTGACCTCTTGATCATGTACACGCATCGTTAGCTCCCCCTTTTGCACATCGATTGAAGTCCTTCCTGTGGCTAAGAATGGTCTCCCTAGTATGATTGGTATACTTTTGTCCTCTTCATAATCTAGAATAATAAAGTCAGCCGGAAAAATGAACTTGTCCACCTTTACCAACACATCTTCAACAATTTCTCGCGGATACTTGATGGATCTGTCAGTTAGCTGTAGTGATATGTTTGTAGGTCTTGGAGCCGGCAATCCTAACTAATTGAACACTGACAAGGGCATCAAGTTTATACTTTCCCCTAGATCACATAAATACTTGCTAAAGTTCATCTTCCCAATGGTGCACAGAATTGTGAAGATGCCCGGATCTTTCAGCTTTGGAGGTAATTTATGTTGGAGCACTGCAATGCATTCCTCTATCAAGGCTACCATTTCAAACTCGTCTAATCTCCTCTTCCTTGACAATATACCTTTCATGAACTTTGCGTAGCTTGACATTTGTTCCAATGCCTCGACGAATGGTATGTTAATCTGTAGCTTTTTGAACACCTCCAGAAACTTACTGAACTGTTTGTCTTCCTTTTGCTTAACTAACCTCTGCGGATATGGTACTTGAGGGTGCATTGGTTGTACTGGACTCTTGACCTTCACTTCTGAACCTGCCTTGTTCTTCTCTTCCTGCTGAACCTCAGATTTTTTTAACTTTTTTTCATCACCATCCAACTGTTCTGCCTCGCACGGCCGCGCGATGTCCCATTGTAACTCACGCACGGGCGCGTGACTTGCAGTGTCTGTCAAGTCATTCCCAAATCTCAATGCGATTGCTTGACACTGTTCCTTCCCGTCTCTACTAGGATTTGTCTCTGTGTTACTTGGCAATGAACCCTGGGGCCTATTATTAAGCATGCTCGCCATCTACCCCATCTACGTCTCCAGATTCTTGATAGCCACTGCTTGGTTTTTGATCATGACTTGAGTGTTTGCCATGTATTTCAACATCATCTCCTCCATCTCTAATTTCTTCTCTGGCTATGGTGCAGCTGGAGCGTGGTGTTGTTGTTGTTGAGAAAATCCCAGTGGAAACGGTGATTTTTGTGCAAACTGTGGCTGAGATGACTGTGGTTGAAACTGTTGGTTCGGTTGAAACTGATGTTGTTGTTGTCCTTGGTTATTTGACCAATTAAAGTTCGGATGATTGCGGTTGTTGGGGTGGTATGTGTTCTGGAATTGACCTTGGTCTTTTCTGTAATTGCTCACATATTGTACTGACTTTGAGCTGATGGCACATTGATCCGTGGAGTTTGACTTTGAGCTGATGCCACATTGGCGCACCTCTCCCAACTATGTCTTCATGCGGGCGTGAGACTTCTGAGAATCGTCCGCCTGTCCAGCCAACCTCTCGCTACGGGCGCTCTCTCCTTCCATGACCGCGTAACTTGCGATGAGTTCATCATCGTCGGATGGGTACTTTCATGGGGCGCGCTCCCCAAGTCATTATGTCGCCATGATGCACGGCTTCTTTGCCTGTAAGTTCGGTTCGGTTTTGGCTTCTACTGCTGCTATCTGCTCATCCATGCTTAATCCTCTTGTTTGCTTGGTCTCCATGCTTCATTATACTTCCATGCCATCCACATCCCAGCTTGTGCCTCGTCTTCATGCATCCATTAGCCTCGTGCCCTCTAATACCACCAAAATTAAGCCGATTCCTGCACTTATTCACCAAAAGGAGTTTTAAGTAAATGCAATGCAAAATAACGTGAAATGCAACTAAAACACGATAAAATTTATTTGAGATGGGCCCATTCGCATGAATTGGTATTCAAGAAGTAGGTAAATATACCACTTATCAGTGGTGCAATGACATGATCACTTAAGTAGTTGTAATAAAGCTAAATAGTGATGTTCATGAAAAGATGTGATGTTGTTAGTAAGCTATATGAAGTTAATATTAGTGTAACTAATGTGTATTGTCAATACCTATGGTATTTGTAGGACTTGTGGTGAACGTGAGTAGTGATTGTTTAACCTACGCACGAGGGAAGTTCTCTAACTCTACTTTTATAATTGTGGAAGTATCTAAACTCTCTTTAAGCAAGTTTTTCTAACTCCAAGCTTTCTTTGTGCAAGTTTCTTAACCCTAATTATATCGTGCAAGCTCCTAAAACTTATCTCTTGATATTGAGCAAATCTTTAACTTGTTATTTAGCATGCAAATTTCTACATTTTAACACACTAATCTTGAACAAGTTTATCATTCAACTTACTATTTGTTATGCATGCTTAAGATTTAACTCTAAATAAGGTTTTAACCTTAGCTTAACATTGTTCAAGCAAGGTATGTTACATTATTCAATACTTAGGCTCTTAGATTATTTCTAAAGCATGACCTTAGTACACAATGTTGATTCACTTATGAATTATTTCATAGCATAATGTTATTACAATTTTATTCAACTAATCCTTAGTTTGATGTTCGTAAACTCTAAATTACCTTGAAACTCATCCAAACCAAACTTACTTTGGTGCGGACTCATATTCTAATGCTGAGATGAACAACCCTATTATAGGGGATAACATACGCATAGCGTTAAAATATTTGTGCACAATACATTGTACAAAGGGTTGATACCCCTAAGTACGAAGAGTCCTTATAGTCTTACGATACTGTTAAAGTTTAAGTTCAAAGATTACTTACAATTATGGATATAGTTTGCGGTCTTTTAACCTTCAGTTATATATTTCAAGTTCTGTTCCTGATTATTATTGATGAAGTACTTTATTCATTTCTATTAAACCTATTCATTTAGCAGTTGATATGATGTTTATTCATTATTATTCAAGTAAGCTTTGTTTGTTCACTCTTGTATATATACACTCATTGCAGCGAAAGTTGAGAAGGTCGATGAACCTACAAGTAACAAAGGAAAGGGAAAAAATGTACAAGTGATGAAGACTTGTAATTTAATGACTTTTATGTTAATAGACTTTATATTTAATGATGTGATGTAATTATTTTATTTCCGCACTTGATTGATGTTAAGGTTATACAACCTGGGATATTTTGGATTTAATAATGTAACCCTTTTATAGGGAGGATTTATGGTTTAAATGTTATTTTATTTGGGTAGATAGTACGAATGTATGGAAAGTGAACACCAAATCTTAGGGGAATGAAGTACCCAGATTTGGGGGTGTCACATTAATTAAGTTGATAATTGGTAATTTTGTATTTAGAAGTTAATTAAAATAAAAGAAGGATGAATTAAATATTATGAGATAATATTTTAATTTAATTTAATAATTAAATTAGAGAGTTGATAAGGATTAAATAAATTATTATAATATTTTTTAATTTAATTTAGAAATTAAATTAGAGAGTTGATAAGGATTAAATAAATTGTTATAATGTTGTTTTAATTTAATTTAAGAATTTAAGTGATGTATTAATTTTTAAATAAAATTATAATGAAAATTATACTTTTTTTTTTTATTGGATTTTTGGCAAATTGATTTAATATGTTGTTCTTAGTTTTAATTTAATTAGATTTGAATATGAAAATTTAATTGAATAAAGTATTATAATTAAACTATATTGTAAATGAGTTATTAAAATAAGTTAAAAGAGTTTTAATTCATTTTTGCCAAATAAGGCTTAAGAAATGTTAAGTCTTTATTTTAAAAGTGTTTTGCCAAACAATGTCTTATGGCTTTTAAATTTAAAATAGAATATAACTGATATATTAAGTAGAGTTATTATGTTAGTTTTTATTTTATACGTTTGGGTATTATGTTTTATCAGTTTCTTTTACGTATTATACTTGGGCTAGCTATTTGCAAAGAAAGAACAGAAAAAAACAGAGAGAAAAAGAATATAGAAAAGAGAGAAAAGAGAGAAAAGAGAAAAGGGAGACGAAAGAAGAAATGTGTGGTGGTTTTGTGAGCCAAGAAAGGGGAAAAGGGTTAATTTCATTATCTAGTTAACTTAATCAAGAAAGCAAATGTATAATTTTTATTTTTTTTATAAAGTTTTTGTTTTTATCAAAAGTTCTCTATAATTGGATTTTTGTTGAAAATTGAGGAATATATAGTTTGTATATGTTAGATTATGTATATAAATTATTTTTATGTGCTTTAGTGTTAACTAATCCATGAAAACATGATAATTATGAAGAAATTGAATTACAGTGATATATGTATAAATATGGCTTATTTTGGAGTCAAAATTGATGTTCAATTCATGTGTTAAACTGTAAATTGTTTGTTGGTTGTGAAATTACATGAAGTAACGAAAACAATATGATTTAAACGGACTATTTTGGTTGTAAAACGAATTCACAATGATGAATTTCGCTATGAATTTTAAAAGGTAAAGAAATAATAAAAATAGGGAAATTAGAAGTTGTAATTTTGATGTTTGTGTTGTTTATATAGTTGAAAACATGTTGGAAACCTTAAGTTATGTTTCTGTGAAGTTTATGTAATTTTTATGTTTGAAATTAGTTGTTCGAAAGTTGCTTGTAGACCAAATTAGCTTTCTGTTGTATGCAATTCACGAACTGCAGAAGCAGAGTCTGGGTACCCCTTCCCTGGTGGGCGTTATCAGTGTAATTGTGTCTCCCCGGTGAGCCCTTTTATTGTGTAAAACTCCGGCCTTGGCAGAAGGGGTAGCAGTATGGACTGTGATGTTTTAGTGGTGTGCAGTCTATTATGTGTTAGTCTAACCTAACCTAAAGAGTATTATAACATGTTGAACATGTAATAGGATGTTATATCAGCTTGTTAACGTTCATATGTTGACATAGCATGATACGTTAATAAGTTGTAAAAGAACTAGAATATAATGCTCATTCGAGACTTCGGTCTTACAATTTGTGGTAGTAAGCAAGAACTTAAACTAAGTTAACGAGGTATACTAAAAGTGGGAACTGAATCCATGAAGTTAATATTATTGTAACTAATGAGTGCTGTTAATACATATGGTATGTGTAGGACTTGTGGTGAACGTGAGTAGTGATTATTTAACCTACGCACGAGATAAGTTCTCTAACCCTACTTTTATGATTATGCAAGTTCCTAAACCTTATTCTTTACATAAAGCAAGATCATTATCTTATCTTGTTTATTATTATACAAGTTTCTTGAACCTTATTTATTTCGATGACTGCAAACCTTATCGATACATTCACCAAGTTCCTAATCCTACTTATACAACTTGATTATGTTCATGCAAGTTCTTTAACCTAACTCTTACTTTGAGAAGGTTTCCTATCTTTAACTTGTTTCTTATTATGCAAATTCTTAAATTCTATTATTCTTATGTTGAGCAAGTTTTATTCCTCAACTTGTTATAAATTATACAAGTTCATTAACTCAATTATTTTATTGAGCAATAATATAGCCTTATCTTATTGTTGTTCAAGCAAGGTTCGTTATAATATCTAATGCCGATGCTTTCTAGTTCATTTCTAAAGCACGACTTCGATGTATAATGTTGATTCACTCATAATTCATTACTATTCCATATCATATTGTTATCGAACACTTAAAATGATATCAAACTTTATTGATTCAAGTAATCCTTAATTGATGTTCGTTGAACTCTAAATTACCCTTAAAACCTATCCAAACCAAACTTCCTTTGGTGCGGAATCATATGTTAAAATTGAGATGAACAACCCTATTATAGGGGATTTATTATGCGTAAGCATTTAGATGTTTGTGCACAATACATGGTACGAAGGGCTCTTCAGCCTAAGTACGGGGAGTCCCTACAGTCTTATGACTATTTAGGTTTAAGTTAAAAGAATACTTATAACCTTGGGCGTAGTTCATGGTCTTGTGTCCCACAGATAAATTTTAAATTCTGATTTCAGTTCTTGATTATCAATGATAGAGAATGTTATTCAGTTTAATTGAGCTTATTCATTGGTAGTTACTATGTTGTTATTATTCATTCCCATTTCAAGTGAGCATTTGTTTTGCTCACTCTTGCATATATAACCATTGCAGCTAAAGTTGAGAAGGTTGATGAACCTACCACTAGCAAAGGGAAAGGAAAAATGAACAAATGTTGAAGACTTGTAAATTTATCGACTTTTATGTTGTCAACTTTTATTTTATTTATTGTGATGAAATTATTTAATTTTCCACATTTGATGAATGTTTTAAAGGTTAGATAACCTGGGAGATTTATTGATTAAGTTATGTAACCCTTTAATGGGATGATTTATTAATTAAATTTTATTATACTTGTGTAGTTAGAAATGAATGAATAGAAAGTGAACACCAACTCCTGTGGGAATGAAGTACCAAAATTTGGGGGTGTCATAAAGATTCTGTCCCCGGAATCGCTATATAAAATTAAGCAAATAACTGAGGATAATTTTTCATCATAACATCTTCAAGTTCCCACATAGCTTCCTCAGCATTGTGGTTTATCCAAATTACCTTAATAGAAGGTATCACTTTATTCTTTAGTATTTACTCTTTCCTGTCAACTATATATTTGAACTGGAATTTCTTCATAAGACAAATCTTTTTCAAACTGTAACGGTTCATATTTTATAACATGTTTATAATCAGACTTATATGGTCGTAAGACCGAAACACAGAAAATGTTATGAATATGTTCTAGTTCCGGAGGTAAAGCTACCTCATACGCCACTTCACCAACTCGTCGTAGCACTTCAAAAGGTCCTATAAACCTAGGGCTTAGTTTTCCCTTTTTTCCAAATCGTATCTTCCCTTTCTAAGGAGACACCTTCAAGAAAACAAAACTATCGACATTAAATTCCCGATACTGTCGTTGTTGATCGGCATACTTCTTCTGTCTATCCTGTGCAACTGTCAATCTTTCCCGAATCACCTTGACGATTTTGACGGTCTGCTGCACCAATTCTGGACATAATAGCTGACGATCACTAACTCCATCTCAGCATAACAGAGTTCTGCATTTCCTACCGTACAACGCTTCGTAAGGCGGCAAGCCAATACTTGCGTGATAACTATTATTATAGGCAAATTCAACCAATGGTAGATGGTCTTCCCAATTCCCTTTAAAATCCATAATACATGCTCTGAGCATATCTTCTGATGTCTGGATTGTCCTCTCACTTTGTCCATTGGTTTGAGGATGATACGTTGTGTTCATTCTTAACTATGTTCCCAAGCATTCTGTTATCGTTTCCAGAAATTTGATGTGAAACGTGGATCTCTATCTGATACAATGTACACCAGGACACCGTGTCTTGATACAATCTCAATCACGTACAGTTTTGCTAACCGATCTAGGTTAAATCTAATCTTGATTGGAAAAAAGTGTGCCAACTTCTTCAATCGATCCACAATCACCCAAATCGCATCATAACCTTGCTGAGTCATTGGAAGACCTACCGCAAAATCTATTATGATATGCTCCCATTTCCATTCTGATATCTCTAATGGTCGCAACAATCCGCTTGGCCTTTGATGTTCAACTTCAACTTTCTGACATGTTAGAAATTTTTCTACATATTCAGCAACATCCTTTTTCATATTCGACCACCAAAAATGATGTCTGAGATCCTGGTACATTTTTGTACATCCAAGGTGAATCGAATATCGTGAGTTATTAGCCTCACTTAAAATTTCCTTTTTAATTTCTGGTACAACCGAAACCCAAATTCTTCTTTCAAATCGAAGTAACCCTTCCATATCAACTTTAAATTTGTGTTCTTCACCCTTAGATACTTTTCTTTTTATCTTTTCACAGTTTTCATCTTGAAGTTGTGCATTCCTTACCTTATCCACCAAAATTGAACTGCTCCCCATCTAGAATAATTTTTCATCTAATTCTGTCGGATATTTAATTTCCAACTCCATCTTGGCCACTCTACTACAAGTTTTTCCTGAGTAGTCAACATCATTAATTTCTCCCGACCCTTTCTACTTAAGGCATCGGCAACAACATTCGCCTTTTCGGGATGATAAAGAATCTAGCAGTCGTAGTCTTTAATCAACTCCAGCCATCTTCTCTATCACATATTCAAATCTTTCTGTGTAAAGATATACTTCAGACTTTTATGGTCTGTATATATATCACACCTTTCTCTATACAAATAGTGTCTCCAGATCTTTAGAGCAAACACTATCGCAGCCAAGTCCAAATCATGAGTCGGATACCTTTTCTCGTAATCCTTCAATTGACGCGATGCATACACAATAACCCTGTCGTTCTGCATAAGCACAATGCCTAGTCCTTTATGTGATGCATCACTATATACCACAAAATTTCCTGTATCATCAAGCAATGACAACACATGTGTTGAACTCAATCTTTTCTTTAATTCTTGAAAACTCTCCTCACACTTCTCTGTCCAAACAAACTTAACTACCTTCCTAGTTAAATTCGTCAACGTAGTTGCGATCCTGGAAAAATCTTGAATAAAACGCCTATAGTAACCTTCCAATCTCAAGAAACTTCTTACTTCTGACGGTGTCTTCGGCTGATCCCAGTTTATTACAGCTTCAACTTTCGATAGATCTAGCGAGATTCCGTCCTTGTTAATAACGTGCCCAAGAAAATGCACACGTTCTAACCAAAACTCACACTTCAAAAATTTCACGTATAACTTCGCTCTTCTCAATGTCTCCAACGTCACTCTTAATTGTTCAACGTGCTCCTCCTTGGTTTTAGAGCACACCAATATATAATCAATAAACACCACTACAAATTTATCCAAAAAAAGTTTAAGCAACTTGTTCATTAAATCCATGAATGTTGCAAGTGCATTGGTTAAACCAAATGACATAACCAGAAACTCTTAATGACCATACTGAGTTCTGAATGTCATTTTCGGTACATCCTGCTTCCTTACCTTCAACTAATGATATCCACTTCTTAAGTCTATTTTCGAAAAGTACCAAGGTCCCTTCAGTTGATTGAACAAGTCATCGATTATCGGTAACAAATATTTATTTTAATCGTTACCTTATTCAATTCCCTATAATCAATGTAGAGCCACATCGATCCAGCTCCCTTCTTAACAAATAACACCGATGCTCCCCACAGTGATACGCTCGGCTGGATATACTTCTTGTTTAGTAATTCTTACAACTGTACCATCATCTCTTTCATCTCTACTGGGACCATTCTATATGGGGTTTTAGATATCGGGGTCGTTCTTAGAGCTAGATCAATCACAAACTCAACCTCTCTATATGGCAGAAGTCCAGGCAAATCATCCAGAAATACATCTGCAAAATCTCTAATGATCGGTATCTCTTCTAACTTAGCACTCTTCTTCTAAGTATCGACTATGTAGGCTAAGTATCCTACACATCCTTGTCTCAGTAACTTCTTAGCTTGCATCACCATCAGACAACTTTCTTGTCTAGTTGACTTGCTGCTATAAAACACCACCTTTGACGGAGTCATAAGGTTAACACATTTCTTTTGGCAATCAATTTCTTCCCCGTAATTGAATAACCAATCCATTCCCAATATAACATCAAATTTCCCAAGTTTAATTGCTATCAAATCCACCATCATCTCCTGGCCCTTTATATCCACCTTGCAGTAATTGTATATAAACCTAACATGAATCACTTCCCTATTAAAATCTAATTCTTCCTAAAGAAAATCTAAGTTCCTAGAAAAATCATTGGATATAAATGAATAAGTAGCACCTGAATCAAATAACACATAAGCATTAATACCATTTATTAGAATGGTACCTGACACCACATCCTTTAACTTCACATCATCTTGTACAGTCATATTAAAAGTTCTGGAAGTGGGTTGGTTTGATGGCACTGGCCCAGTGATAGTCAACGTACCACCACTGTTGCTTCCCTTAACTCCACTTGCACCTCCCGCTATTTTTCTAGGGTAATCACAAGCCATATGATCCTTCAACCCGCAAGTAAAACAAGCTCCCTTCTTTGGGCTAAAATAATTTGGCACAATGTGACCCTCCTGGCCACAATTAAAACACACTTGCTTACCCTTCAAATACACACCAGTGTGGTTCTTCCAACAAGTAGTACAAGCTTTAAACTTCTTCTTTTGTTGATTTCCTTGTTGTCCTCTTGCATTTGGATTTTCATTCCACTTCCTCTTCTGGTTGTTACTTCCACTATTGTTTCCACCAGCCTTGTTTTCATTCTCATTCTTCTTCTTCTTCTACTCTTGATTATACTTAGTTAAGGCATCGCTTCCACCTTCCGCGATAATTTTTGTAAGACCCAACCTTTTATGAATAAAATGGAATTTCCTCTATTTATTATTTTAAAATAGTAAGAGGTTGATTTGATTAATGTGGTTAGTTATGGGTAAAATGTACAAATATTTTAAATAAAAAAATGGTTATAAAATACTCATTGTTATCGAGGAATATTCATTTGGTCATAGAATATTCTTGTTGTCGGGGAATATTCGTACGACAGCACATCCATTTGTGGGCCCCATAACAAAAAATTATCGAATGAAGAAAACGACAAGTATGAGTTATTCATAAAAAACGGCGTAGTTGTTATCGTTAAAACTGTTGGAATACCCGGTGGTTAAAATACAGTAATACGCGGTGTTGCACAGTAGCACACGGTATTGCATAAATTATTGATTCTTAAGTAAGAAGTCACTTAATAATTGTTACAGTAATTATTGTTCAATATTTTATTTTATTGATTCAATAATTGCTACGTTGATATTTTATATTATTGATTCAATAATTATCACTACACAGTATTTCCCATTATCAAATCAATAATTCAAATTATTTGAATAATATTATTAGATAGCATTATTGGTAATGTCTAAGGAAGTTCTGTCTAGGAAAGAAATCACCTAATTGCCCGCTAGTAAGGAGAAATCCTTATCGGAAAGCCCCCTCTTTCCTGGGAACGACCTGGTTGTCATTATTATAGTTCTGTATTATTATTTTTAAATAATTTATTATTGATTTAAATGATAAGAAAATATTTATTTTATGTGGATATAAATGAAGGTGTTTTATCAGTATTTTGTCAGAATGGAAGAATTTTTAGAAAAGTGACAATTATTGAAAATTGATATTTTATCTATATTATTATATTACATTATAAATGTATAATGCGATAATATAATAATGGTGATATTTTTACACTAAATTCACGATATATGAATAAATGAAGAGGAATAGAGTAAATTGGGTCCAGAGTATTTTTGTTACAAAAAAAATGTTAAATATGTTGGTGGGCTCCATTTTTGAATAAAATTTTATTATAGCCTGCAAGATCATCCGTATGTGGATTTCGGTAATCTTTTGTTTCGAATTTGGAAAAACTTTCTTCTACAAAGTTGTAGAGAATTAAATTTCCTATTGAATAGACATAAAATTCGTATTTTTCTGATAAAATGGCTATTTATTATGAATTATTGAAGTTTCGGAATATTGGGCCTGAATTAATTTTGGGGTTATAAATATTTTTTATGAAAAACATTTTTTTATGTTGGTTGGCCGCACTGGTGTGCTGAAATCTTATTTTCAAGGGTAGGTGTGAAATATTTTTTTATAAAATATTTTTTTTATTAAATTTTCTGCTTTGGTGTTCTAAGCATTTTTCTATAAATAGGGTGCTTAGGTTGGAATTGAAAATCACACTAGAATCTGAAGTTTCTCTATCTATAATATCGATCGTATTTTTGTGAGTATTTAGATACTTTGAGAGTTGATATGCAGTGCAAGTTTTCTTCAGCATTATATCCAATATTTCAGTCAGAAGTACTATTCTTTTGAGGTAAGGGATGTTATTTTTTCATAAATGATGTTATTTCTTTCAATATCATTATACCAAAATATTGGTATGAATTTTATTATGAAATTTTTACCTTTTTATATCGAGGTTACTATTCACATATACGTCACTATTCATGAATACGGTACTATTCACAAGCACTATTCATGAAGTATGATGTTTCTTCTGAAATATTTGCCTTTTCGTGTCGGGGTTACTATTCACGTATACGGTACTATTCACGTATATAACACGATTCACATAAAAAATTAAATTTTCTTTTCTTTGTCAAAGTTGTCTATTATGGTTACTATCTTTGATTGTATCCATGTTTTGATCTTGATTCTTGAATTTTGCTCCACAATTGGTTATTATGGAGTATTTTTTTAACTTGGATAAACTAAAGTACGAATCCCTAATCTTTATTATGTTATCTCTCTAGATTCATTTTCTTAAAAATATTTTTATCATCATCAGTCCTAAATGGTGATATAACTGAATATCTTTGGCCTATAGTGCAAAGATGAATGATTACCTGATTAATATCTTTGGACCATAGTGCAAAGATGGACAGGTGTTGAGATGAACATGACTAACTGGTGATACAAATGAATATCTTTGCCCCGTAGTGAAAAGATAAATATTTGATTCAAGATGTATATTGATTGATATTACAAGGATAAAATATTGAAAATGAACTTTTAAATCATAGAAGATAGTAGACTTCATTCTCTACTTAACTCTTCTAATGAATTGTTGTTTCCGTTGCATTTGTTGATCTATAACTTGTTGTCTATTATATTCTATCGAATTTTTCCCTGTTGAGGACTAAGAATAATTTCTTTTACATTATCTTAGTCATAATATTCTTTACTAGGCTAGTTGAGCTCATCCTTTTCCTTTTGGTTCCATTTTTCTTCTCAGGAAGCGAGAATATAGCGGGAACTAGTCGAGGTATTGAGTGATGGTTCAAGACAGTTATTATAGCAGTCCTCACTATTTTTTAAAATAGTGTATCAATAATTGTAATGAGGACTTTATTTAAGTTTGGATATTGTCTAGAAGATAATATTTGTATTACAACTCACACTATATGTGTTATCATATTTTGCATGATAATTGTAATAATGAAGTTGTAGTTATTTTCTGTACAATGTATTTGGCGACTCAGAATGGGTTGTGTGGACCTATTTTGGGGGCGTCACAGTTGGTATCAGAGCTTAGGGATATGGTCTCTAGCGGAAATCAGGGAATAGAACTAGGAGGAGAGAGACGAGTAAATCCTTCGCTAGTGTGTCCTACCTAAACTTATTTGGTATTTAATTGGTCAGTCAGAGCATAGGGTACTAGTGTGATATGTTAATTTGTTTAATTAACCCTTGTTTTATGGCAGTACTTGAGAATGGCATCTAAAAATTTTGAGATGAGCAATGGAGCAAAAAAATATGACCATGTCGTAGTACGAAGCTAAGTTTGCCGAATTGTCCCGATTTGCATCTTATTTAGTAGATAAAGGAGCAAATGACGCGAATGTTTCTTAGAGGTTTGAAACCCGAAATACGTCAATACCTCATTTCTCATAAATTGTGTTTGTATTCAGATGTAGTGAATAGTGCTCAATTATTAGAGCGGGATTATGAGTCAGCTCAACCAAAAGAGAATGACCAACAACACGATAATAATCGTACCGGTGGCAACGGCCACCGGAACAATGATAACCATCGTGGAGGAAATTATCATGCCATAAATGGTTACCACTTTGGTGGTAATCATGGCCAAGATAATACAATAAATGATTTAAAAAAAAATTCAAGAAGAGAAGATTTAACGAGGATGGGAAGACGTCGACAGCAGCACCAGCACCAGCAACAAATTCTAGGGGAGGAGAAAGACAGCCAGTTAGATGATACAAATGCGGAGAGGAGGGACAAATAAGTCCAAACTGTTCACAGCCTTCCAAGTTATGTTTTAGTTGTGGAAAAGACGGTCACATGGCTCGATTTTGTCCTGTAACGAAATCAAGTCCAGCTGGGACGGTGGCACCAAAGGGGGATACAGACAAAAAAAGGTCTGTGGTTTCAGGAACAGGATTTTTCATGACTTCTCAAAAAGCGAGTAACCCAAACGAAGTTATCACCGGTTAGTTAGTCATAAATTCTTGCGAAGTCTATACCTTATTAGATACTGGTTCTACCCATTCTTTTATTTCTCCTGCTTGTGCTCAACATTTGAACTTGACCCTTGAGAAATTAGACTTTGACTTATCTGTTCAAACTCTGTTAGGAGAAACTTTTATTACATCCACTGTTTATAAATCTTGCTTAACTAAAGTTGGGACCGTCACATCACCTGTTGATCTCATCTCTTTAAAGATACTTGCATTTGATGTGATTTTGGGGATTGATTTGTTAACCACTCATCATGCCAAAATTGGTTATTTTTGTAAAGTCGTTAGTTTTCATATTCCTAACCAACCTGTTATGCGAATTCAAGCAACCAAACCACTAAAGTCAAACACTTTCATATCAAGCCATAAAGTCATTAGTTTATTGAAAAATAGATGTCAAGCTTTCTTAGCCCATGTTATGGATTTAAACAAAAATACGTCAGATTTAAATAATATTTCTGTTGTTAGTGAATTTCCTGACGTATTTCCTGAAGAACTTCATGGCCTACCCCAGAGCGTGATATAGAATTTCGTATTGACCTTGAAGCCGGTACAAAACCTATTTCTAAAATCTCATATCGAATGGCTCTTATTGAACTTCAAGAGTTAAAAACCCAACTACAAGAGTTGGTACCCGAGCCTCTATCTGGTGACTTCCTTTTTGGAATGCACCGAAGCCAGACTCTCCGTAAGGGACGCCATATTTGTGTGGTGGTAAACCGATAGGTGCCATTGTGACGTGCTATCTAAGGTTGGGATATGAGTCACAGTTGAGAGCAACCTAAGTCAGTAATTGAAATACGTAGCTTTCTGGGCTTAGCTGGATATTATCGGAGATTTGTGGAAGGATTTTTTCGGATTGCCACTCCATTAACTCTGCTAACTCGTAAAGATACAAAATTTGGATGGAGCGAGGAATGTGAGAAGAGTTGTAGCATCCCCAAATTCGGGTCCCAAATCACCACAAATCTTGTATACTGATTCTATAACTAATGCGGAAGATATAAACATAAATTGTTTATACATTAAACTTACACACTTTTCCCCAAGGTCGAGAACCTTCACATAATACACAATTCATATCCTATATAACAAACATTGTTATAATAATACATTTTTGTTACAAATCTAGCTTCACGCATAGTCCCAAGCTGAACTTGGCTTTGTCCTTTCCTGTATCCGATGTATTCATCTTTATCAGTAATGTTTATCATGATATAGCAAGGGTGAGCATAAGGTTGCCCAGCAAGTATAAATTTATTTAAGGATATATCATGATTGAAAGAATTTGAATAATAAGCTGGCTATAATTCTTCAATATAGATGAGAACTAGCATGAACAAACTTGCATAGCTGAAGAACATTTAACATGGATATATCAATTATATCTGGACTGAATGGTAATGAAGGTGATCAGCCTTTCATACCTGATTAATACATGCAATATGTACTGAGTACAATTTAACAATTCTTAGATATGGCAATCAGCAATGATTAACCATAAGTATATTTGAGTGAAACAACTCGAGATCGAGTTAAGGAAATCTTGCTTGTTCGGTCGATTACTATTACGCAATTTATTAAGCTTTTACCGAAGACCTAATATATAAATAATATCGATATACAAATTAGAATAATATCATTACAGTGTTTAAAAATAACCTAAACACATAACCCTATTAGTCTATACATCACACATAACCTAACCCCAATTCAAACTTTTACAGTCCAAGTCGAGTTCGGCACAATTCTAACATCCCGACAGCTTAGCCGGACGAATCTCAAGTCTAAAATCACTAAGACTAAGTCTAAACTGGTTCACAGATATCTTAGATAATTTATTATCAGTCAAAATATTTTTCATAAGCTCGTAAAAATTTTCAGATAATTATTACCATTTATCATGATTTTTCAATCACTTATATCGTATTTATATTATATAAATACCACATTATTCTATTATCATTAATATTTATTTAATATTAAATATTAATGACAATCATATCATAATATTATAATATATTTATAATATAACAAAAAGTATTTTTAATACTTTAAAATCATATTTATATGATTTTTAAACAATTAAATCCATTATCCGATAATTGCTATTAATATTAAAATATTAATATTTTCATGAAAAAATATCAAAAGTTATATTTAATAACTTAGAATATTTTTATAACACTTAATCATTTTTATATGATTTTTAAAACATTAATTCTAAATTTCTATAATTTATTTAATATATTCATTAAATAAATTAATCGCCATTAATATAAATTTATTAATGAAATTCATCACAAAATATCAAAATTTATTAAAAATAACTTAAAATATTTTCCAACACCTTAATATAATTTTTCATGATTTTTCAAGTATTAAAATAATTTAGTTAATATTATAATTAAATAAATTAAATACCATTTATATTCCAAAATATTAAATATTTATGAAATATATTCTAAATAACTAAAAACTAATTTTCGGACTTTAAAATAATTTTTAGAATTTTATTATGTATTTTTAATAATTAAAAACCATTTTGTCTAATTATTTAATAAAAATAATTAATTTTCATAATTAACTGTCACTAAACGGCCCTATAGCGACGAAACTGTCGTTATAGGTGTTCTTGGTCAAACCTAGAACATTCAAACCCATAATCAAGCTGCCTACTTTGACCAATCGTAGATCTTAGATCATACAGATTCTGGGTTGGTATTTGTGTTTATGTTGTAGTGTACATGTAATACTATAACCACAAATCGATATCATGGCTAAACTATAACTAAATTGCCAGATCTAAGCTATTGAAGTTGTTGTCAGGCGTGTTCTTGAGTTTCTGGGCTGCCTAGAAAGTCAAGCAGTGTCAAGGGTGCTACTTTGAAGCTTTGAATCTTTGATTTCCAAGTCATGTTTATGTGATGTAAAGGTCCAAACCTATAATCCATATGTTAAGCTACACATATCATGCACTATTACATTCTAACATCAACACATGAGAGAAACATAAGCCGGTCAAAGTCTGACAAAAAAATTATTTATGAACAATCTGGGTTTTCCAGATTGTTCATCCGGCTGATGGTCAATGCTATTTTGACCAACCATATCATTGATCCTGCACAAGATCTGATTGTTCTAAGGACTTTAGTGTGTAGCCTACATACCAGTCTACAATATCTAACCAACAACAAGGCCAAAACAGCAAAGATCAGCAAGATTTAGGCCTTAGAAAATGACTGTCAGACCATCTAGGAAATATGGGCTGCCCAGATTCCACTTGGTCATGGTCGGTCAACCATGTTTGACCACCTATAACTTGCAAACTAGACACGATCTGACCCTGTTTCCAGTTCCAGATCATAGACAACATAGCATACTACAAATCTATAACTTCAAACACCATAAATCTTCAACACACAAGAATCTAAGAGCCCTGACATTGGCTTGTCAGACAACATTTTAGGGTTCTAAGTCAGTTCTAAAACTTGATTTTCTGGCTTCTAGATGTTATTGATCCTTGATATAACATCTTGGATCACTAAATAACATCCCTTAACACAACTTTAAACAAAAACTAACAACACCTAACATCAAATACATAGATTTACAAAAATTAGGGTTTTATACCTTTTTAACTTTGATTTTTGATTTCTGTCCTTGTGATTTGTTCTTGGAAGGATAAGATCTGATCTTGGCTATGTTTCTCACACTCTCTCACTCTAAGTTTTGAAAATATAGTGAGAGAATGTCTAGGATAGGTTTGAAAAGTAAAGTGAAGTTACTTTACTTAACCTACAAGTTTGATTTTTGATTCATGTATCTAATGTTTGCAAGGTGGCACTTAAATCTGATCTTGGAAGATTTGGAACACATGGGATAAACCTTAGGCTTGATGACTCACAAGATTTACAAAATATTTTACTTAAAGTTTAAGTAAAAGGGTATTTCGATCATTTGGTACCCACTATGGGCAATTTGGTCTTTTTCCCTAAAACTTGAAGGGTATTTTGGACATTTCCCTATTATCCCATAACATTTTACACTTATCCAATTAAAGTTAACTTTTGATTTCCCAAATTAGGGTTTTGAATATCCGAATTAGGGTTTTGAATTCCCGGAACTAAAATTAGTGTTTCTGGACGTATCATTAGGGTTTCTAACAGTTCGTTAGTGTTTTCTAACTTAATAAACATATGTTTAACATAACTTTAGGGTTTGCTAAAGTTATAACTTATCCGATCAATCCTTGATCCTTATATCACAACTGTACACATAAAGATTTGTTGTTCACATATAGAATCACATATACCGACTCGTATACACTTAGATACTTAACCTTGATAATTCTTCACAAGAATTTTAATTCCACCAAAATCTTAAAACTCATTACCAGACTATCACTTAACATCCACCAAATTATTCAAGTCTTGTCCAAAAATTTTGAAATTCTTAAAATTTCTTTACAGAACTGCCAATTCCATACACTTATTTTCAGTCTAGGTTCTAATATTGAACCTTAAATTAATCAATTACGATTTTAAAAATTTTCTAAATTCTCGGGTCGTCACAAGAGCTTCGAAGAACTCAAGAGGAAACTCATTTCAGCACTTGTTCTTACAATACCATCGTGAAAAAGCGAACGTGTGACAACCGAGATTTTGTAATTTAATTTTAATATTTATTGGATTGAATAAATATTTTTTGATGAATTAATTATTAGATTAAATAATTAATTGATGAAGTTGTGGTAGATTAATTTAATGATATGTGTTATATTTATGAAATTAATGTGGAGAATTTTATTATTCGATGTATGTAATTATGTGAGCTTATTGTATTAAAAAATATATTTAATAAGCCTATTGGTGTTTTAATTAATTTAATTATTAATTCGAGATTTAATAATTTTTTATTATTATTAAAGGAGAAATTGAATTATGTGACTATGTGTATTAATGCGAAATTATTATATTCTATTTCAAATAAATTAAATAAAATATTGGATTTGTTTTATAATGGGTGTGACATTAGTTAAACTATATGACAAGGTTTTATTAAATTAAATGGTTTTTGAAACCTATTCTTGCCAGCTAAACAAGGCCCTAAAGGGAGTTAACAGCAGTTACCCATGATCGGTAATGGCCACCACTCTGCTACGCTTTATTTTTTTTTTATATACGCCTTCCCTTTCCTTTTTCTTTCATTATTTTGGCTAAGTTTGGCAAAAACAGAGAGAGATACAAAGAGAGAGTTTGAGAGTTCAGAGATTTGTTAAGAGAATTGTGAGAGTCATCCGAGAAGGAATTCATCTCCTGTTAATTCACTCTACGCTTGGGTAATCTCTTTAACCCAATTCCTTTTTACGTCATTTAGTTTTTATAAAATATGGCTCTCAAATTTCTGTAGAATCTCTGTAGTTGGAGATTGTAGTGATTATGTGGTTATATACGTGATCTTATGTAATCATAGCATGTTTTAATATATATTGTATATAATTCTATATCATCAATTTCATAATATTATAACATATGATTATGGCTTCAAAAGTTACAGAGTATGTTATATGGTCATATGGCCCTTATACGTGATTTTAATATGTCAAACATAAATTGTTCTGTAAAATTTCCACTTGTATATGATTATGCATGCTAAAACGAACAAAACGAAACTTGAATGGTTGGATTTGGTCTTATAACAAATCTGTGGCGTTGAATTTTAGGATTTATGTTCAAAACCTTCAAGAACATCAAGAACAGTACAATTTACATATCTTAATTCTGTAATTATGTGCTTTAATGGGTTAAAATCACTCCATAACTGTTGGGTAATGATTATGTATGAATTCTAACATGTGGGTATGTTTAATTTGGTGAATTTAATGACCATATAGTGTTTAATTCGCCTGATTCTGTGTTTTTCGTGAACTGGAAATCAAAAAAGCGGAGTAAAGGCCACAAAACTCAAGTACAATTCCCCAAGTTGCATGAAGACTAGAGATCTACACCGCAGCATGGCCACGGCGCCGCCGTTAATGCCAAGACCAAATACTAACAGTGGCCATAGCATACCGCTTAGCAAAATGTCCAGAAAATGTTTTTTTAAAGAGTTCAAGTGTAGAAATGTGATAGCACCTTAGTCTAATGAACATAAAAACTTGTTAGACATATAATGAGGTGTTAAATTAAATTATCAACATGTCCATCACACAGTTACATGTGAATTGAATGTTTGAATGCATAGTTAACTTATTGTTCGTGAAATCTTAATTTTGACAATAAGTGTAGAAATTGACTAAGTATAGTCATGAATTTGAGTTAGACAAAGAATAAACTGTGATGTTTAGTACGTAATAATTGACTGGTATTGTGAACGTAAATGATATGTAGGATTTAAATCAAAGAACAAGTTTTATTAACGTGTAATCTACGCACGAGGCAAGTTTTCTAACCCTACTTGTTATCATTATATAAGTTGATAAATTCACTGTTCAACATCGAGCAAATTCTCATTATTATTGATCAAGTTTGTTTTGGATATTAAAGCTTATTAATCCTTCAAGCATGATGCTGTTATACAATACTTATTCTATTGTATACTTCTGAGATTTTATCCAAGTTAAATTATCAGTTATTGTTAAACCTTGTTATACTAGCGAACCCTTATTGATTTGACTAGTCCATAGTTGATGAGCATTCTAAATTTCAGAACCCTTGATGAATTATCCAAACCAAACTTCCTTTGGTGCAAACTCGAATGTCAAACTGAGATGAACAGCCCTGTATAGGGGAATTACTTATGCGTTAGCGTTAAGATAATGTGCACAGTATGGTACTAAGGGTTGATCCCCCTAAGTACAAGAAGAAGAGTCCATAGTCTTATGACTGTTAAAGGTTTCAAGTAAAAACACTTGACAACCTAGGACATAGTTCAAGGTCTTATGACCCTCAGAATTTCTTTTGATTCTTGTTATTCCTTCTTGATTCAAAAGTTGAGCTTTTATATAAGAAGTTGTTAATTCATTCGCATGTTATTATTCAATTGTTATATTGTTATACTTGTGGGCAATCGTGCTCACTCTTGCGTAATAATAACATTGCAATTAAGAACGAAAGAGCAGACGAACCTTCCACTAGTAAAGGCAAGGGCAAGATTAGCAAGTAATGAAGACTGATTATTGATGTGGTTATGTAATGATATTTAGACTTGATGTTACTTAAGACTTATTATTTGTTTATGATTCCTCACAGATGTTTTAAAGTTAGAGCAACCTGGGATTTTAATTATTTTGTAGTTGATGTAACCCCATAAGGGGAGATTTATTTATTATTCTATCTATTTCATGGTTAGCATTTATTTATGGGTAGATAGATAGATGATGTTTGTACAGTGAACATCAAATCCTGTGGAAATGGAAGTACCGAATTTGGGGGTGTCACAAGTTGGTATCAAAGCTGTAGGTTATGAACCTTAGGTGGGGGAACAACCTTAGGTAGTAGCCTTGTAGGAGATCGAGAACATAGTGGTGGTAAACTCTTACCGAGTTCTAAAAAATGAATTTCTAAATTCATTGAAGATAATAAAAGACTTTATGTGCTTATGTGTTAAATTATGTGTTCACTAGCACGGATTAGTAACTAAAACTTAAAAATTTTGTTGTCAGAATATCGGATGTTGGAGGAGCTAGTCGAACTGGGGAGGAGGAACCCCGAGTTCCTACAGAGGAGGAGCCCCGAGACATTTATGCTGTCAAGGAACAGTTAGTACAGAGAGAGTCATCTCCGTTGATCACTGTTGTTGGTCGGGAGCATGAGCCTGAGACTGATCCAGAGGAGGATTCTGATGAGGAAGAGGAGGAAGAGGAGTTCCCACCGAACTCCATTGATGCTGAGATGTATGATGCACTTTATGATCATAGCATAGAGTTGGAGGACACTATTCAGGAGCTGAGGGAGAGGACTGTTATGCAACAGAGTACCATCGAGCAGAAGGATGAGGAAATTGTGACTCTTCACACACGTTTGGGAAACGTGGAGTGGGATTTGGTTCACGAGAAGGGTTAAACTGAGGATAAGACCGAAGAAATAGAGAAGTTAAAGAAAGATCTGAAAGAGAGCTCAGAAAGATTGGCTTTAGCAAAGGAGGGTTGGGTAAGAGAGTCGTGTCGTGCTGATCTCACAGAAGAGGATTACCGTGAAAAAAAGGCTAAGCTTGGGGAGACGTACTCTACACTTCACAATGCAATGGATACGGCTCAAGATCGAGTTATGAAGTACCCAATCCAATTTGAAGGTCTACCATCGTATATGCTTGATCGCAGAACGATGTCCCGTATTATGGAAGAGGAATGTGGCAAGGCTATCCAGCGCCTTAATAGGCAGTGATAGTATTAATTTAATTTTGTGAAAACTATTTGGTAGTTAATGTTGTAAATTCCGATGTGTTATAAACAAAGGAATATTTTGATGTTTTAAATCCTGTAGATTCTTTATCTCAGGATAGTTGATGTAAATAGCAGTGATGCTATCTTATGATGTTAAAACTTTTGAATTTGAATGAAAATGTCCGAGTTTATTTGAATTGACGTGTTAAGTGAATTATGATTAAATGTTTTAGTTAAGCCCTAAATGTTTAAGAGATTGAATAAGGACCTAATAAGCATATGTTCTTAATAGAAATATGCCGCCTAGAAGAAGACAAAACCGTTAGCAAGCACAAGAAGAACCAATGAATAACAACGACGCCAATGCTAACCCTGTTCAGCAATTGGTGAACCTTTTGGCCGGGGCAATTAACAATCAACCACAAGCTCCACCAAACACCTCGTTCAAAGACTTCAAGGCGGTGGGACTGCCAAAGTTTAAGGGTTCCATAAACACAATCGAAGCTCAGACTTGGGTGATGGAGATGGAGAAGGTGTTCGACGTCGCTCGAGTAAGGGAGGATCAGAAGACCGCGTATGCAACATTTATGTTGAAGTCTGAAGCTAGTTATTGGTGGCAGGAAAACAAAGTACGAGGAGGTGAAGGTGTAATAACATGGGAGAGATTTAAAGAGATGTTCTTCGAGATGTACTTTCCGACCAGTTCACAAAATCAGATGGAAGTTCAGTTTTTAGAGTTGAAACAGTGGAGTATGTCAGTAGCTGATTATGCGGCAAGGTTCAACGAGTTGGCTAGGTTCGCCACATATCAAGTGCATACCGATGAGAGGAAGGCAAGATGATTCGAGTAGGGACTGAAGCCCTGGTTGTATAGCAAAGTGTTAATGTTCCAATTAAACACTTTTGCTGGAGTGTTAGAGAAAGCCATACTCGCTGAAGGTGGAAGCGATGCGGTAACGAAATATAATCAGGATCAGAAGAAGAAAAAGAGTGAGAATGAAGGTAATAACAAGACTGGTGGGAGTAGCACTGGGGGTAATCTTAATCAGAAGAGGAAGTGGTCTGATAACTCGTCGGCTGGAAGTCAACAAGGAGGGCAGAAGAAGAAGATCGAAGCGTGCCCAACCTGCGGGAAAACTGATAAGTGGTATTTTTACCTACTTATTGAATACCAATTCATGCGAATTGTGCCCATCTCAAGTACATTTTATTGTGTTTTAGTTGCATTTCACGTTATTTTGCATTGCATTTACTTATAACTCCTTTTGGTGAATAAGTGTAGGAATCGGCTTGATTTTGGTGGTATTATAGGGCACGAGGATAATGGATGCGTGAAGGCAAGGCACAGGCGGGGATGTGCATGGCATGGAGTTACAATGAAGCAAGAGATCAAGCATGAAAAGAACAAATAAGCAACACCAAAGCATTGATGAAGCTAAACCAAAACCGAAACTCATGGAGTGCAAGCCACGCGTGGCGCGGGCGTAAACAACATAGGGAACGCGGCGCCGCAAGTACCCGCAATAGACATTGATGATCTAGTGCAAGTTCATGGGCAATGTGGTAGGAGCATCTGTACTGCCGAGACATAGGTCGGAGAGGCCTACACGCCACGCGCCGTCGATCGATGTTGTAATTTTGTTTTAATTTTAATTTTTAATTAAATGAATTTTACTTATTTTTTAAACGATTTTGACTGGTGTTAGACGAACAACTTGATAACTTTAAGCGTATTTTCATCATAGAAACTAGGGTTTACACCTTGGGAGAGATTCCAATGTAGAACGAAGCTAAAACGTCTACTTCTCCAATTCTTCTTGGGATTATCTACCATTGTGGATTTTTATTATTGTTTATTGGATTTCTATGAGGATTTAAACGTTGATCATTGATTTCTATTTAGCAATTGGGTTTGATTGTTCTATCTTTCTTATTTCAATTATTTGCTTATTGATCATGTTTCGCGTTGATCCCATAATGGCTTTTGGTTCAGTCATGAACTAATTTCCATTATGGGATTCTAACGGATTTTAATATATAGCTTGGTTGCACATTTAAATGCTAGGATTGTTTTGCATATCATATGGAATATCTGTCATGGTTGTTTTACATGTATGAATGCTTGATCACCATTCGTCTCAGTACTTGTATGGAATTGACAATGAACATGTAGGTATGGATTGCAATCATGATAGCATGCGAATATGGGGCTGTTGTATATGGCTTGCGTATTTTGTGAACCAGATAGACATATACTATTTCACCGTATGAGCTAGAATAAGGGCTTGAGCTTAAAATCAATATAATTGCAATTTCACATAGACATATAGTGAGTTTGGTTGTATTGGTGATTACATAGAGTCTAACATCTGTAGATGCTGTCTAAGTAGGTTATAGTGCATTGAAAAATGGTTATAACTCTATTCGTGCTCTTGGCTTTTTTCTTGTCATATGTGAACATTTCTTGCATGATAGTGGCGATTAGGCGAAATATTAAATGAAGTTAGGGTCCCATTATTTCCAGATTATATTTATTCCATTTGTATTTTTATTTTCAGTTGTTATTCACAATTAGTTTAATTCAACACTTTTAGTCATTAGTCTAGGCATATAAATTTAGTAAGTTAATTGATGCATGATAGTTAAATTTAACAACTTTCTCTGTGGGATCGATACTCTACTTACTCTGTATTACTTATTGACGTGTATGCTTGCATGAGTTAGAGCTCTTTTATTAGAACTATAAAAGAGGCAATAAGTTTTTGGCGTCGTTGCTGGGGAAAGGCGTTAATTTAGATAATTATCATCAGTTTAAGGCTAAATTGTATGACTTAGACAATTCTGATCGTTTCTCATTTTTATTGTTGTTTTGTTTGTAATTTTAGGAACTTATAGATTTATATGCACATGAGATCTTCCAATTCCGAATTAACACCAGCACAGGAAAACATCAACGGGAGAGGTTGGAAAGCTAGCGTGCGAAGAAATCTACAAGCTTAGTTAGAAGGAACTATACCGGATATGGCAGAAGAACAGAGAATCGAGCAAAGAGAAGAGCATCGGGCTCTAAGGGAATATTCCATGCCGAACATAAATGGATTACAGTCTAGCATAGTCAGACCGGCGATAGCAGCCAACACCTTTGAGATCAAACCCGGCACTATTCAAATGGTACAGAACTCAGTTCAGTTTGGGGGTGCTGCTACAGATGATCCGAATGAGCACTTATTGAGTTTCATAGAGATCTGCGACACATTTAGATACAACAGTGTGACGGAGGATGCCATCAGACTACGGCTATTTCCATTTTAATTAAGAGATAAGGCTAGAAGTTGGTTACACTCTTTGCCGTCAGGGTCAATAACCACATGGGAGGACTTAGTATAGAAATTTTTATCCAAGTTTTTCCCAATGGCTAAGACTGCAAAGATGAGGACGGCTATCTCTTAGTTCAAGCAACAGCAGGGCGAGTCTTTATATGAGGCATGTGAGCATTACAAAGAGATGCTCAGAAAATGTCCGCATCACGGTATGCCAGACTGGATGTTGATAAATTCCTTTTACAATGGGTTAGGATGGCAGTCGAGACCGATTGTGGATGCAGCTACAGGAGGGGCATTGTGGGTAAAGAGCTATTATGAGGCCTATACGCTTATCGAGACTATGGCTGCGAATGATTATCAGAATCCTACATCTCGGATGCCACAAATTTTAAGGTTGCAAGTGTGTTGGAGGTTGATGCCATTATTCAGTTGTCGGCACAGATGGCAGCTATGGCTAAGAAGATAGATACTTTGGCAAACAGCAAAGCGAAAATAGTTGCCTTCGTTTGTGAGATTTGTTCGGGGTCACACTCCACGGATCAGTGTGCCATCAGCTCAAAGTCAGTAAAGTATGTGAGCAACTACAGAAAAGACCAACGTCAATTCCCAAACACATACCACCCCAATAATCGCAATCGTCCGAACTTTAGTTGGTCAAATAACCAAGGACAACAACAACATCAGTTTCAGCCAAACCAACAGTTTCAACCATAGTAATCTCAACCACAGTTTGCACAAAAACCACCGTTTCCACCGGGATTTTCTCAACAACAACAACACCACGCTCCAGCTGCACCACAGCCAGACAAGAAATCAGAGATGGAGAAGATGATGTCAAAATACATGGCAAACACTGAAGTCATGATCAAAAGCCAAGCAGTGGCTATCAAGAATCTGGAGATGCAGATGGGGCAGATGGCAAGCATGCTTAATAATAGGCCCCAGGGTGCATTGCTAAGTAACACAGAGACAAATCCTAGAAAAGATGGGAAGGAGCAGTGTCAAGCAATCACATTGAGATCTGGGAAAGACTTGACAGACACTGCAAGTCGCGTGCCCGCGCGTGAGTTACAAGGGGACATCGCGCGGCCGCGCGAGGTAGAACAGTTGGATGGTGATGAAGAAAAGTTAAAAAAATCTGAGGTTCAGTAGGAAGAGAAGAACAAGGCAGGTTCAGAAGAGAAGGTCAAGAGTCCAGTACAACCAATGCACCCTCAAGTACCATATCCGCAGAGGTTAGTTAAGCAGAAGGAAGACAAACAGTTCAGTAAGTTTTTGGAGGTGTTCAAAAAGCTGCAGATCAACATACCATTCACCAAGGCATTGGAACAAATGCCAAGCTATGCAAAGTTCATGAAAGGTATATTGTCAAGGAAGAGGAGATTAGACAAGTTTGAAACGGTAGCCTTGATAGAGGAATGCAGTGCAGTGCTCCAACAGAAATTACCTCCAAAGCTGAAAGATCCGGGCAGCTTCAAAATTTCGTGCACCATTGGGAAGATGAACTTTAGCAAGTGTTTATATGATCTTGGGGCAAGTATAAACTTGATGCCCTTGTCAGTGATCAATCAGTTGGGATTGCTGGCTCCAAGACCGACGAACATATCACTACAGCTAGCTGACAAATCCATCACATATCCACGGGGAATTGTTGAAGAAGTGTTGGTAAAGGTGGACAAGTTCATTTTTCCGGCTGACTTCATCATTCTAGACTATGAAGAGGACAAAAGTATACCAATCATACTAGGGAGACCATTCTTAGCCACGGGCAGGACTTCAATCGATGTGCAAAAAGGGGAACTAACGATACGTGTACATGATCAAGAGGTCACGTTAATGTCTTTAAGGTAATAAAGTTCTCATCGGATGAAGAAGAATGCTTCTTAGTTGACTTGGTGGATTGGGGTCCGAAGAATGAAGTACAGAAACCAGAAAATTATGGACCGTTGAACTACGTAACGAGAAAAAGTTCAGAGTCGAAGGTAGAACCGTTGATAAAAACTGAAGTCATTAAACTTCGGGGTGCGATGGACAATAAGGAAGGCACCTCAATTCTTGATGTGACATGAGACTCAGAGACAGTCAAGCTAATTGACTATAACTTAGCGTTGGATAGGAGGCAACCCATTATTTCTACCCTCATTGATTTTCTTTTAGTTTTTGATTATATTAGTTAGTTATAGCTAATTCAAGTTTATTAGGATAGTGAATCTTCATGCTTAAGTATGTAGCAAGAATTACTTTGCGAATATTTGTAGGATGATTAACAATATATGGTCGCACATTCAAGTCTTAACAACGAGCATTAATGTCTATGCAGGAATAATCATTGGAAAGCATTACTGAGAGACAGAGAAAAATTGAACTTGAGCACTGCAGACATGAGGATCGGCAATATGAGGGCTTATGCAAAGACATAAACTCATGCTACCACGCCGCCAAGCCACTCAGGACATACATGCATTCTACAAGTCTCGCGTGTCTGTACCCACCAAGACACACTCGTGCGTGCGGCGCATACGTAATCAAGTCGATCGTAACATTTTTAAAAAGAGTTTTGGACCATTTGGACTCTCAGTTGCGATAATAACAGACACGAAACTCTCTCCCTCTCCATAGCTCACGTCTCTATCTCTCTATCAGTTGAAGATTGAAGCCGTATATCTCTCCATCAAATCTCCACAACTCTATCCACGTTCAAAGCTCAACTACCTCTCATCCTCTCTATAAAGCTAGGGTCCCCAATTAAGTCGGCACACCCAAGCGTGAAGGCTATTAATTCTAAAATTCTCATCCTCTCCTAGTAAGTTCATCCGTACTTTCAATCAACTATCTGCAAATGGGTCCAAAGAGAGCACGACCATCTTCATCTTCCTCATCCTCCTCCGGCAGCCACGAGGAGGACATTGTCAACCACACAAAATTCTTGTGTCTAGAAGCCCAGCAGGAGTACTACCGTATTGTAGCTAAGACATTTATCAAGGAAAGAGGATTCAGAACTGAAGGCCAGGACGGAAAGCTCTCTGCCATGATTCAGGAACGAGGCTGGGGTGGACTGACTGCATCTCCCACGCCCATTTCTATGAACATAGTCCGAGAGTTCTATGTCAATGTCAAAGTCACCATGAATGATACCTCGATGGTCCGTGGTGTCGAGGTAGACTACAGACCCTCCGCCAACCGAAACGTGCTGAGAATCACCGCAAGACCATCAATAGGAGCGGCCAATTGGATCGCAGGGGCACATCTGGAAATGGACTTGGAGCTTGTTATCGCTGAGTTGTGCATGCCAGGCATGAAATGGACTTACAAAGTTGGCATGACCCAGGCTCGAATATTTCCAGCGGCCACACTGAATCGATACGCCAAGGCGTGGAATCCGTTCATTTATGCCAAGTTATTGCCTTCATCGCATCAGCACGAGATCACAGCAAAAAGGGCTATAATACTATGGGGTATAATTACTGGCGAGTACATTGATGTGGGGTATTTGATTCATCAAAACATTGTGAAGTATCTGAAGGGAACTACCACTGGAAGCATCCCATATGCCTCAGTGGTAGCCATGCTATATCTTGTCGAAGTGCAATTGGGGCAACGAACAAATGCAATATCCAAGTCAGGACATCACCCACGCCACCATTGCAAAATTTGAGGACTGGGCAGGTGGTGACCCACACCCGCGCAGACGGGGATTCATTTTAAGGCCCACCTTCCACGAGCCACCCCAGTAGCCCCTCAGCCCGATGAGGCAGGCCCATCCACCCGAGCACACCCAGTTTCTAGCGATTGATAGCTTCGAAGGTTGGAGCGCAAAGTCAACACCATATATGACAATTTTGGGACGTTTGCTACGGGACTCACAAGGGCCTTAGCCGAAGCATTCGCGCAACAAGGAACAATGCTAGACTGGCCACAATTTGGCACTGCAGTGCCTTATCCACCACCAGATTCACCACCCGAGGAGGGTGGTCAAGACGATCATTAGGGGAGTTTTCCTGTACCCTTTACCTTCATTCAATGGGGACATTGAATATTTTAAGTTTGGGGGTATTGGGGAGCATAACATAGTAGTTTAGTTTTATTTAATTCTGCATGTTTATGTGTTTAGTTCAATTTCTTGTAGATAATTTTTAATTTTTATTCATTGTTGATTGTGTTAGTATGTTTTAGTGCATGCATGTCTCACATATATTTTTGCTTAATAGAAATTCTTGCCTAACCAATGATGATAGTGAATTGTGAAGGATGTTAGAACATGTTGGATAACACAGCTTAGATATAATGTTTTACACGATGAGATTCATGTTGCTGTTTAAATGCTTTCGGTATGCACAAACGTGTTCACAATTACTTGTAAGTTTAAGAAGTGTGTGTTGCGTTGCTTGATAGAACATGTAGTTTTAAAAAGAGAAACATGTGGAAAGTGTTATAGACTATATGAGCCATTGACATGCAAATTTTGGGGAAAACATGGGTATGCTATGTATAAAAAAAATTAATAATATCAAATAGCAATAACGTGGCTAGTCTTAATTCGGGGCCCTGGCTACTTGAGTAAGTATGCCCAAGGGGATTGTCTCTACACCTAGCGCCCTAAGGTCTTTCATGGTCTGGGAGTCGTTGGTTGAAAGCTTGCTAAGGGGTAGCAGTGTGCCTAATGGATTAAGACATTGCACAGTCATGTGAAAAAAAGAAAAATAGCAATAAACCCCGCGAGAAGGTGCAGAAATCGTCCTCGTGAGTAGCAATAAAGA
This sequence comes from Panax quinquefolius, assembly GCA_020205615.1. NCBI lineage: Eukaryota > Viridiplantae > Streptophyta > Magnoliopsida > Apiales > Araliaceae > Panax > Panax quinquefolius. The sequence continues at coordinate 141,984,093 of CM035156.1, forward strand.
AATAAACCCATTGTTGAACCTTAGTTTGTGTTGATATGTTGAAACAGTCTGCATTACATGAATATACATGAATCTTGCTTTAGACTATAATTTTCTGTTTGGAGCAGTGTAGCATATGTATTCTTTGCTTAGATCAAGTTTTGGTGAACACCACGCACACACACACACAGCATCTCTATAGCATTCATGAATTATCTGAGTGTATGATATTATGTCTATAGTTTGGTTTGAAATCATATTCTTGGATCTCGATGATTCACTGAGGTAATTTGGGCTGAAATTCTGTTATGGCAGGGATTATGTAAGACTAATTTGCATCATAGAGTAGTTGCATATTTTTGTAGTTGCGTTTTCATTATTCATTAGTATGCATTTGCTTGAGGGCAAGCAATAGTTCAAGTTTGGGGGTATTTGATAAGAGGTATTTTTACCTACTTATTGAATACCAATTCATGCGAATTGTGCCCATCTCAAGTACATTTTATTGTGTTTTTGTTGCATTTCACGTTATTTTGCATTGCATTTACTTACAACTCTTTTTGGTGAATAAGTGCAGGAATCGGCTTGATTTTGGTGGTATTAGAGGGCACGAGGCTAATGGATGCGTGAAGGAAAGGCACGGGCGGGGATGTGCATGGCATGGAGGTACAATGAAGCAAGAGATCAAGCATGAAAAGAACAAATAGCAAAAGCAGATGACATGACTAAACCTAACCGTAACCGAAACCTGCAGAGTGCAAGCGCAGCGGCAGTCAATGCGAAATAGAATAGGGCAGCACGCGGCTTGCCGATAAAATTCCAGCCAGACACTTATGATCTACTGCAATTTGCGTGGCCGCGAGGTAGGAGCGTGCGCCCGTGCGAGAGATTGGCTGGACAGGGTAGACATTCTGTAAGTCTCGCGCCACGCCGAGACATAATTTCGGAGAGGCGCGTGACATGCCGCGATCTTGATCTCAGTAATTTTGTTTTAATTTTAATTTTTAATTAAATGAATTGTAATTGTTTTTTAAACTATTCTGACTGGTGTCAGACGAACAACTTGATAACTTTAAGCGTATTTTCATCATAGAAACTGGGGTTTACACCTTGGGAGAGATTCCAACATAGAACGAAGCCAAAACGTCTACTTCTCCAATTCTTCTTGGGATTATCTACCATTGTTGATTTTTATTATTGTTTATTGGATTTCTATGAGGATTTAAACGTTGATCATTAATTTCTATTCAGCGATTGGGTTTGATTGTTCTATCTTTTTTATTTCAATTGTTTGTTTATTGATCATGTTTAGCGTTAATCCTATAATGGCTTTTGGTTCAGTTATGAACTAATTTCCATTATGGGATTCTAACGGATTTTAATATGTAGCTTGGTTGCACATTTAAATGCTAGGATTGTTTTGCATATCATATGGAATATCTGTCATGGTTGTTTTACATGTATGAATGCTTAATCACCATTCGTCTCAGTACTTGTATGGAATTAACAATGAACATATAGGTATGGATTGTAATCATGATAGCATGCGAATATGGGGCTGTTGTATATGGCTTGCGTATTTTGTGAACCAGATAGACATATATTGTTTCACCGTATGAGCTAAATAAGGGCTTGAGCTTAAAATCAATATAATTGCAATTTCACATAGACATATAGTGATTTTGGTTGTATTGGTGATTACATAGAGTCTAACATCTATAGATGTTGTGTAAGTAGGTTATAGTGCATTGAAAAATGGTTATAACTCTATTCGTGCTCTTGGCTATTTTCCTGTGATATGTGAACATTTCTTGTATGATAGTGGCGATTAGGTGAAATATTAAATGAAGTTAGGGTCCCATTATTTTCAGATTATATTTATTCCATTTGTATTTTTATTTTCAGTTGTTATTCACAATTAGTTTAATTCAACACTTTTAGTCATTAGTCTAGGCATAGAAATTTGGTGAGTTAATTGATGCATAATAGTTAAATTTAACAACTTTCCATGTGGGATCGATACTCTACTTACTCTGTATTACTTGTTGACCCGTGTATGCTTGCATGAGTTAGAGCTCTTTTATTAGAACTATAAAAGAGGCAACAAAAACTCATCTGGGAGTTTGTATGAAAGGGAAGCGAGTGTGCTACAATTGTGGTCAGGAAGGCCACATAGCACTAAACTGTCCAAACCCGAAGAAGGGCACCTGTTTCACTTGTGGTTCAAAGGACCATCTTGTAAGGGATTGTCCTAAAAAGGGATCTGGAGGGACGAATTCAGGAGGAAATAGAGGAAATACTAGTGGAAGCACTCTGACTATCGCAGGACCAATCTGAACCAACCGAATCGACCGCTTAACATTCAACACGCATGCTGGCCTCGCGATGTGGTGTCAGGTATCATTCCGATCAATAAAGTTAATGCTTATGTATTATTTGATTCGGGTGCTAATTGCTCATTTATATCCGATGACTTTGCTAAGAACTTAGAATTGCTTAAGGATGAGTTAGAATACCCCATGAACAAAGAAATTGCGAATAGAGAAATAATCGCTGTTAAGTATGTGCATAAGAACTGTAGAGTGGATATTAAGGGTAATATCATGAACGTAAATCTTATCCCTATTCGACTTAGAGAATTTGACGTTATTTTGGGTATGGACTGGCTATCCAATTGTGGGGCGGTAATTAACTTCCAAAAGAAGCGTATTAACCTTATGACTCCGTCAAAGGTTGTGTTTTATGGTAGCAAGTCGCCTAGACAAGCGAGTTATCTGACAATAATGTAGGCCAGGAGGTTGTTAAGGCAAGGCTGTGTAGGATATCTAGCTTACATAGTCGATAATCGTAAAGAGAATCTGAAAATAGATGAGATACCAGTAGTGAGAAATTTCGCAGACGTGTTTCCGGATGATTTGCCAGGACTTCCTCCAGATAGAGCAGTTGAATTTATGATCGATTTGGCTCCAAAAACGGCTCCAATATCGAAGGCACTGTACCGAATGGCACCGGTAGAGATGAAGGAACTAATGGTCCAACTACAAGAATTACTGGACAAGAAGTATATCCAACCAAGCGTATCTCCGTGGGGAGCGCCGATTTTATTTGTGAAGAAGAAGGATGGAACAATGCGACTCTGCATAGACTATAGAGAACTGAATAAGGTCATGATTAAGAATAGATATCCATTACCATGAATCGACGACTTGTTCGATCAGTTAAAGGGAGCAAGATACTTTTCAAAGATAGATTTGAGGAGTGGTTATCATCAACTGAAGGTGAGACCAGAGGATGTACCAAAGACAGCATTTAGAACACGATACAGTCACTACGAATTTCTGGTAATGTCATTTGGTCTAACAAATGCTCCTACAGCATTTATGGGCTTAATGAATGGAGTGCTCAAGCCGTTTTTGGACAAATTTGTAGTGGTATTTATAGATGACATTTTGGTATATTCGAAAACAAAGGAAGAACATGAAGAACATTTGAGGGTGACATTAGAGACATTGAGAAGAGAAAAGTTGTACGCTAAATTTTCGAAATGTGAATTCTGGATTGAAAGGGTACAATTTCTTGGACATGTGATCGATAGGGACGAAATTTCGGTGGATCCCTCCAAAGTCGAAGTTGTGATTAACTGGGATCAGCTGAAGACGCCATCGGAAGTAAGAAGTTTTCTTGGATTGGCAGGTTATTACAGAAGATTCATTCAGGATTTTTCCAAGATCGCAACTCCGTTGATGAATTTGACTAAAAAATCAATGAAATTTGTTTGGACGGAAAAATGTGAGGAAAGCTTTCAAGAATTAAAGAAGAGGTTGAGTACAGCACCTGCGTTATCTCTTCTAGATTACACAGGAAATTTTATGGTTTATAGTGATGCATCGCATAAAGGACTTGGTTGTGTGCTTATGCAGAACGGTAGAGTCATTGCGTATGCATCACGACAACTGAAAGATTATGAGAAGGGGTATCCGACCCATGACTTGGAGTTAGCTGTAGTGGTTTTTTCTTTGAAGATCTGGAGGCACTATCTCTACGGGGAGAAGTGTGAAATATATACAGACCACAAGAGTCTGAAATATATTTTTACATAGAAAGACTTGAATATGCGCCAAAGAAGGTGGTTGGAGTTAATAAAGGACTACGATTGTGAGATTCTATACCATCCGGGTAAGGCAAATGTAGTGGCCGACGCCTTAAGTAGAAAGGGTCGGGAGAAACTGATGTTGTTGACCGTACAGGAAGAGTTAATTTCAGCAATGGAGAAGCTGGAATTAGAAGTAAAGTGTCCTATGGAGATCGATGAGAAGTTATTTCAAATGCAATCTGGTACAACTCTACTAGACAAGGTTAAGGAGGCTAAACTTCATGATGACGAATGTCCGTCGGTGAAAAAGTAGATATCTGAAGGAACCGAATCAAGATTCAAGATGGATAAGGAAGGAATACTGAGATTTGAGAATAGAATTTGGGTACCGCCGGTAACTGAGATTAAGGAAGAAATTTTGAGCGAGGCTCACAACTCAAGATATTCGATTCACCCTGGTAGCACCAAGATGTATCAAGATCTTTGACAACATTTTTGGTGGCCAAATTTGAAACGAGAGGTTGCAGAATGTGTTGCCAAATGCCTGACATGTCAGAAAGTGAAGGCAGAACATCAGAGGCCGAGTGGGTTGCTACAACCTTTAGAGATTCCAGAATGGAAATGGGAACATATTATGATGGATTTTGTGGTTGGCCTATCGACAACTCAGAAAGACTACGACGCAGTATGGGTTATTATTGACTGATTAACAAAATTTGCACACTTCCTTCCGATCAAAATCAGATTCAACTTAGATCAGTTGGCAAGATTATATGTGAAAGAGATTGTTTCAAGGCACGGAGTCCCGGTGTCAATTGTTTCTAATAGAGATCCACGCTTTACGTCGAACTTCTGGAAACGTCTACAAGAATGCATGGGTACACAGTTGCAAATGAGCACAGCGTATCACCCTCGGACAGATGGACAGAGTTAAAGAACAATTCAGACATTGGAAGATATGTTAAGAGCTTGTATAATGAACTTTAAAGGAAATTGGGATGACCATCTACCGCTCGTAGAGTTTGACTACAACAATAGTTACCACGCTAGTATTGGCATGCCGCCTTATGAAGCATTATACGGCAGAAAGTGCAGAACTCCGCCATACTGGGATAAAGTTGGCAAAAGACAATTACTAGGCCCGGAATTGGTACAACAAACAGCAGAAATAGTCAAAGTGATCTGAACAAGATTGACAGCAGCTCAAGATAGACAGAAGAAATACACCGATCCACACCGTAAAATTGTTGAGTTCGAGCTAGGTAGTTATGTGTTTTTAAAGGTCTCTCCCTGGAAGGGAAAGATCACATTCGGAAAGAAAGGGAAATTAAGCCCAAGATTCATTGGACCCTTTGAAATTCTACGAAGGGTCGGAGAAGTTGCTTATGAGGTAGCCTTACCTCCAGCTCTAGAGAATGTCCACAATGTTTTCTATGTCTCAGTCTTACGCCCCTACAAATCCTATTACAAGCACGCGATTGAATATGAACCCCTACATTTCGACAAAGACTTATCTTACGAAGAAATTCCTATTTAAATTGTCGACCGAAAGGAACAAGTTCTGAGAAATAAAGTAATACCTTCTGTTAAGGTAATTTGGAGGAACCACAACGCTGGAAAAGCTACGTGTGAACTCGAAGATAATATGATGAAAAATTATCCTCATTTATTCACTTAACTAATGTGTAAGCGATTCTGGGGACAAAATCTTTGTAAGGGGGGGAGAATGTAACGGGACGAATTGTTGAGTTGTGATTCTGAGGACAGAATCCTTTTAAGAGGGGAAAGATGTGACAATCGAGATTTTGTAATTTAATTTTAATATTTATTGGATTGAATAAATATTTTTTGATGAATTAATTATTACATTAAATAATTAATTGATGAAGTTGTGGTAGATTAATTTAATGATATGTGTTATATTTATGAAATTAATGTGGAGAATTTTATTATTCGATGTATGTAATTATGTGAGCTTATTGTATTAAAAGAAATATTTAATAAGCCTATTGGTGTTTTAATTAATTTAATTATTAATTTGAGATTTAATAATTTGATATTATTATTAAAGGAGAAATTTAATTATGTGACTATGTGTATTAATGAGAAATTATTATATTCTATTTAAAATAAATTAAATAAAATATTGGATTTATTTTATAATTGGTGTGACATTAGTTAAACTATATGATAAGGTTTTATTAAATTAAATGGTTTTTGAAACCTATTCTTGCCGCCAAACAAGGCCTTAAAAGGAGTTGATAGCAGTAACCCATGATCGGGTAACTGACCACTACCGTGTCAGTTCATTTTTTTTATATACGCCTTCCCTTTCCTTCTTCTTTCATTATTTTGGCTAAGTCTGGCAAAAACAGAGAGAGATACAGAGAGAGAGTTTGAGAGTTCAGAGATTTGTTAAGAGAATTGTGAGAGTCATCCGAGAAGGAATTCATCTCCTGATAATTAACTCTACGCTTGGGTAATCTCTTTAACCCAATTCCTTTTTACGTCATTTAGTTTTTATAAAATATGGCTCTCAAATTTCTGTAGAATCTCTGTAGGTTGAGATTGTAGTGATTATGTGGTTATATACGTAATCTTATGTCATCATAGCATGTTTTAATATATATTGTATATAATTCTATATCATCAATTTCATAATATTATAACATATGATTATGGCTTCAAAAGTTACAGAGTATGTTATATGGCCATATGGCCCTTATACGTGATTTTAATATGTCAAACATAAATTGTTCTATAAAATTTCCACTTGTATATGATTATGCATGCTAAAATGAACAAAACGAAACTTAAATGGTTGGATTTGGTCTTATAACGAATTGCGGCGTTGAATTTTAGGATTTATGTTCAAAACCTTCAAGAACATCAAGAACAGTACAATTTGCATATCTTAATTCTGTAATTATGTGTTTTAATGGGTTAAAATCACTCCATAACTTTTGGGTAATGATTATGTATGAATTCTAACATGTGGGTATGTTTAATTTGGTGAATTTAATGACCATATAGTGTTTATTTCGCCTGATTCTGTGTTCTTCGCGAACTGGAAATCAAAAAACTAGAGTGTTGCGCCGCGGCGCCAACTCCAAGTAAAATTCCCGCGCCAGCAGCGCCATGCGAGACCTACATCATAGCATAGCCATGGCGCCATGCAACGCCAAGACTCAAGATAACAAAGTTAAATACAGCCACTACTTTAGCAGCGTAATGTCCGTAAAATGTTTTTTAAAGAGTTCAAGTATAGAAATGTGATAGCAACTTAGTCTAATGAACATAAAAACTTGTTAGACATATAATGAGGTGTTAAAATAAATTCTTAACATGTCCATCATACAGTTACGTGTGAATTGAATGTTTGAATGCATAGTTAGCTTATTGTTCTTGAAATCTTAATTTTGACAATAAGTGTAGAAATTGACTAAGTATAGTCATGAATTTGAGTTAGACAAAGAATAAACTATGATGTTTAGTACGATATAATTGACTGGTATTGTGAATGTATATGATATGTAGGATTTAAATCAAAGAACGAGTTTTATTAACGTGTAATATACGCACGGGGCAAGTTTCCTAACCCTACTTGTTAGCATTATAAAAGTTGATAAATTCACTATTCTACATCTAGCAAATTCTCATTATTATTGATCAAGTCTGTTTTGGATATTAAAGCTTATTAATCCTTCAAGCATGATGTTGTTATACAATACTTATTCTATTGTATACTTCTGAGATTTTATCCAAGTTAAATTATCAGTTATTGTTAAACCTTATTAGACTAGCGAACCCGTATTGATTTGACTAGTCCATAGTTGATGAGCATTCTAAATTTCAGAACCCTTGATGAATTATCCAAACCAAACTTCCTTTGGTGTCGACTTTAATGTCAAACCGAGATGAACAACCTCAGATAGGGGGAATTACTTATCGTTAGTGTTAAGATATTGTGCATAAAGATGGTACTAAGGGCTGATCCCCCTAAGTACGAGAAGAAGAGTCCATAGTCTTATGACTGTTAAAGGTTTCAAGTAAAAACACTTAACAACCTAGGACATAGTTCAAGGTCTTATGACCCTCAAAATTTCTTTTGATTCTTGTTATTCATTCTTGATTCAAAAGTTGAGCTTTTATATCAGAAGTTGTTAATTCATTCGCATGTTATTATTCAATTGTTATATTGTTATACTTGTGGGCAATCGTGCTCACTCTTGCGTAATAATAACATTGCAGTTAAGAACGAAAGAGCAGACGAACCTTCCACTAGTAAAGGCAAGGGCAAGATTAGCAAGTAATGAAGACTGATTATTTATGTGGTTATGTAATGATATTTAGACTTGATGTTACTTAAGACTTATTATTTGTTTATGATTCCGCACAAATGTTTTAAGGTTAGGGCAACCTGGGATTTTAATTATTTTGCAATTGATGTAACCCCATAAGGGGAGATTTATTTATTATTCTATCTATTGCATGGTTAGCATTTATTTATGGGTAGATAGATAGATATGTTTGTACAGTGAATACCAAATCCTGTGGAAATAGAAGTACCGGATTTGGGGGTGTCACAGAACGTGGTAGTTAACGCGTTGAGTAGAATATCATATACGGTTACGAATGCGATGTTGTTAACACAAAGACCCATTTCGTATGACTTTCAAATGATGGAGATAGAGTTAAAGACTCCAAGAACCTACGTGAAAATAGCGAATATACGATTAGAACTGACTTTTATCGATAAAGTTAAAGTCACTTAAGCTACAGACTCAGAGCTGATGAATGTGAAGAAGAAGGTGTAAGAAGGCGTTATTCTAGAAGCAAGAATCGATGAAGAGAGGAAATCTCAACCCTCAATTTTTTTAGTCTATTTGAAATCCTCAATCGAGTAGAAATTGTGACCTATAGACTCACTTTACCGCTAAGTATGTCTCGTGCTCATAACGTTTTCCATATATCCATGTTACGTAAATATGTGAAAGACCCGAATCACATTATTGAGTCAGAACCAGATGAGATAGCGAAGATTTTGTCGACGTTGGGATTTTTCTGTCCCTTTTCTATTCTTGTCTTTTGGTGTTCTCATGTTAGGTGAGATTTGTTTGAAAAAACAAGTTGTGAAAGGGTCCGACATGTATATGTCGACGATTGGACTATAAGAGTCGCCAGTTGGTATTTTTAAATGGTTTCACCAACTCAACCGAGAAAAGGTTTTCACATCGACCCAGTGATGTGACACAATTTAACAGGTCTGTGAAACCGAGATTCGTTAGGGCCGGGGGCTTGATTATGCAGAGGGAAGGTGTTAGGCATCCCCCGACATCCGTGTTACCACGTTGACCGCCACTTTTCAATTAAACTATTATATGAATATGTGTGTGTGGGTGTGTGTTTCAATGTGCAATTATCTGGAAGTAGTGATATGCCTCATTTGCACCTATATACAAAGGGTTTGAATTTTGTATAAAAGTTCAGTTTTAACAAGATATAGCAATGATGTTTTGTAAAAGAGGTTTTCCAAACCCTTATGCTAAATAATAATTGAGGCCTTTGATACTTCTATTTTATTATAAGTTTGGCTTAATTGCATTTATTTTCGAGATGCGAGGCATCTTCGAGAAAATAATATAAATAGCAATGCCGAACTACTTGTGGGCATGAGAGCCATCTAAGGAAATTCAAACATCGTGAATAATGTACAAGCTGATTACAACCGAAAATGTCCATCACGGGAACTAAATCTAGATTTAGGAGACTGAATCTATGATCATATGATTCCTAGGCTCACATTGAAAGTAGTGTGCACACAAGCCAATCATGTTTGATGATAAAGCATATACTTTGTAACAATCTTATTCATTTATTAATAAAAAGTATTAATTTATTAAAGGCTTTTAATTATCTACATGATGTTGTTTTATAATATGTGATAAACCCATAGTTTTAAGCAATGCTTTTAGAATAATGATGATGATCATTCTAATGAGATCTAAATTCTTAGAAAGCTTAAAACTAAAATAGTTCCCAATCGTTGGATTACTAAATTGGGGATTAGTGAATCCGGATAGATTGGTACATACGTTGTTTCTTGCTCATCGGATGAGGATGATTGATCTCACGATCATTTGTGTGGAGACACTAAAGCAAGTATGTAGGTGCTTATTAGAGAATAAGTTCAATCGAACGTGGCTCGCTAAGGAATACCTAATGGAGTTTTATTTGCTCGTCAATAGAATTCTCAGAGTGATAGTAGTACAAGTAATCCTTGGACTTGAGATCATCATAGTATCTTATGTATAATGAGTTATACTTTGACTTATTCCTTAAGACCCTTAGGGTATATCAAAGGGTATGCTTGGGTATAATAAGTTGTACATGGAGATAATGTATGATCAATAAAGAATCTACCACTTCTAATAAAAAAGAGAAATGTCCTATGTGATTCGATAAATGACAACCCAAAGAGTCCTCGGGTTAAAGGCGTAATGAAATTATAAAGGAGTTTCTAATTTGCATTATTTGGAGTCAGTGCATTTAAGAGTCGAAATACAAATAATTAAATAAAATAAGACTTGACAAAGAATTCCATGTCTTATATTTAATCGGGACATCAGATGGTGGAAGGATTGAATTGTATTTGGTAATTATTTACTCAAAGGTTCTTTTATGATTAATGTTGAAATCTATATTATCCGGAAAGTCGCTGATCGCTAGAGAGGCTTATCCCTATCAGAGAATAAATATTATTTATTTAAATAAGTTAATTGTTTAATTTATTTATTTAAATAAGATTAGAATTGTTCTAATTGATTTATTCACAACCTGCTTTAATATGGAGAACCTAAAGGGTCACACCATAAAAGGAAGAATAATTATTTAAGAAGTTAATGGCATAATCGTAATAATATAGTTATGTATATTTAATTTAATCTATGGTGATAGAATAAATTAAATAGTTTAATATTTATTATTTAATATTTTAGAAATATTAAATATAAATTAATAAGAGGAGTCTTATTAATATTATTACAATTATTATTATTTTAATTTCTAAAAGAGTTTAGGAATTAATTTAATATAAGTACTCTCATTTATTCCTAATTGGATTAGGAAGTTAAATTAATTAAAAGAGTTTAATTAATTATCCCTAATAAGATTAGGGAGCTTAATTAATTAAAAGAATTTAATTAATTAAATAAAACTCAATTCCTTAATTGTTAAGATGGGTTGCCCACATCTATAAATGAGAGGAGTCTTATTATGGGTGAACGGGTTGTTGACTTTTTCAACATACGACATAATTCCAATTGTTGGGAGAGTACACTTTTTCTATAGAGATAGAAAAACTAGGGTTTAGCCAACCACCCCTTCTTCTTGAATTTTCTTCTTCCTCGGTGGATCACCCCAGAGGCCAAACATTTGGGTGGCTAACGCCGATCAAAGGAAGGAACCAAACCCGGTGGATTCAAGATTGAACGCGAAAGGATTTGGAGGTGAACTTGTACTGAGGAAGCTCGATCTTCAAGGGTATGATTTATTCTTTATCTTTTCGCTTAATTAATAATTGTGCATAAAGGGTGATCCGGTATATGGTTTGTAAATTTTTTAAACTCGATTTTACACGCTCAGCACTAATTTTTGCAATTTGATTACATACCATGAATATTACAAACCTAATAAAGGGCATCGAGAGCCAAACCTTTATGCAAATTATTAATTGTTCGAATTGATATGTATATTGATATGTGTTTAGAACAATTTAATTGGGCATAATTTTATTGTATAAAATTTAAAAAAAAAAAAAAAAAGGAAGACGTCATTTTTGAAGCAGCAGCGCACGCAAATCAAGAACGTGGAAAAACTAGGGGCATGTACGGTCCTTGGTGGAAATACACGGTTCTTTATTAATTTTTTTTTTTTTCGGTAGAAACTTGGCAAGTTTTTTTTTTTTTGAAAAGCTTACTGAATAGGAGCCACGTGCCTTTTACAAATAAAAAAAAATAAATAAATAAAGGACCGGGTATTATATATATATATATGATATATATGTACGAACAAGAAAATAAACAATCCTGGGCAACTTGGAATTTTTGTGTTGTAAATATATACTATATTATATATATATATATATATATATATATATATATATATATATATATATATATATATATATATTATTCTTAATTATTTTATAATTAAAATACAATGTTTATTTTAATTTTAAAATAAAAGTTTATTTTAATATTAAAATAAAAAAGAGTTTATTTTAATTTTAAAATTGAATATTATATATATATATATATTTATTTTAATCTTAAAATAAATGTTTATTTTAATTTTAAAATAAAAGGTTTATTTTATTATTAAAATAAAAAGTTATTTTAATTTTAAAATAAAAGGTTTATTTTAATATTAAAATAAAAAGATTTATTTTAATTTTAAAATTAAATTTCATGCTAACTAATTAGAGTTGGAATTAGATTCCATGATAACTAATTAGAGTTGAAATTGATTTCATTTTTCCTAAAATAAAGGAGTTTATTTATGAATAGGAAGTAAATCCATCTTTCCTTAAATAAAGGAGTTTGTTTAGATATGAAATAAGATTTCATATTATTCAAAATAAAAGAGTTTATTTGTGAATAGAAAGAGAATCCTAATTTCCTTAAATAAAAGAGTTTATTTAAATATGGAATAAGATTTCATATTATTCAAAATAAAGGAGTTTATTTGTGAATAGGAAAGAATATCCGTGTTTCCTTTAATATATTTTTTTACATGGAATTGATTCCATAATTAATTAAAATAAAAGAGTTTATTTTAATTAAAGATTTTTTTTTATATATATATACATGGAATTGATTCCATAATTAATTAAAATAAAGGAGTTTATTTTGATTAAAATTTTGATTAAAATAAAATAGTTTATTTTATTCAAAATTGGATAAATTAAAATAAAATAGTTTTATTTTGATTTAAATTTGGATTAAAATAAAGGAGTTTATTTTGATTCAAAATTAGATTTTATACTAACTAAATTTGCCCATTAAATGATATCAATATATATATTAAATGTTTATTATTCATAAGATGAATATTATTTATCGATGCATATGTTGATGTGTATGATATAATAAATGGGATTGATTATGGACTATCAACCAATGTGATTGATTTTATTTTAGTTGGATGCATGAATGTATGGGTTTTATTAAATGGGGTCTCACAGACTTCGCCTTCTCTAATTTTTCTTAATGTAAATTCTATCTCTCTCCTATGTATTTCCCTCGATCACGATCAAGGTTTCTATTTATTTTAAAATAGTTATGTAATAGGAATTTTTAGAATTATTTTGAAGAATTGGAGATCAAGGGGCAAGGAGCGCTTGAAGACCGTTTGTAATGGAGCCCGGGTTTAAATGTAATAGTTATATTTAAATATTATTTCTTGCACCCCTAGGGTTTGACCTTTTGGTTCACTTGGTGGCTCTAGTGAACCAAACTAGAATAAAAGTCCATAATCAATCCGGGTAGAATATAGTATTCTATATGTGCATGCTTATACTATATATATTATATATTATGCAAACATGCTTCGCATGTTCATTAATATGACGCGTATTTTATATATATATGTGCATGCGCGCAAAACAAGATGAGACAAATTAATAACAAACCCCTCAAATTTTTATATTAAGTCCTAAGCGTTCAAAGATATTTGGAATATCGAACGTCGCCTTCTAGCATGATAAAATTAATAGAGTATTAAATATTTAATATGAGTTTGTTGTGTCACCACAAGGCAAGTATTAAGTATTTAAGATGTTAATTTATCACATTTGATGCTTATAAAGAAAATTGAACAATATTGTTTTGTTGTGTCACCACAAGGATGATATTTTTCTTTTTGAATATATGGAGTGCTAGGTTGGACTTAACTTGGATAATTTTGATTCGGATGTGCCACCACTGATCAAAATAATCTAAGAGGCAAAATAAAAGGAGTTGTATATAGTTGATGTAATTGACAAAAGTTGTCTACCTATTTATTTATATATAGTTTGTTGTGTCACCACAAGGCTATATACATTTGAAATGGGATCCTTATTCTCACTAGCAAATCTTTAATTAGATTTTGCCGAACTATATAAGTGAGGGTAATATAGTTTGAAGAAAATAGTGGGAGATACCAATTTAAAACAAGACCTAATTTATTTTGGTAATTAATAATAGAATGTATGTTAAAATGTTGTTAATTACAAATTCATTTACGTAATTTTACAATGTCTAAAATTACTATCATCAAGGGCATATTAGATGCTAAATTAATCGCAATCAATTAAACGGATTGGTTAAGGAATTTGAGAATAGTTCTCATAGTCAAAAAGTTATCTTATGTCCTTAATACGCCTATCCTCGAATGGTTGCGCATAATGCCTCTGAGGAAGACATTGCTACTTTTAGAAAGTGGCAAGATGATGCACAAATTGGCTCAATGCATCATGCTCACATCTATGAGTAACGAGCTTCAAATACAAGATGAAACTATGGATGCTTCTACTATATTCCCGCACATCAAGTAGTTGATGGTGAGGAAAGTAGGACCGATAGATATCGATATCTAAGGAGCTCTTCCGATCTAGAATAACCGGTGACACTACAAATGATGATAAAAGTCCTTAACATTATCAATTTGATTGATCAATTAGACAACGAGTTTTGTCATGGATGGAGAGTTGAGCCAAGATTTGACCTTGCACTCACTCCCTTTAACTCCTTTCATTAATTGTTGTGAATTTTCATATGAACAAGCTAGATATCGCCTCTCTCACGATTTGCTTAACATATTAAAAAATTGTTGAGAGTCACTTTCCAACCAAGAAAGATCAAGTCTTCACCGGTAGGGGCCAAAGGATCTTCCGAAAAGAAGAAAGATTCAAAGAAGGTATATAGAAAGGCAAAAACAAAAGGATAATAAGAACAAAACCGACACGGATAAGAAAGGAGTTTGCTTCCACCGCAATAAGCCCGAACACCGGAAAGAAATCATGAAAACATCTTGCAGAGGCTAACCAAAGAAGCTTAGTGAAGTTTCTACATAATACGCTTTTGTTCATGATTGAAATAAATTTTTCTTTAAGTCAAGGTTCTACTTGGGTATTGGATACCGACTTTGGTTATCATAAATATAGATTTATGAAGGACCAAGAAAAGTAGAAAGCTAAACAAAGATAAGTAATCCTATGTGTGGAAAATGAAGCAAAGGTTGCCAGCATTAGCTATAGAAACTTATAGTTTAGCAATGCCTACGGGCAAATCTATTAAGTCAATAAGTTGTTATTGTATTCCAGCTTCTTGAAAATATTATTTCCATTTTATTGTTGGACAATGAAATCTTTGGTATTATAATTAAGAACAATTGTTGTTCTATTTATAATAATAATGTTTTGTATAGAACCGAAATATTACTTAATAAATTTTGTATACTGACTTACATGAAAATAATTTTGCATATTGAACAAATTAGTATAAGAAAAGGAGATGATCATTCAAAGAGTTGAATGTATGTATTTGTTGAATACAAGTGTGAATTATTTGAAAGGTTCAAAGAATTGTAAGTGAAACAAATTGGCAAAGTATTAAGATTCATTGATTAGATCAAAGAATAAATATTTGTGCAATAAGTTTTAGATCATCTCAAATGGTTTTCTCATAATGGACGCCTCGACACGCAATAATTGATTGATGTAATCAAGGAAAATCGCACCTTGTTGGACATGGTGTCATGTCCCATGATGATTTTATCGACATTCCAAAGATCCCTCTAGGGTCATGTCCTAGAAATGGTCGTGATATCTCACGAAAATGGTAACCTCTAAATCCTACCCCAAGACTCCATAAAAGTTATGGACATGGAGGATTCCTAATCTTAAGTATGTTAAGATAAGGGGTTGTCCAACTTATGTGAAACGGTTTCAAAGGATAAGCTTGGGACAATATTTGACAAATACAGATTTGTGGGACATCCTAAAGTAAGTTTAGGGTAAATGTTCTATAATCCTACTTAGCAAAAAGGTGTTTATTGCGAAACACGCTTCCTTCTAAGATAAAGGTGTTTATCATTGAAGGGGCTAGTGGAGGATAATAGATCTTGAAGAGTTCAAGAACCACAAAACACTATAAGTCAAATAAGAGGAACTCAGAGATGAACCTATTGTACCACAAAAGAATCGTAAATCGAATAGTACCAAAGATACCTAGAGGTATGGATTCATCATGATGATGATGATGAGGTACACATCATAGAAGATGATGATCCAGTTACATACGATGAGGTAAGTGTTATTGACACTCAGAGAAATGGATTGAAGCAAGTTTCTCAAATATGGAACATTCGTTTTGATGAAACAAATCAAAAGAGTTTGATTTTATCAAAAATAAGAATGAACCTAGTGTGTACAAAAGGGTCAGTGGGAGCGTCATGAAATTTCTAGTATTATATGTTGATATACTACGGATGAGGAATAACATACTAATGCTACAATCAGTAAAGATAAAGTTGTCTGAACATTCCTCTATGAATGATTTGGGAAGAGTATCATTATTGGGGATGCAAATCTATATAGATAGATTTAAAAGGATGCTCAACTTAACCCAAGAATGTATATTCATTTGAAGCTAAAGTTGTTTAGCATGGCAAACTCCAAGAGATGTCTCATGTCGATGAGCTATGGAGTGTATCTCTTTAATAGTCCCCACAGACTCTCGAAAAGAGAGGTCACATGAGTGACTATCATGTATGAATGAAATATACGAGACCGATGTTGATCACCATATTCGGAGAAGTTCACTATGAGTCGTTGAAAACATCTTAAAGTGCTTAACCCAAGACTAAGGATGTGATCATACACATGGTGGGTCTTAATTAAAACTAGAGGGCTTAACAGACTCAAGTTTTTCGTACATGCACCAAGAAGACGATAAAAATCCACTTTAAGGTAAAAGCGTTATCTTGAACAAAGGCAAAGAATTGAAAGGTTCCAAACAAAGAAAGAGTTGTTAGTTTAGTGATAAAGACAAAGTATATAGCTATAAATGAAGCTGCAAGTTGATTGTTTGGATTAAAAGTTCATTACAGAACTAGGAATAGTTCCCAAGTCTCATCTTGGATCTAAACATGTGTTGTGGCACTTTCATTTAATTATTAAAATCATTGAAAGATGGGAAATCACTATAGAGATAGTGGACTCTCAAGAACAACATTACATATCCATTAACTAAAGCTTATCCAACAAAGCAGGGATAATCGCCACTTAGAGAAGAAGAGTATAAGATACCATGACGATCGGCTTTAGTGCAAGTGGGAGATTGAAAGTAGTATGCACACAAGCCAATCATGTTTGATGATAAAGCATATACTTTGTAACAATCTTATTCATTTATTAATAAAAGTATTAATTTATTAAAGGCTTTTAATTATCTACATGATGTCGCTTTTTATAATATGTGATAAACCCATAGTTTTAAGCAATGCTTTTAGAATAATGATGATGATCATTCTAATGAGATCTAAATTCTTAGAAAGCTTAAAACTAAAATAGTTCCCAATCGTTGGATTACTAAATTGGGGATTAGTGAATCCGGATAGATTGGTACATACGTTGCTTGCTCATTGGATGAGGATGATTGATCTCATGATCATTTGTGTGGAGACACTAAAGCAAGTATGTAGGTGCTTATTAGAGAATAAGTTCACTGAACGTGGCTCGCTAAGGAATACCTAATGGAGTTTTATTTGCCATCGTCAATAGGAATTCTCAGTAGTGATAGTAGTACAAGTAATCCTTGGACTTGAGATCATCATAGTATCTTATGTATAATGAGTTATACTTTGACTTATTCCTTAAGACCCTTAGGGTATATCAAAGGGTATGCTTGGGTATAATAAGTTGTACATGGAGATAATGTATGATCAATAAAGAATCTACCACTTCTAATAAAAGAAGAAAAATGTCCTATGTGATTCGATAAATGACAACCCAAAGAGTCCTCGGCGAGGTAGAATGAAATTAGAAAGGAGTTTCTAATTTGCATTATTTGAGTTGTGCATTTAAGAGTCGAAATATATATAATTAAATAAAATAAGACTTGACAAAGAATTCCATGTCTTATATTTAATTGGGACATCAGTATGGTGGGAGGATTGAATTGTACTTTAAACTATTTACTCAAAGGTTCTTTTATGATTAATGTTGAAATCTATATTATCCGGAAAGTCGTTGATCGCTAGGGAGGCTTATCCTATCAGAGAATAAATATTATTTATTTAAATAAGTTAATTGTTTAATTTATTTATTTAAATAAGATTAGAATTGTTCTAATTGATTTATTCACAACCTAGCTTTAATATGGAGAACCTAAAGGGTCACACCATAAAAGGAAGAATAATTATTTAAGAAGTTAATGGCATAATCGTAATAATATAAGTTATGTATATTTAATTTAATCTATGGTGATAGAATAAATTAAATAGGTTAATATTTATTATTTAATATTTTAGAAATATTAAATATAAATTAATAAGAGGAGTCTTATTAATATTATTACAATTATTATTATTTTAATTTCTAAAAGAGTTTAGGAATTAATTTAATATAAGTACTCTCATTTATTCCTAATTGGATTAGGAAGTTAAATTAATTAAAAGAGTTTAATTAATTATCCCTAATAAGATTAGGGAGCTTAATTAATTAAAAGAATTTAATTAATTAAATAAAACCCAATTCCTTAATTGTTAAGATGGGTTGCCCACATCTATAAATAAGAGGAGTCTTATTATGGGTGAACGGGTTGTTGACTTTTTCAACATACGACATAATTCCAATTGTTGTGAGAGTACACTTTTTCTATAGAGATAGAAAAACTAGGGTTTAGCCAACCACCCCTTCTTCTTGAATTTTCTTCTTCCTTGGTGGATCACCTCTAGAGGCCAAACATTTGGGTGGCTAACGTTGATCAAAGGAAGGAACCAAACCCGGTGGATTCAAGATTGAACGCGAAAGGATTTGGAGGTGAACTTGTACTTCGAGGAAGCTCGATCTTCAAGGGTATGATTTATTCTTTATCTTTTCGCTTAATTAATAATTGTGCATAAAGGGTGATCCGGTATATGGTTTGTAAATTTTTTAAACTCGATTTTACACGCTCGCACTAATTTTTGCAATTTGATTACACTTATGAATATTACAAACCTAACACATGTGATGTAGCAGTTTGTATGAGAGTCGTAGCGTAGAGATATATATATATATATATATATATATATATATATATATATATATATATATATATATATATATATATATATATATATATATATATATATATACAAATGATCAACCACCAATGAAATGTAAATTGGAAATGTAAATATATAAAGCTATATATATATATATATATATATATATATATATATAAGTCATAAACGCATTAGATATATATCAATTCAGTCTCGGTTCATCAACTCGAGGATATATATATTGTAAGACCCCAACTTTTATGAATAAAGATGAATTTTCTATAATTATCATTTTTGAATGAATTTGATATAATGTTATAGTTGTGGGTAATATTTAAAAATTTTAGAAAGTACGCAAGTTGTTTATAATATTCAATTGGTCGGGGAATATTTATTTTAACAGGGAATATTCGTACGACGACACAATCATTGGTGGACCCCACAACAGAATTATTGTCTGATTGAGAAAACGACAAAAAAAATACTCTATGAAAATAACGACAGAAGTTTTACCGTTAACTATTGAAACACCCAGTGTTAAAAGTACATGAATACGTGTGGTTGCATAGTAGCACACGGTATTGATTATTGATGCTTACGTGAGAAGTCACTCAGTTTTGTTCAATTATTGCTTCAGTAATTGTTGCATAGTATCTCATGTTATTTGATTCAATTATTGTCAATATTTTATATATTATTAAATCAATAATTGAGATAACAAAGTTGTTAATATTATTATTTGCATTATTAACGATGTCTAGAAGTTCTGCCAGGGAGAGGTTTGGTCACCTAATTTCGCGCCAATAGGGAGAAATCCTTATTGGAAAGCCCCCTCTTTCCTGGGAACGACCTGGTCGACTAATAGTGTGAATTATGATAATGATGATGAAGTTTTGTTTTATTAGTATTATTAATGTAATAAAAGCAGTAAAAGTTTTTTTATAAAAAATGTAATACTTTTATAAAGTTATTCATTTTATTAGGCTAATAGTAAAATCTTTTATATAAAAATGTAATACTTTTATAAAGTTATCTATTTTATTAGACAATAATTAGAATATATTATATATTATTATGCATAGTGTTTGCATAGTGTTTGTATAGTGCCTGTATAGTGTTTTCATAGTAAAATCTTTTTAAATAAAATAGAATACTTTTATAAAGTTATTCGTTTTATTAGATTATAAATAGAATATGTTATATTTTATTATAAACCAATCTGGACCGTCCGTTTCAAAGTAAATCAATCTGGACCGTTCACGGATTGGTTACTATTCAGTCCATTCTTCTATAAATAGAAGCTCATTCCTTCATTATTTCTTACGAATTCACTGAAACTCTAGAGAGAGAAACTGTAGAGAGAATTCTTCTTCTATGATCTTGAGCGTCTTTCTTTAGCGTTTAAGAAAGCTTTGAGCGTAGTGCAAGTTTCTTCAAGTATATCCCCGCCCTACCGTCGGAGTACTCTTCTTTATAAGGTAAGGGGTATTATTTCTTTCATATTCATGAAGAGAACTTCATTATTCTAGTCTTTATTATTCGTTGGAATAACTCAGATACGCTACTACCCTATACTTGGTGAAATTCTTACATTATTCCATTATTTATTATTCTGCTTTGAATAACTCGTTTGGCGCTTAAGTACCCATACATGGTGAAATTACATTTGTTATTCCGCTTTTTATTATTACATTTGGAATATCCATGCATGCATTTTATGCGTAATTGGTTCCATCTTTATTATTACGCTGGAATATCACATGCATGCGTTATCTGCTAGACTTGGTTCCGTTATTTATTATTCATTGGAATAACTTGCATACATCTGGCAATCGTATGTATGGTGATTTACATTGTTATTCCATTCTTTATTATTACATTGGAATATCTCGTCTGCGTGCGTATTAAACTGAATGGTTCCGTTATTTATTATTCTATTGGAATAACACATACATGTGAAGTACCGCATGCATGGTGATTTCTTTTGTTATTCCATTCTTTATTATACTCAGTTGGTTAAAGTTTTGACTTCTATACTCCATGAAATTAGTGGAATATCCTTGATATTTGTGCTTCATCTAGTATCTTTTCAGGGAAATATTCTTCTGAGCATTCTTGAATTTTACTCTACAAAGAAGTATCATGTTGACAATTTGGACGTTATTAGATCCTAGATAAATTAATTCTTGAACTTGTTTTATTGAATTCTTATATCATTGTCATTATCCCCATGTTTATATTATGTTGAAAGTTATTTGTGGCTTGTAGTGCATAGATGGACTTGGTATGATTATGACCAGGGATTAATCGATATAATCATGACCGTAATGTTACAAATGATGTGGTAAAAGTCCTCATTGGCCCGTAGTGCATTGATGGACAGTTGTTGGCAAGATCATGATCATTGATGAATACACGAATATCCTTGGCCCATAGTGCATGGATAATTTGTGGTTGTGATACTAATAAATATCCTTGGCCGTAGAGTAGGGATGATGTGGTTTATTTATTAAAGTCGAGTCCCAAATGATAAAAGTGATGAAAACCTTTTAAATCATAAAAGATAGTAGTTTTATTCTCTACTTGACTCTTTTAATGGATTGCTTGTTCATTGCAGCTTAAACTTGATGTCTATTATATTTTATCGCTTTAACATTGTTGAAGACTAATGATAATTTATTACGCATTATCTTAGACATAATATTTCTTACTTGGCTAGTTGAGCTCACCCTTTCTTTCACTGTTCTCTTCAGGAAATGAGAACGTAGCCGGGACTAGTCAGGGAATGGAGTGACGGTCCAGATGATAGTATTAGTAGTCCCCACTATTCTGTTAAATAGTGTGACAATAAATGTAATGAGGACTTATTCTGAGAGTGGATATTGTCTAGAAGACAATATTTGTATTAAAACCCACAGCTCTCTTGTTGTATATTAAAGATTGTATTTGTATTCTGTACCATGTATTTGGCGATTCAGAATAGGTGATGTATACCTATTTTGGGGGCATCACAGTTGGTATCAAAGCTTAGGGATATGATCCCTGGCTGAGATGTGAGATAAGAACTAGGAGGGGAGAGATGGGGAATTCCTTCGCTAGTATGACCTACCTAAGTTTATTTGATATTTAATTGGTCGGTAAGAGTATAGGGATAATATGTGATATATTAATTAACCCTTGTTTTGTGGCAGTGTATGAAAATGGCATCCGAGAATGTTGAGAACATCAATGGTGCACAAGAGACCGTTGAGTCTCCACAGATCAATAATCAGGATAATGTGTATCAGGAAGGCGACAATCCTCAAGCAAACAACAACACTGACCAGATGATGAACGATGGAATGTTTAGAGGCTTTATTCAATTGATGCAACATCAGGCAAGAGCGGCTCCTGTCCAAAATGCAGGTGGAAACACTACCAACTCTCGGACGGTCACCGCTAAGCAGTTCAAGGAACTTGGACCATAGGAGTTTTTTGGAGAGCCAAAACCACTTAAGGCAGAGACGTGGATAAAGCAGATCTGCAAGATATTTGATGTCTTGGGATCCTCTGAGGAGCAAAAGGTTCCCTTTGCCACCTTCATGTTGTGTGCAGAGGCAGATTACTGGTGGAAATCTATAAAACGTACTCAACCTTCCGCACTGAAGATGAATTGGGAGAAGTTCCAAGAATTGTTCAACGACAAGTACTTTCCCGAAAGTATTCGTCACATGAAAGAGGTAGAGTTCATTAAGCTGGAGAAAAATAACATGACCGTGCCGCAGTATGAAGCCAAGTTTGCCGAGTTGTCCCAGTTGGCATCCCATTTGGTTGATAATGAGGAGAGAATGACGGGAATGTTTCTAAGAGGTTTGAAACCCGAGATACGTCAATATCTTATCTCTCATAAACTGTGTTTGTATTCAGATGTTGTTAATAGGGCTCAGTTATTGGAGCGCGATAATGAGTCAACCCAACCAAAAGAGAGCTACCGGCAAAATGATAATACCAGTGATAACAGTCATCGAAGCGGTGACAATAAGCGTGGAGGGAATCAACATGCCAGAAATGGTAACCACTTCGGTGGTAATCATGGCCAAAATAACAAGAATGAACATTTCAAGAAGAGGAGATTCAACAATTATGGAAAGACGTCAGCACCATCACCCGTGGTTAAAGAAGGAGAATGACCACCTATCATATGCTTCCAATGCGGAGGGGAAGGACACATCAGTCCAAACTGCGCCATGCCATCCAAAGCATGTTATAATTGTGGAAGAGAAGGTCACCTAGCCCAATTTTGTCGTTTACCAAAGACAAGTTCAGCTAGGATGGAGGCACCAAAGGACATCCCAGAAAAGTCAAAGCCAGTAGTGCAAGGGAGAGCGTTTGTCGTGACCACCCAGTAAGTAAGGAACCCGAATGAGGTCATCACGGGTAAGCTTATCATAAACTCTAGCGAAGTATATACTGAAAGTAGTATGCACAGAAGCCAATCATGTTTGATGATAAAGCATATACTTTGTAACAATCTTATTCATTTATTAATAAAAAGTATTAATTTATTAAAGGCTTTTAATTATCTACATGATGCTGTTTTATAATATGTGATAAACCCATAGTTTTAAGCAATGCTTTTAGAATAATGATGATGATCATTCTAATGAGATCTAAATTCTTAGAAAGCTTAAAACTAAAATAGTTCCCAATCGTTGGATTACTAAATTGGGGATTAGTGAATCCGGATAGATTGGTACATACGTTGCTTGCTCATTGGATGAGGATGATTGATCTCATGATCATTTGTGTGGAGACACTAAAGCAAGTATGTAGGTGCTTATTAGAGAATAAGTTCACTTTGAGCGTGGCTCGCTAAGGAATACCTAATGGAGTTTTATTTGCATCGATAGGAATTCTCAGTAGTGATAGTAGTACAAGTAATCCTTGGACTTGAGATCATCATAGTATCTTGTGTATGATGAGTTATACTTTGACTTATTCCTTAAGACCCTTAGGGTATATCAAAGGGTATGCTTGGGTATAATAAGTTGTACATGGAGATAATGTATGATCAATAAAGAATCTACCACTTCTAATAAAAGAAGAGAAATGTCCTATGTGATTCGATAAATGACAACCCAAAGAGTCCTTGGCATAAGGCGTAATGAAATTAGAAAGGAGTTTCTAATTTGTATTATTTGGAGTTGTGCATTTAAGAGTCGAAATATATATAATTAAATAAAATAAGACTTGACGAGTAGTTCCATGTCTTATATTTAATTGGGACATTGTATGGTGGAAGGATTGAATTGTGCGAGTAACTATTTACTCAAAGGTTCTTTTATGATTAATGTTGAAATCTATATTATCCGGAAAGTCGTTGATCACTAGGAGGCTTATATCCTATTGTAGAATAAATATTATTTATTTAAATAAGTTAATTGTTTAATTTATTTATTTAAATAAGATTAGAATTGTTCTAATTGATTTATTCACAACCGGTTTAATATGGAGAACCTAAAGGGTCACACCATAAAAGGAAGAATAATTATTTAAGAAGTTAATGGCATAATCGTAATAATATATGTTAAGTATATTTAATTTAATCTATGGTGATAGAATAAATTAAATAGCTTAATATTTATTATTTAATATTTTAGAAATATTAAATATAAATTAATAAGAGGAGTCTTATTAATATTATTACAATTATTATTATTTTAATTTCTAAAAGAGTTTAGGAATTAATTTAATATAAGTACTCTCATTTATTCCTAATTGGATTAGGAGGTTAAAATTAGTTAAAGGAGTTTAATTAATTATCCCTAATAAGATTAGGGAGCTTAATTAATTAAAAGAATTTAATTAATTAAATAAAACCCAATTCCTTATTTATTAAGATGGGTTGCCCACATCTATAAATAAGAGGAGTCTTATTATGGGTGGTATGGGTTGTTGACTTTTCAAAGATACTGACATAATTCCAATTGTTGGGAGAGTACACCTTTTACATAGAGATAGAAAAACTAGGGTTTAGCCAACCACCCTTCTTCTTGAATTTTCTTCTTCCTTGGTGGATCACCTCAGAGGCCAAACATATGGGTGGCTAACGTTGATCAAAGGAAGGAACCAAACCCGGTGGATTCAAGATTGAACGAAAAAGGATTTGGAGGTGAACTTGTACCGAGGAAGCTTGATCTTCAAGGGTATGATTTATTCTTTATCTTTTCGTTTAATTAATAATTATGTATAAAGGGTGATCCGGGTATATGGTTTGTAAATTTTAAACTCGATTTTACACGCTTAGCACTTTTTATGCAATTTGATTAAGCTATTATGAATATTACAAACCTAATAAAGGCATCGAGCCAAACCTTTATGTAAATTATTAATTGTTTTAATTTAATATCTATATTGATATGTGTTTAGAACAATTTAATTGGGCATAATTTTATTGTATAAAATTTAATAAAAAAAAAGAAATCAAAAAACCGGACATGCTTGAGTCACGCTGCAATCCCAAAATCAGCAGGATAGCACGGAAAAATATACTTATATTATATATATATATATAATCCTTTAAGGTGATGATTCTGCTATGCCTCCACGCCAAAAACCGAAGCAACATTTAAAATCATAGTCACGGATTTCAAGGCCAGCAAAAGGAACGGTTATATATATATATATATATATATATATATATATATATTACGAATATATATATACGTATATATATTCTTAATTATTATATAATTAAAATAAAAGTTTATTTTAATTTTAAAATAAAAGGTTTATTTTAATATTAAAATATAAAGTTTAATTTTAATTTTAATAATTTTATAATTAAAATAAAAAGGTTTATTTTAATCTTAAAATAAAAGGTTTATTTTAATATTAAAATAAAAGATTTATTTTAAAAATTGAAGTTTAGCACTGCCTACGGGCAAATCTATTAAGTCAATAAGTTGTTATTGTATTCCAGTTCTCGTTGAAAACATTATTTCCATTTTATTGTTGGACAATGAAATCTTTGGTATTATAATTAAGAACAATTGTTGTTCTATTTATAATAATAATGTCTTGTATAGAACTGGAATATTACTTAATAAATTTTGTATACTTGACTTACGTGAAAAATATATTTTGCAAATTGAACAAACTAGTATAAGAAAAGGAGATGATCATTCAAAGAGTTGAATATGTGTATTTGCTGAAATACAAGTGTGAATTATTTGAAAGGTTCAAAGAATTCAAAAGTGAAACAAATTGACAATGTATTAAGATTCTTTGATTAGATCAAGGAATAAATACTTGTGCAATAAGTTTCTAGATCATCTCAAATGGTTTTCTCATAATGGACGCCTCCTAATACGCAATAATTGATTGATGTATCTGAAAGGAAAAATCGTACCTATTTGGACATGGTGCGGTCCATAATGATTTTATCGACAGTCCAGTATCCCTCTGGGGTTATGTCCTAGAAATGGCTGCATATCTACGAAAATGGTAACCTCAAAATCCGGCCTCAAAACTCCATAAAAGTTATGGACAGGGAGGATTCCTAATCTTAAGTATGTTAAGATAAGGGGTTGTCCAACTTATGTGAAAAGGTTTCAAAGGATAAGCTTGGGACAAAATTTGACATGTACAGATTTGTGGGACATCCTAAAGTAAGTTTAGGACATATGTTCTATAATCCTACATAACAAAAGGTGTTTATTATAAACACCTTGCCTTCTAAGATAAAGGTGTTTATCATTAAAGGGGCTAGTGGGAGGATAATAGATCTTGAAGAGTTCAAGAACCACAAAACACTATAAGTCAAATAAGAGGAACACAGAGATGGACCTATTGTACCAACCCCAATCGTAAATCTGAATATTACCAAGATACACGGAGGTATGGATTCATCATGGATGATGATGATGAGGTACGCATCATAGAAGATGATGATCCAGAGTTACATACGATAAGGTAAGAGTTCTAGTGTGTACAAAAGGGTCAGTGGGAGCATCGTGACATTCCTAATATTATATGTTGATATACTACGGATAAGGAATGACATATTAATGCTACAATCAGTAATGATAAAGTTGTCTAAACATTCCTCCATGAATGATTTGGAAGAGTATCTCAGTTGGGGATATAAATCTATATAGATAGATTTAAGAGGATTCTCGACTTAACCCAAAGAACGTATATTCATTTGATGCTAAAGTCGTTTAGCATGGCAAACTCCAAGAGATGTCTCATGTTGATGAGCCATGGAGTGTATCTCTCTTAATAGTCCCCATAGACTCCAAAGAAGAGAGATCATATGAGTGACAATCATGTATGCAATGAAATATACGAGACCGGATGTCGATCGGTCATATTCGGAGAAGATCACCTTTGTAAGGCAAAGGAAAAACATCTTAAAGTTCTTAACCCAAGCACTAAGGATGTGAGCAAACATGGTGGGTCCGAATTAAAACAAGAGGGCTTTACGGACTCAAGTTTTTCGAGATGCACTAAGACGACCA
Source organism: Panax quinquefolius (assembly GCA_020205615.1). Taxonomy (NCBI): domain Eukaryota; kingdom Viridiplantae; phylum Streptophyta; class Magnoliopsida; order Apiales; family Araliaceae; genus Panax; species Panax quinquefolius. Next base: position 142,011,978 of record CM035156.1, read on the forward strand.
AAATCCACTTTAAGGTAAAGTGTTACCTTGAATAAAGGGTGCGTTGAATTGAAAGGTTCCAAACAAAGAAAGAGTTCTTTGGTTTAGTAATAAAGACAAAGTGTATAGCTATAAATGAAGCTGCAAGTTGATTGTTTGGATTAAAAGTTCATTACAGAACTAGGAATAGTTCCTAAGTCTCATCTTGGATCTAAACATGTGTTGTGGCACTTTTATTTGATTATTAGAATCATTGAAAGATGGGAAATCACTATAGAGATAGTGGACTCTCATGAACAACATTACATATCCATTAACTAAAGCTTATCCAACAGCAGGATAATCGTCACTTAGAGAAGAAGAGTATAAGATACAATGGCGATTGGCTTTAGTGCAAGTGGGAGATTGAAAGTAGTATGCACAGAAGCCAATCATGTTTGATGATAAAGCATATACTTTGTAACAATCTTATTCATTTATTAATAAAAAGTATTAATTTATTAAAGGCTTTTAATTATCTACATGATGCTGTTTTATAATATGTGATAAACCCATAGTTTTAAGCAATGCTTTTAGAATAATGATGATGATCATTCTAATGAGATCTAAATTCTTAGAAAGCTTAAAACAAAAATAGTTCCCAATCATTGGATTACTAAATTGGGGATTAGTGAATCCGGATAGATTGGTACATACGTTGCTTGCTCATTGGATGAGGATGATTGATCTCATGATCATTTGTGTGGAGACACTAAAGCAAGTATGTAGGTACTTATTAGAGAATAAGTTCACTGAACGTGGCTCGCTAAGGAATACCTAATGGAGTTTTATTTGCCTGTCAATAAGAATTCCTGTAGTGATAGTAGTACAAGTAATCCTTGGACTTGAGATCATCATAGTATCTTGTGTATGATGAGTTATACTTTGACTTATTCCTTAAGACCCTTAGGGTATATCAAAGGGTATGCTTGGGTATAATAAGTTGTACATGGAGATAATGTATGATCAATAAAGAATCTACCACTTCTTAATAAAAGAAGAGAATGTCCTATGTGATTCGATAAATGACAACCCAGTCCCTTGGCAAGCGCGAATGAAATTAGAAAGGAGTTTCTAATTTGCATTATTTGGAGTTGTGCATTTAAGGATCGAAATACATATAATTAAATAAAATAAGACTTGACAAAGAATTCCATGTCTTTATATTTAATTGGGACATTGTATGGTGGAAGGATTGAATTATACGGTAACTATTTACTCAAATGTTCTTTAATGATTAATGTTGAAATCTATATTATCCGGAAAGTCGTTGAGCGCTAGGAGAACTTATCCTATTATGTAGAATAAATATTATTTAAATAAATTAATTGTTTAAATTTATTTATTTAAATAAGATTAGAATTGTTCTAATTGATTTATTCACAACTCGGTTTAATATGGAGAACCTAAAGGGTCACACCATAAAAGGAAGAATAATTATTTAAGAAGTTAATGGCATAATCGTAATAATATATTAAGTATATTTAATTTAATCTATGGTGATAGAATAAATTAAATAGCTTAATATTTATTATTTAATATTTTAGAAATATTAAATATAAATTAATAAGAGGAGTCTTATTAATATTATTACAATTATTATTATTTTAATTTCTAAAAGAGTTTAGGAATTAATTTAATATAAGTACTCTCATTTATTCCTAATTGGATTAGGAGGTTAAAATTAGTTAAAGGAGTTTAATTAATTATCCCTAATAAGATTAGGGAGCTTAATTAATTAAAAGAATTTAATTAATTAAATAAAACCCAATTCCTTAATTATTAAGATGGGTTGCCCACATCTATAAATAAGAGGAGTCTTATTATGGGTGGTATGGGTTGTTGACTTTTCAACATACGACATAATTCCAATTGTTGGGAGAGTACACCCTTTCTATAGAGATAGAAAAAATAGGGTTTAGCCAACCACCCTTCTTCTTGAATTTTCTTCTTCCTTGGTGGATCACCTCTAGAGGCCAAACATATGGTGGGCTAACGTTGATCAAAGGAAGGAACCAAACCCGGTGGATTCAAGATTGAACGCGAAAGGATTTGGAGGTGAACTTGTACCTGAGGAAGCTCGATCTTCAAGGGTATGATTTATTCTTTATCTTTTCGTTTAATTAATAATTATGCATAAAGGGTGATCCGGGTATATGGTTTATAAATTTTTAAACTCTGATTTTTACACGCTTCCGCACTTTTTATGCAATTTGATTGCGCTTATGAATATTACAAACCTAACATATACCTTATTTGATACTGGGTCTACCCATTCTTTTATTTCTCTTACTTGCGCTCAACGTTTAAATTTGACTTCGGAGAAATTAGACTTTGACTTATCTATTGAAACTCCTTTGGGAGAAACCTTCATTACATCCACTTTTTATAAGTCTTGTTTGGTTCAAATCGGTAACCTCACATTACCTGTCGATCTTATTTCATTGAAAATACTTGCATTTGACGTAATTCTAGGGATTGATTGGTTAACCACTAATCATGCAAAAATTGATTATTTTCGTAAGGTTGTTAGCTTTCATATTCCTAACCAACCTATTATGCGAATTCAAGCAACAAAACCATTAAAATCAATCACTGTAATATCAAGCCATAAAGCTATTCGTTTATTGAAAAATGGATGTTAAGCTTTCTTAGCTCATGTCACGGATGTAAACATAAATACGTCAGTTTTGAATGATATTTCTATTGTTAATGAATTTCCTGACGTATTTCCTAAAGAACTTCCTGGCCTACCCCCAGAGCATAAAATTAAATTTTATATTGACCTTGAACCCAGTACAACACCCATTTCCAAATCCCCATATCGAATGGCTCCTATTGAACTTCAGGAGTTAAAGACCCAACTGCAGGAATTGTTAGACATTGGCTTTATTCATCCTAGTACTTCTCCTTGGGGTGCTCCTATTCTATTCGTGAAGAAGAAAGATGGGAGTATGCGACTTTGTATTGATTATCGGGAGTTGAATCATGTCACCATCAAAAATAGGTACCCATTGCCACATATTGATGACCTGTTTGACCAGTTGTAAGGCGCCAAATTCTTTTCAAAGATTGATCTATGTTCCGGATATCACCAATTGAAGATTAGAACCGATGACAATCCAAAGACGACTTTCAGAACTCGGTACGGGCATTATGAATTCCTAGTCATGTCTTTTGGATTGACTAATGCTTCACGCCTTCATGGATATGATGAACCGAGTATTCAAGGAATATTTGGATCACTTTGTGGTCGTCTTTATTGATGAAATCCTTATTTATTCCAAAAGCCGTGAAGATCATGAGCAACACTTGAGGCTGATACTCCAAAAGCTTCATGAATATAAGCTTTATGCCAAGTTGAAGAAATGCGAGTTCTGGCTTGAGGAAGTTGCATTCCTTGGGCACGTGGTATCAAGTCATGGAATATCTGTTGACCCAGCAAAGATTGAAGCTATTCAAAGCTGGGAGCAACCTAAATCAGTGACCGAAGTACGTAGCTTTCTTGGCTTAGCTGGTTATTATCGGAGATTCGTAGAAGGGTTTTCTCGAATCGCTACTCCCTTAACTCAGCTGACTCAGAAAGATACAAAATTCAGTTAAAGTGAGGAATGCGAGAAGAGTTTTCAAGAACTCAAGAGGAGACTCATTTCAGCACCTGTTCTGACAATACCATCTGGCTCGGAGGGATTTGTCATCTATAGTGATGCTTTAGGTAAAGGGTTAGGATGTGTTCTCATGCAACATGAGAAAGTCATAGCCTAGGCCTCTCGATAACTCAAAGAATATGAGAGAAATTATCCTACTCGTGATCTAGAGTTGGCAGCAGTCGTTTTTGCACTAAAGATTTGGAGGCATTACTTGTATGGGGAGAAATTGGAGATCTTTACGGATCATAAAAACCTCAAATATTTCTTCACTCAAAAGTAACTCAACATGCGATAGCGACGTTGGCTTGAACTATTGAAAAATTATGATCATACCATCCAATACCATCCTGGAAAAGCAAACATGGTAGCTGACGCATTGAGTAGAAGATCATATGTAGGTACGAGTGCGATATTGTCAACGCAAATGCCCATTTTGTATGACTTGCAAAGGATGGAGATAGAGATAAAGACTCCAGGGACCCACGTGATGATGGAAAATATACGAGTAGAACTGACTTTCATCGAAAAAGTTAAAGCTGCTCAAGCTATAGACCTGGAGTTGATGCATATGAGGAAGAAAGTACAAGAAGGTGCTATGCCGGAAGCAAGAATCGATGAAGAAGGAATACTTTGAGTCAACTCTAGAATTTGTGTTCCTAACGACCCTGAGTTGAAGTATAAAATCATGATGGAGGCACACAACACACAGTTTGCAATCCATCCTAGGAGTACCAAAATGTATCATGATCTTCGACATACATTTTGGTGGGGTAATATGAAGAGAGAGATAGCGTTGTTTATCTCAAGATGTTTAACTTGTCAACGAGTCAAGGCAGAACATCAAGTACCAAAAGGTCCATTGCAACCACTTGAAATTCCAGAATAGAAGTGGGAGCACATTACCATGGATTTCGTTACTGGTCTTCCAACGATTTCTCAAGGTATAGATGCAATTTGGGTCATTGTTGATAGATTGACCAAGTCTGCTCATTTCTTACCTATACGAGAAACTTATACACTTGAACGTCTTGCTCGTATGTACATAAGCGAGGTGGTAAGATTGCATGGTATGCCAGTATCCATAGTTTCTGATCGAGACCCAAGATTCATTTCACGATTTTGGGTTAGTTTGCAAAAAGCTATGGGCACGGATTTACGATTTAGTTCAGCATATCATCCTCAGACGAACGGACAATTAGAGAGGACTATTCAAACTCTTGAAGATTTATTAAGACTCTGTGTCCTTGACTTCAAGGGAAGTTGGGACAAGTTCTTACCATTGGTGGAGTTTTCCTACAACAACAACTATCAATCAAGTATTGGCACGGCTCCATTCGAAGTGTTGTATGGAAGAAAGTGTCGTTCTCCAGTATGCTGGGATGAGGTAGGTGAAGCAACGTTGTTGGGACCGGAGTTGGCACATATGACTACGGAAAATATTCAAACGATCCGACAACATATAAAAACCTCACAAGACCGACAAAAGACTTATGTTGATCTTCATCGAAAGGACGTGAAATTCGATATTGGAGACCATGTGTTGTTACGTGTTGCTCCATGGAAAGGAGTTACGAGATTTGGAAAGAGAGGAAAGCTCAATCCTCGATTCATTGGCCCATTTTTAATCCTCGATCGAGTAGGTATTGTAGCCTATAGACTCGCTTTACCGCCAAGTATGTCTCGTGTTCATAACATTTTTCATATATCCATGTTACGTAAATATGTGAAAAACCCGAACCATATTATTAAGTTAGAACTGGACAAAATAGCGGAAGATTTAACGTATGAAGAGGTTCCTATTCAAATCTTGTATAAGAAGGAACATATTCTATGCTCCAAGGTTATTACCTCAAGTCAAAGTTTTATGGAGGAACCGCGATGTTGAGGAAATAACCTGGGAGTTAGAATCTGAAATGAAATCAAGGTATCCTTACCTCTTCAACATACCAAGTACGTACCCTAATTTTGAGGGAGAAATTTCATAAGAAGGGGAGATTGTAAGACCCCAACTTTTATGAATAAAGATGAATTTTCTACAATTATCATTTGAATGAATTTGATATAATGTTATAGTTGTGGGTAATATTTAGAAATTTTACAAAGTACCCAAGTTGTTTATAATATTCGATTGGTCGGGGAATATTCATTTTAACAGGGAATATTCGTACGACGGCATAATCATTGGTGGACCCCACAATGGAATTATTGTCGGGTTGAGAAAACGACAAAAAAATATTTTATGAAAATAACGGTAGAAGTTTTACCGTTAACTATTGAAACACCCAGTGTTAAAAGTACAGGAATACGCGTGGTTGCAAAATAGCGCACGGTATTAATTATTGATGCTTACGTGAGAAGTCACTCAGTTTTGTTCAATTATCGCTTCAGTAATTACTGCATAGTATCTCATGTTATTTGATTCAATTATTGTCAATATTTTATATATTATTAAATCAATAATTGAGATAACAAATTTGTTAATATTATTATTTGCATTATTAACGATGTCTAGAAGTTCTGCCAAGAAGAGGTTTGGTCACCTAATTGCGCACTTTGATAGGAGAAATCCTTATTGAAAGCCCCTCTTTCTGAGGAACGACACGGTCGATTAATAGTGTGAATTATGATAATGATGATGAAGTTTTGTTTTATTAGTATTATTAATGTAATAAAACAGAAAAAAAATTTATATAAAACATAATACTTTTATAAAGTTATTCGATTTATTAGGCTAATAGTAAAATCTTTTTATATAAAATAGAATACTTTTATAAAGTTATATGTTTTATTAGACAATAATTAGCATATATTATATTTTATCATGCATAGTGTTTGCATAGTGCCTGTATAGTGTTTTCATAGTAAAGTCTTTTTAAATAAAACAGAATACTTTTATAAAGTTATTCGTTTTATTAGATTATAAATAGAATATATTATATTTTATTGTAAACCAATCTGGACCGTCCGTTTAAAAGTAAATCAATCTGGATCGTTCATGGATTGGTTACTATTCAGTCCATTCTTCTATAAATAGAAGTTCATTCCTTCATTATTTCTTATAAATTCACTGAAACTCTAGAGAGAGAAATTATAGAGAGAATTCTTCTTCTATAATCTTGAGCGTCTTTCTTTAGCGTTTTAGAAAGCTTTGAGCGTAGTGCAAGTTTCTTCAAGTATATCCCCGCCCTACCGTCAGAGTACTCTTCTTTATAAGGGGTATTATTTTTTTCATATTCATGAAGAGAACTTCTGTTATTCCAATCTTTATTATTCTGTTGGAATAACATGTATACGCGGGCTACCCTATACTTGGTGAAATTCTTCTGTTATTCTATTATTTATTATTCTGCTGGAATAACATGTCTATGCGAAGTACCCCGAACATGGTGAAATTTTGTTGTTATTCCGTCTTTATTATTCTGTTGGGATATCCTGTCTGTGCATTTTACACCGGACCTGGTTCCGTCTTTATTATTATGTTGGAATATCCTATCTGTATGCGCTTTCTGGCGGACCGGGTTCCGTTATTTATTATTCATTGAATAACTCGCCATCGCAAAGTACCGCATTCATGGTGATTTCTGTTTTTATTCCATTCTTTATTATTCTGATGGAATATCCTGTCGGTGCGTATTAAACCTTACTTGGTTCCGTTATTTATTATTCTTTTGGAATAACCTGTTTATGCGAAGTACCGTATGCATGGTGATTTCTTTTGTTATTCCATTCTTTATTATACTCAGTTGGTTAAAGTTTTAACTTCTATACTCCATGAAATTAGTGGAATATCCTTGATATTTGCGCTTCATCCGGTATCTTTTCATGGAAATATTCTTCTGAGCATTCTTGAATTTTAATCTACAAAGAAGTATCATGTTGACAATTTGGACGTTGTTAGTTCCTGGATAAATTAATTCTTGAACTTGTTTTATTGAATTCTTATATCGTTGTCATCATCCTCATGTTTATATTATGTTGAAAGTCATATGTGGCCTGTAGTGCATAGATGGACTTGGTATGATTATGACCAGGGATTAATCGGTATAATCATGACCGTAATGTTACAAATGATGTGGTAAAAGTTCTCATTGGCCCGTAGTGCATTGATGGACAATTGTTGGGCAGATCATGACCATTGATGAATACACGAATATCCTTGGCCCGTAGTGCATTTGAGAGCCCCGAATCCGGGTCCCAAATCACCACGGATTCGGTTCAATAATTCTATTACTATTGCGGAAGACATAAACATAAATTGTTTATACAATACACTTTACACGCTATTCCCCAAAATCGAGTATCCTTAACTTAATCACAATTCATAAATTGTCTAACACATAATCATTATTATCAAACTATACTATTACAAATTAGCTGCACATTTTATCCCAAGCTGAACTTGGCATTATCCTTTTCCGTAATCCAACGCATTCGCTTTTATCTCGCAATATGTTTATCATGATATAGCAAGGGTGAGCATGAAAGTTGCCCAAATGAAGTTTAAATACAATTTAAGGATATATCATGATTGAAAGAGTCTGAATAATAAGCTAGCTATAATTCATCAATATAATTGAGAACTAGCACGAACAAACTTTTGACTTAACAAGTATTGAACATGAACAAATATATCTGGACCAACTGGTAATGAAGGTGATCACCCTTTCATACCTGACTTATACATGCAATATGTACAGAGTACAATTATCCATGGCAATCAAAGAATGATTAACCATAAGCATATCTTAATGAAACAACTCTTAGTAGAGTTAAGTAAAACTTGCTCGAACTGCTGATTACAATTACATAATTTATAACGCTTTATCCAAAACCTAATATTAGTAATATAGATCTCCATTAGAATATTAGAATAATATCATCACAATATAATACTATTATATATATATACACATAGAATAACCTAAACACATAAAGACATAATCCTATCGGGTCTACACATACACAAAGACTAGTAGACTATTTCAGTATCAGTCAAATATCGAGTTTAAGTTCAATTAAACTCTGCCTAAACACTTAACAAGTTATCACAAATAATTTTCTTAACAATTATCACAAATAAAAACAAAATTTTCATAGACTTGTAATAATTTTCGATAATTAATATCATTTATCAAAAATTTTCAATCATTAATATTGTATTTATATAATATAAATACCACATAATTCCTTAATCATTAATATTTATTTATCTTTAAATATTAATGAAAATCATATAATAATATTATATTATAATAATTATAATATATCAAAGTATTTTTAATACCTTAAAATCATATTTATATGATTTTTAAACCATTAAATTCATTATCCGATAATTGCTATAAATATTAAAATATTAATATTTTCATGCCCAAATATCAAAAAGTTATATTTTATAACTTAAAATATTTTTATAAGACATAAATCATTTTATATGATTTTTAAAGCATTATTTCTAATTTTCTATAATTTATTTAATATATTTATTAAATAAATTAATTACCATTAATAATAAATTATTAATGAAATTCATCACAAAATATTAAAATTCATCAAAATAACTTAAAATATTTTCTAATATAATAATATAACTTTTCATGATTTTTCATGAATTAAAACCATTTTTAAATAATTTATTTAATATTATAATTAAATAAATAAATACATTTTATATTCCAAAAATATGAAATATTTAAAATATACTCAAAATAATTAAAAACTATTTTTAAGACTTTAAAATAATTTTTCATAATTTATTATGTATTTTAAATAATTAAAACTATTTTTTCTATTTATTTAATTAATTAATTAATTTCCTAATTAAACTATCGCTATAGGGACTTTAGGCGCATAATAATCCGTCATTGATTGTGTTCTTGGGATGTTCTTGAGCAAACCCGATCATCTTCATGTCGACTTTCAAGAGGCTAGGTTTGACCACGATAATTTCTTGATCTTAAAGTTTCTAGCAACCAATTGTAATACTTTTGTAGTATTGATGTAATACTATAATATACAAAAGTTTCATAGCCAAAATACATCAAATTTGCAAGATCTAATCGACGAAAAACCTTGTCGAGATATGTTCTTCAATTTCGGGTTTTCCGAAATCAAGAACAAATGAGGTGCTTATTTCGAGCCACTAAATCTTTGCTTTTCAGTCTTGGTTTATGTGATATAATGGTTCCAAAGATGTAATATATATGAAAGTGTACAATGTTATAACAAACGATCATCATAAACAACAATGCACACAAGATTCAATCCCATTAAACTATGGGTCAGGAATCGTTTTGAACATTTCGAAAACCCAAAATGTTCTTGAGCGATTTAATCAATTCTGTTGTTTAACCAAATTTTAACTTTGTTTCTATGCACGATCTATAAAGTGTTATAAAGGCTTGATATTATAGTACTTATACCGTATCACAACCTCGAAAACAAAAACTTGGCCAAATAAGCAAAAACAATCAAGATTCAAGGCTTCGAAAATCGTTGTAAGATATGATCTAGGTTTCTGGGTTGCCCAGAAACCCATTCCCGTGACCAGTCAACGCAGTTTGACTGCCTATAACATACGATCTAGACATGCTATGGCCCTGATTCAAGTTTCAGAGTAAAGACCACATATCATAGAACATATCTAAAACATAAAACACACAAAACATCTAACACATAAAGATCTAAGGCCACTGACATATGGTTGTCAGGCCATTTCTTGAACTTTTTCCAAATTTCTAAAACTGCTAGATTCATGCATCTAAGTGATATGGATCTAGGTTTTGGTAACCCAGATCATCAAATGACACCCTCTAACATATATCTAACCAACAAACAACAACATCAAACATCAGATCTAAGGATTTCTAAGTTAGGGTTTTTATACCTTTAAAACTTGGATTTTTGATTTCTGATCCTTGAATCTGTTCTTGTTAAGCTAAGAGATGATATTAGCTTATCTTACCACTCTCTCTCACTCTATATTTCGGATTTAGAAGATAGAGAAAAGCTTGGGAGAAAATGAGAGTAAAGTGACCCTTTTTCTCTCTCTTTGATCTATATAATAGATATGATTCAAGATATTTGCTAGCAAGTTGTGGCTAATATTTGGACACACATCTAGGTCTAGAGTTAGAGTAGTGTACCAACTCATTTTAGGGCTAGATCTACAAGCAATCTACTAAGTAACGCAATAAGGGTAAACTAGTCATTTTCATACCATTTTATTTCTAGAATTGTCATTTGTTGCAAACCCTTACGGTTTAACCCTTAGGGTTAAAACCTAAGCTTTCCATAATTCACATTTTAGGATTTCTAAATTAGGTTTTTCAAAAATGAAAATCAACAATTTTAAATTATAATTAGAGTTTCCTAATTATAGTATACTTTCCTAATCACATAAGGGCTAACACAAATTAGGATTAATATTTCCTAATTAAGATTGATAATTTAGCAATTAAATCCATAATTGTACATTAGGTTTCCTAACAGAATAATTAGGGTTTAAAAATTTGAAATAAGGGTTTGCTAATTAATTAAGCTTTACCCTAATTACTATTATAATTAATAACACTTAAGCAATATAATCATCCTTTAAGTTCCCAGATTAGGGTTTCAAATACCCGAAATCTGAAATTAGAGTTCCCAAGTTTGATATTAGGGCTTTATAATAAGCAATTAGGGTTTCAAGTAATTCATTAGGGTTTTCCCTAATAAATTATAATTAATGACGTTTAAACCTTATACACAGCATTTAAATTCCAAAATTAGGGTTTTCAATTTTTGAATTAGGGTTTCGAATTCCCGGAACTGAAATAAGGGTTTCAGAACCGATTTCTAGGGTTTCTTATCAGACGTTAGGGTTTTCTAACAAAACGTTGGTGTTCTTAATAATATTAGGGTTTGACACTGATAAAATTTATCTAGTCAACCCTTGACCCTTAACCACATACTGTGCACACATAATACCATATTCACAAAACATAAACACTTATACACTTAATCCTGAATAGTTCACCTAACTCCTTCACAGAATTTTGAAATCCTCAAAATTCCTTCCCAAAAATATCAAACACATACACTTATTTTCTGTCTAGGTCTATTATATGACCTTAAATCCATCATTTAAGATTTTAATAAATTGTCTAATTTCTCGGGTTGTCACATTCACACCTTCTTCTAAGAATTTCGCCCCCGAAATTCACATTACACCTTACACCATACTGCTTACATCATTCACACATATCACCACATGTTACCCAATACACCACTCACAAGAGTAAAAGTTTTCAAATTATGCTGAGGGGTCATATAGACCATGAACACCTAGTTTTAACGGTATTCATACCGCAAAACTTTACATTACTTGGTAGGTTTACAATCACAAAGAAGGTAAACTACCATAGTTAGTAATCTTAGTGGGTGATTAGCCTATCGTATTCTTACTGCGTTATATGCATAACGATTAATAATTATGTCTAGCTTAATATTTACGCTCTTCGGATTGGATTATTTATCCAAACAACATAGTTCACCTCGGTCTTTATCATAGGATTTCGCACAAAAACAATTTGGTTTGGGAAATTTCTTTCAATGAACACTTAGAGTTTTCATAACCATTAGTCTAGCTGAATCGAATAGCATAGACTCACATCAATAATTCAATTCAATCAAATTTTTTAGGTGTAGCCAAACCCCGTTGGCAAATTTAAAATTTTGAAAACATTTTTTAGAATGATGTCATGATGTCGTACTGTATTAACAGTCCGTTTGAGGATGCCGTCATCGTATGACTTTGTCATAACACATCATACAATAGTGGAACAACGACTTTAGATCAATTCACACTAAGTATTTTTGTATTTATAACTCTGTCAACTTTTTATCATCTCTGCACCAGGTTACATGGTACATAAGTGATAAATAAAATATATTTTGATATTTCAAATCATTTGCGTCTAGCTGAAATAAGTAGCATCGACTATACTTTAAACCGTTTCAAAAATGATTACGAGTCTACATATTTTTTTTAAATCACATAGTGCGTATTTAGCTTGATGTCAAAATTTCGAAGTCTAGCATAGCTAGGAATTTTGGAAAACTTATGTCTCCACTAATATTCATTTGCTTAAACAATATATATGTTCCTATAATCCTCAATTCTCCATTCATACACAACTATACCCAGTTCGTCAAACTACACTTATGAGTTCATGAACTTGCCACAATCATATGAGTTTAAGAACTTATCCTAGTCAGACCTTTGGCATCCATTCGTTGAGAGGTTCATAAACATTTCATATAACTATGAGTCAAGAATGTCACATAAGTATGAGTTTTAAGAACTCGTACTTAACCCTATATTCTCTACCTATGACCTATCTATCTCATATACACATGAAAAGGAATCACCCTCTTAACATGCATATAGCAAATAATATGACACAAACATTTCAATGATTATCAATGCGTAAACTAAGTGGTTTTTACACCAAGTATAATTCCCCTACCATACTAGGAATCATACAACTCAAATTTTACACGAGTCCTCAATTGAAATCCCCACCTAATCTTAACTCCCTTCTCAATACGAATTTCATTTAATCCAGATTCATAATCCTTTTCCTCAATCAGTACTAATTCACACAAAAGAATCTTCTTGTCAGAAACTTCCAATCATCGATTGATTCTTTTCCCATATTATCCTTGTCGATCACGGAGTGATCTCATCGTATATATTACGATGATCGTTTATGTCTTTCGATTTTTTTTTTACGATCTCTTATCCTCGCATTTCAGCCTTTTTAGACTCGATCTATTCACCACTACTTGTTTAACTTTATTATCGAGTTAGGAACTCAGATATCTTAACAACTCACCGAGAGAGATTCGCCTTTGAATCTTACCGATCAACTAACTCTATGTGAGTTAGATATTATCCTAATCACTCATGGTTATTGGTCTCTCGTATTCCTACCTAAGCTTCATAACCAACAAATTTGATACTAAATCGTGAGAGCCCTGAATCCGGGTCCCAAATCACCATGGATCTTGCCTCAATCATTTTATTACTATTATTTACTTTGGAAGATATAAACATAAATTGTTTATACAATACACTTTACACACTATTACCCAAAATCGAGTAACCTTAACTTATACACAATTTATAAACTGTCTAACACATAATCATTATTATCAAACTATACTATTACAAATTAGCCGCACAATTTATCCCAAGCTGAACTTGGCATTATCCTTTTTCCTATATCCGAACGCATTCGTCTTATCTGCAATGTTTATCATGATATAGCAAGGGTGAGCATGAAAGTTTCCCAGCAAGCTTAAATACAATTTAAGGATATATCATGATTGAAAGAGTCTGAATAATAAGCTGGCTATAATTCATCAATATAATTGATAACTAGCACGAATAAACTTTTGACTGAACAAGTATTGAACATGAACAAATATATCTGGACCAACTGGTAATGAAGGTGATCAGCCTTTCATACCTGACTTATATATTCAATATGTACAGAGTACAATTATCCATGGCAATCAGTAATGATTAACCATAAGCATATCTTAATGAAACAAATCTTAGTAGAGTTAAGTAAAACTTGCCTGAACCGTTGATTACCGTTACGCAATTTATAACGCTTTATCCGAAGACCTAATATTAGTAATATAGATCTCCAATATTAGAATAATATCATCATAATATAATACTATAATATATATATACACATAGAATAACCTAAACACATAACACATAATCTATATCACCACAATACACATAAGACTTAGTATCGTGTCAAACTATTTCAATCGACTTGAAACCGACATAATTCTATCATCCCGACGGGTCTAGTGGACAAATATTGAGTTTAAGTTCAATTAAACTCTTGCATAAACACTTAACAATTATCACAGATAATTTTCTTATCGAAAATAAAAACATTTTAATAATTTTCTTATAATTATTTTTTATATAATTTTTCAATCATTTATCATAATTATATAATATAAATACCACATAATTCCTTAATCATTAATATTTATTTATCATTAAATATTAATGAAAATCATAACATAATATTATAATATAATTATAATATATCAAAGTATTTTTAATACCTTAAAATCATATTTATATGATTGTTAAACCATTAAATTCATTATCCGATAATTCCTATAAATATTAAAATATTAATATTTTCATGCCAAAATATCAAAAGTTATATTTTATAACTTAAAATATTTTTATAACACATAAATCATTTTTATATGATTTTTAAAACATTATTTCTAATTTTCCATAATTTATTTAATATATTTATTAAATTAATTAATTACCATTAATAATAAATTATTAATGAAATTCATCACAAAATATTAAAAGTCATCAAAAATAACTTAAAATATTTTCTAATATCATAATATAATTTTTCATGATTTTTCATGAATTAAAACCATTTTTAAATAATTTATTTAATATTATAATTAAATAAATAAATACCTTTTATATTCCAAAAATATTAAATATTCTGAAATATACTCAAAATAATTAAAAACTATTTTTCAGGCTTTAAAATAATTTTTTATAATTTATTATGTATTTTTAATAATTAAAAACCATTTTTTTCTATTTATTTAATTAATTAATTAATTTCTTAATTAAACTGTCGCTATAGGGACTTTAGGCGATGAATCCATCGTTGATTGTGTTCTTGGGATGTTCTTGAGCAAACCCAGATCTTCATGTCAGACTTCGAGAGGCTTGGTTTGACCACGTATAATTTCTTGATCTTAAAGTTTCTGGGCAACCAATTGTAATACTTTTGTAGTATTGATGTAATACTATAATATACAGCAAGTTTCATAGCCAAAATACATCAAATCTTCAAGATCTAATCGACAAAAAACCTTGTCAGACATGTTCTTCAATTTCTGGGTTTTCCAGAAATCGAAGAACAGTCGAGGTGGTTATTTTGAGCCACTAAATCTTTGCTTTTCAGGCTTGGTTTATGTGATATAATGGTTCCAGTAAGTAATATATATGTAAGTATACAATGTTATAACAAAAGATCATCATAAACACAACAGATGCACAAGATTCAAGTCGGTTAAACTATGGGTCAGAATCGTTTCATGAACATTTCGAAAAACCCGTAATGTTCTTGAAAGCGATTAATCAACAACTGTTGTTCGACCAAATTTTAACTTTGTTTCTATGCATGATCTAAGTGTTATAAAGGCTTGATTTTATAGTACTTATACCGTATCACAACCCCGAAAACAAAAACTTGGCCAAACAAGCAAAGAATAGCAAGATTCAAGGCTTCAAAATCGTTGTCAGATAGGATCTGGGTTTCTGGGTTGCCCAGAAACCCATTCCCGCGTCAACCGGCCACGCAGCTGATTATTATAACATATGATCTAGACATGTTATGGCCCTGATTCAAGTTGCAGAGTAAAGACCACATATCATAGAACATATCCAAAACATAAAACACACAAAACATCTAACACATAAAGATCTAAGGCCACCGACATACGGTTTGTCGTGCCATTTCTTGAACTTTTTCAGATTTCTAAAAATGCTAGATTCGTGCATCTAAGTGATATGGATCTAGGTTATGGCAACCCCATCATCAAATGACACCTTAAAACATATATCTAACCAACAAACAACAACATCAAACATCGATCTAAAGATTTCTAAGTTAGGGTTTTTATACCTTTAAAACTTGGATTTTTGATTTCTGATCCTTGAATCTATTCTTGTTAAGCTAAGAGATGATATTAGCTTATCTTACCACTCTCTCACTCTATATTTTGGATTTAGAAGAGAGAGAAAAGCTTGGGTGAAAATGAGAGTAAAGTGACCTTTTTCTCTCTCTTTTGATCTATATAATAGATATGATTCAAGATATTTGCTAGCAAGTTGTGGGTCGATATTTGGACACACATCTAGGTCAGAGTTAGAGTAGTGTACCAACTCATTTTAGGGCTAGATCTACAAGCAATCTACTAAATAATGCAATAAGGGTAAACTAGTCATTTCCATACCATTTTATTTCTAGAATTGTCATTTGTTGCAAACTCGGGTTTAACCCGTAGGGTTAAAACCTAAACTTTCCATAATTCACATTTTAGGATTTCTAAATTTGGGTTTTCAAAAATGAAAATTAACAATTTTAAATTATAATTAGAGTTTCCTAATTACAGTATACTTTCCTAATCACATATGGGCTAACATAAATTAGGATTAATATTTCCTAATTAAGATTGCTAATTTAGCAATTAAATCTATAATTGTACATTAGGGTTCCTAACAGAATAATTAGGGTTTAAAAATTTGAAATTAGGGTTTGCTAATTAATTAAGCTTTACCCTAATTACTATTATAATTAATAACACTTAAGCAATATAATCATCCTTTAAGTTACCAGATTAGGGTTTCAAATACTCGAAATTTGAAATTAGAGTTCCCAGATTTTATATTAGGACTTTCTAATAAGCAATTAGGGTTTCAAGTAATTCGTTAGGGTTTTTCCTAATAAATTATAATTAATGACGTTTAAACCTTATACACAGCATTTAAATTCCAAAATTAGGGTTTACAATTTCTGAATTAGGGTTTCGAATTCCCGGAACTGAAATTAGGGTTTCAGAACCGATTTCTAGGGTTTCTTATCAAACGTTAGGGTTTTCTAACCTAACGCCGACGTTTTAATAATATTAGGGTTTGACAATGATAAAATTTATCCGTCAACCTCGACCCAAACCACATAATCGTGTACACATAATACCATATTCACAAAACATAAACACATATACACTTAATCCTGAATAATTCACCTAACTCCTTCACAGAATTTTGAAATCCTCAAAATTCCTTCCCAAAAATATCAAACGCATACACTTATTTTCTGTCTAGGTCTATTATTTGACCTTAAATCCATCATTTAAGATTTTAATAAATTGTCTAATTTCTCGGGTTGTCATAGTGCATGGATAATTTTTGGTTGTGATACTAATGAATATCCTTGGTCGTAGAGCAGGAATGATGTGGTTTATTTATTAAGCTGAGTCCTAGCGATAAAAGTGATAAAAAATCTTTTAAATCATAAAAGATAGTAGATTTTATTCTCTACTTGACTCTTTTAATGGATTGCTTGTTCCGCTGCAGTTAAACTTGATGTCTATTATATTTTATCAGTTTAACATTGTTGAAGACTAATGATAATTCATTCTGCATTATCTTAGTCATAATATTTCTTACTGAGCTAGTTGAGCTCACCCTTTCTTTCACTGTTCTCTTCAGGAAATGAGAACGTAGCCGGGACTAGTCGGGGAACGGAGTGACGGTCCAGATGATAGTATTAGTAGTCCTCACTATTCTGTTAAATAGTGTGACAATAAATGTAATAAGGACTTATTCTCGAGAGTGGATATTGTCTGAAAGACAATATTTGTATTAAAACTCACAGCTCTCTTGTTGTATATTAAAGATTGTATTTGTATTCTGTACCATGTATTTGGCGACTCAGAATAGGTTATGTATACCTATACTGGGGTCGTCACACACACACACACACACACACACACATATATATATATATATATATAAGTATATATATACAAAAGAAATAAAAAGCCACGGACCGAAGTTCGGGCATACGCACATAGCATGACTCTCAACGTGAATAATTGTGTGTGCAAAAAGTGGAGAAAGACTTTAAGAAATGTAAGAAGTCTTACAATGGGCTGCCAAGAAGACTTCAAATAGCTTTAATTGAATGAACACTCAGTTTCCATCGGTAAAATATAGCAAAGTATAAACTCACAAGTGTTTAAAATGAGAAAGCACTCAATTTATAGTGTGTACAAAGTAAATTAGAAAGGGCTTCCTCGCCTTTTCTCTATCAAAAATGGCCATCCCAAGCCCTCTATTTATATAGGGGGCCCAGCAGTTTAATCTACTTGGTACTTTGGTAAAATACCGGGTTCATGAGTCTCGCATCTCGAAGTACATGCACGCATGCAATGTGATGTCCGCTTGAACTTTCAAAACTTCAATTCAGGCATCCGATTGAGGTGTATAAGACCTTTTTCAGAATGTTGTTGTCGAGAGTTACACAAATGATATGGGATTAGAGGTTGTACGAAGTCAGGAAGATGGGACCATGCCTAGGTCTTCAGGCTTCAAATTCTATCTGGTGTACTGTCTTCTGTAATAGTCACTCGAGATTGGGGCTCTGGTTCTTGTAGAACATTGCTGTGTAGAATATATGTTGAAATGTTGTTGAGACGGCGCAATGTGGGATCGAGGTGGAAAAATTATGATTTTGCCCCTCACCTGGGTTATCTCCGGTTTGGGCTGATGTAGCAGTCGTTGCTCAGGGTTATCTTTGAGATTGGGCTGTTGTGAGTGCAGAATGTCCTCAGGGTTATCTCTGATGTGTGCCTGACCTCCCGGGATTGTCTCCAGGGTTGGAACTGAGTGCCTCGGGCTTATCTCTGAGGTTGAAGCTGACTGCAATGGGTTGAAATGAGCATTTCTGGGGTTATCTCCGGAACTGCAATTGCACTCCTCAAGGTTGTCTCCAAGGTTGGAACTGGAACTCTCGGGGTTTTCTTCGGGACTGAGTATCTCGAGGTTGTCTCCGAGATGGAAAACTGATGATTCCGGGGTTATCTCTGGAACTAGAAATGCACTCCTCGGGGTTATCTCCGAGGTTGAAACTGAAAATCTCGGGGTTGTCTCCGGGACTAGAACTGGTTATCGCGGGGTTATCTCCGAGATGGTAAAACTGATAATTCCAGGGTTGTCTCCAGTATTTGAGCTACTTTGTCCTCCAAGGTTATCTTTGAAAGACGATTCTGCCCTCCTGCAATGTTAGTAACAGGAATGCAAAATTTTGAGTGTCTATAGATGCTCTTCTTTATCATATTCATGCAATATAATGGCATAGATAGGATAAAAAATACTAAACACTTGAAATGTGAGAAGATAATCATGATGCAATGTACTGCAGCATGATGTATATGCATGATGTATGTGGTTTGTTGGATTATTTTCCAACGAGATATGATGAATGTTTATTCCCATGACTTCTGATGGGGACTGGAGTTATCACTGATGACGTTGATGAACTGCTTGGTTGTGTACTCCCAAGCTCTCAGGAACTTCCAGGATATTAACATTGGGGTTATCACCAAAGTCCTTAATCCTTGGTACAGACTTTCCACTAAGGATGTATCTCTCATGTACAAGAGACTCTGTGGGGATGTGTTTTATCTGAGGAGACCTTGTATAACATATTCCATCATCGGTCCTCCGCGATGAGGATGGTTCTTCCTGGTTTGTGTCGCCAGACCCTTCTAATGCTCTGTCGAAGTTACTGCCAACAGTCTGGATTGTCAGGGGCTGCCTGACCCTTGCTGACATGTACATCAACGGATGAGATCCTTGTTGTGGATGATTTCAAGGTTGTTTGACCTTCGTTGATGTGTTTATCAACGGATGAGATCTTTGGATGGTTTTCGATGCTTCGCTGGATTTACTTGCCAGCGGCTGAATGTCGTCAAGGTGACTTGACCTTCGTTGACGTGTGCATCAATGGATGAGTTATATGAAATCCATTGGGGGGAAATGTTATGGAGTTACGACCCCAAACTGATGGCATCGGACCTTCGTGAGGTATTGCCGAGTGTAGTCTGCAACAGTTGTGATCATCGGTATAGTAAACCCTGTGTCCGGGCGAATACCAATGAGTGATATGTAGACCCGTAATTTGGTCTCTGAAAACCAGGATTTCAGGCATTTCCACTCAATCGCGTTGTGACGCCCCCAAAATAGGTATACATCACCCATCTTGAGTCGCCAAATACATGGTACAAAAATATAAATACAACTTAATAATACAACTGTCGTGTAACATACGACAAAACATAGGCTGAGAGTTTAAACAAGAATATTGCCTTCTAGACAATATCCACTCTCAATGGAGTCCTCATTACATTTATTGTCACACTATTTCACAGAATAGTGAGGACTACTAATGCTATCATCTGGATCGTCACTCCGTTCCCCGACTCGTCCCAGCTATATTCTCATTTCCTAAAGAGAACAGTGAAAGAAAGGGTGAGCTCAACTAGCCCGAGAAGAAATATTATGACTAAGATAATGCGTAATAAATTATCATTAGTCTTTAACAATGTTAAACCGATAAAATATAATAGACATCAAGTTTAATCTAGCGGTGAACAAGCAATCCATTAAAAGAGTCAAGTAGAGAATAAAATCTACTATCTTCTATGGTTTAAAATGTTTTCATCAATTTTTATCGCTGAGACTCAGCTTAATAAATAAGCCACATCATCGAATCACCCCTGCACTACGGGCCAAGGATATTCATTAAATCATCAATGGTCGCTGACTATCTAGAATAATCCACAGTCATAATCATACCAAGTCCATCTCTGTACGTAAGCCAAAGATATACAACAATAAAACCAATAATCAATAATTCATCTTTGCACGTAAGCCAAAGATATATAATTCAATAAACAATAGTCCATCTTCGCACGTAAGTCAAAGATAACTTTCATCACCATATAAGCAAGAGGATGATGACAATGATATAAGCATTAATCAAATTAAAACAAGGATAAATATTAAAGACTTTAATTTTATCCAAATATTATCCATCACTTAAATAACTCATAATCTAATAGTGTTAATATTATAACAATATTTTAATCACCTCTTAAACTTATAAACAATTTATTTCAATTGTTTACACTTTATCAAATAATACATTTAATCATTCAAAAATGACATACTCATAAGATTTCATCACCAATGATCAAATCCTTTATCAACAATCTACATATACCTTATATAGGATTTCCAAGCCATAAAATCCTATTTTCCAACTTTGTTACTTCACATAACATATTTAACTCATATGTTCGTAACTAAATCATTTTCATGAAAAATAGCAAATCAATCCCAAAAATATTTTTTTTCTGGGATTTAGCATAATATAGTCCCATAAAGAACATATATTTTTCTCGGAATTTTTAAAATTCATTTACTATTTTTCAAAAATCAATTTCCAATTAATTCCTTAAGAAATTAGCTACCTCAAGTTTAACTCCAAAATTTTCCAAATCTTGGCAGGATCTTACGCATGTTAACGTGAGCCTCTAGTTTAAATTTCATGGTCATCGGAGTTATAAAACTCCGGTTATAGCATTTTTTGTCGAAAAAACCTAAATATTGAAATGGTCATAACTTGCTCATTTTAAGTCGGAATGAGCTCATTTTTGGACAGGATGTTCTTTATACCATATACTTTCATGTCCCAAAAGGCCGGATTTTTTCTCACCAATTAAGTGGCCGAAACAGCCCCTTAAATTTTCTGGGCAGTAGCATTTCGATAATTTCTAGCTTTTAACTCCTTTGCTAAAATCGGTCCACACAAAAATCTACACCACCTTTTCTAGTGATTCCACTTGGAGATGCTACAAAACTCATTGATCTAACTCTAGAACTTGACCACACTCAAAAATTCAAAATATAATACGAGATATGGTCAATTGAATTTCATGTTTTATTTTCACCAAAATCTGATTTTCAACTCTTTGTGATTTCTAAGAAACTTTCATGTTTTCTCATAATAACCAACATAACTCATCATAACACTTACTAATACTTCATATACCCATGATTTTCATCAGTCCAAAGCTTTTATTATATTTATCCATCATAATCAACGTAACGGATCATTTTCATAATTTAATAAGGAATGAATATAAAGGATCATTCACCATGGATGTGGTAATCCACATAGACAGGTTATTCCAACAGAATAATAAAGAATGGAATAACAGAAGGATTCACCATGCATGCGATAGAGACCGTGCATGCAGACGAGTTATTCCCAGCGAATAATAAATAATGGAACCAGTCCCACAGAAACGTAAGCATACAGATAGGATATTAAAGCGTAATAATAAATGCGGAATAATAAATAATGGAACCAGTCCGTAGAACGAATGTATGAGGATATTAAAGCCAGAAATAATAAATACTGAATAATAAATAATGGAACCAGTCCGGCGTAAAACGCATGCATGATGATATTCCGACGAGAATAATAAAGAATGGAATAATAGAAGAATTTCACCATGTATGCGATTGCTTAAGATAAACAGGTTATCCCAACATAATAATACAGAATGGAATAACAGAAGAATTTCATCATGTATGCGGTACTTCGCATAAACAGGTTATTCCAACATAATAATGAAGAATGGAATAACAACTCTTACGAGTATTGAAATAAATAATTCTCTTCATGAATACGAAAGAATAATACCCCTTACAGGTACAACAAATAATATCCCTTAGCTCAAAAGAAGACTGGATACTGGAATAGTGAGTGAGCAGAATTCTCTTCTTCTTTCTCTCAATAATTTCTCTCTATAATAATGGCTCTAAAGCTTTAGTGAATTGGTGAGAAATGAAGGAAGAATGAGCTTCTATTTATAGAAAAATATAGTTTTGATAATTGCACGTTTTGGGGCTCAAAAAATTACAGTACAATACCTCCAACTTTTCTTTCATTTTTAATCCAGTCATCCAAGTATTATCAAACTTGCACCACCTCCCCTAATAGTAAATCATGTGAATCAATAGTAAATCATGTGACTCAATAGTTCTAAACATGTGAAAAATTAATTATACTATAGTACCTCCATCTATACCTCTATTTTTAACTTAGTCATGCAAGTATCATCAATCTTGCACCAACTCCCCTAATAGTAAGTGAATGTGACTCAATAGTAACTCGTGAATAGTAACTCGTGAATAGTATTCCAGCCAAAAAAGTGCCCCGAATAATTCGATTGAACAATATAATCTCCGGACATCAATTATTATCGAAATAAATATCAATTTCTACTAACACAAATAATTTCAACATAATGGAACTATCAAATTCATCTTTAATCAACACGAATTTATTCATCATTAATATCATAACTCACAATATTTAACAACCAGGTCGTTCCCAGAAAAGAGGGGGCTTTCCAATAAGTATTTCTCCCTATTGGCGCGCAATTAGGTGATCAAACCTCTCCTTGGCAGAACTTCTAGACATTGTAAATATTACAATTTAATAACATGAATAACTTTATCGTCTCAATTATTGATTTAATAATATATAAAATATTATGCAGATGATACTGTGATAATAATCGAACAATAATATGAGAGATATGATGCAACAATTATTGAAGCAATAATTGAGTAAAACTGAGTGACTTATCACGTAAGCATCAATAACCAATCTGGTGTACTCTTATCGCGACCACGCGTATTATTTGTTCTTTTACTACCGAGTAGTTCAACAGTTTTAACGGTAAAACCTCCGCCGTTATTTTCATAAAATATTTTTATTGTTTTCTAACTACGACGACAGTACTTCCGTTGTGGGGTCCACTAATGATTATGTCGTCGTACGAATATTTTCCGACAAAAAGAATATTCCCCGACCAAGCGAATATTTTATAACTTGCATACTTTGCAGAATTTATAAATACTAACCACAACTATAACATTATCTCAAATTCACACTATAATATTCAAAAAAAATTGAGAAAATTAAATCTTTATTCATAAAATTTGGGGTCTCACACACGTAGCATCTTATTTCCTGATTTTACTTTTTCAAATTGTAAGACCTCTTTTACAACGATATTATTGGTAGAAATTTGGAGGGTGGGACCCACCTAGAATGACATAAATGGATCTGTTGGGTACTGTATACCCATTTCCTGTATTTTCCAATTATACACAGAGATGATGTATTTAGATGATGATGTACTTAGGAATGTATATATACTATTTTTCATTGTAACGCCCCAAAATTCGGTCTATCTTCATACCCAGATTTCGTACGTCACGGTTCCACTTCTTTTCAAACATACATCATTATATACTGAAATATAATAACATACATTCTCAATTCCCAGGTTCTAAAATCTTATAACCTCTTTCATTACAAATAATGATAATTACATTATTCTTTACCTCTTACAAGAGTGACTTTCAACCGTCACCAAAGATATATAACTGTTCATTAAACTATTCTATAGTTTAATTATATCTTTCTACATTACAAGTCTTCACTTGATCTTCACGCTCATTCATATACTAAATGACACTTCATCTGGATACCGATCAGCTTGATCTTTACGGGATCCTTAGGTTCTTTTAACATTGTACGCTGAAAATATTTTTCATTTGAAGCAAGTGTAAGCATTCAATTGCCCAGCAAGTCATAACAGTTGAACAAACAACTTTAAGAATTCAAACATTCCTTAGAACTTCGATAATCGAACAAAGGTTATGAAGCAGCTTGAATAATAGGAATACTCTTGATTCTTAGCATTTTAAAACATTAGTTACATTCAATTTGAAATACGTTCATTCTCTACTCTCTTTCATACACATCCTGTCTGGCTAGATTCTTTAGCACAGACTTAAGAATAATGGTTCATGTATAAACAGAACATTCTCATATTGAACAATTCAATCACAGAACAGTTCATCTCATAGAAACACCGAAGTGTTCACATTATGGAACAAGGCCTCATACATTCTACCACCTTGTACAAATATCACACATTTACTCATAGACAGAACTTCTCAAATTTAACATCTGAGAACTTTATTACAAAACAGTAAATAGACAACGTGGAAAAAACGTTGTGGTTTCAGTCAGAAAAACGTCGTGGTTAATGGTGTCATCTATTTGACACCTTTACACAACGTTTTTAAAATGTTGTATTTTAGCTCAATACACAACGTTTTTTAGAAAAAAAACGACGTAGATTTGTCTTTCAAAAATTAGCAGATGCTTAAAAACGTTGTGGAAGGTATGATTCCAGAACGATTTTTAAATAAAAATGTTGTTTAGTATATCAGACAACGTTTTTTAAATGTTGTAGATTAAAAAAAAAGGTTATGGTTCACCAAAAATAATGTTGTTTAGTATATCAGACAACGTTTTTTAAATGTTGTAGATTAAATAAAAAGGTTGTGGTTCACCAAAAATAATGTTGTTTAGTATATCAGACAACGATTTTTAAATGTTGTAGATAAAAAAAAAAAAAAATGATGTGGTTCACCTATATTACCAATGCGCCTGCAATATGCTAATGCCATGATATATAACCAAAATGTATCAACCATTCAAAAAACATCTCAATAATACCATTCGTTTACAGTTTCAAATTACTACATCCACAAAATATATACCAAAATGTATCTATATATGCATCTCAAATACACTTTTCAATATAAATTACTACTATATTGAATTGTGAATTTGATTACATGCATCCACAAAATAAACCAAACTATCCATAAAATTAAGTTACTACCTAAGCATGTGCAAAAAAGCCTAGTTCTCCCAAAATACGTACATTCATCTAACATATTCATTGTTAACTCGAGGCTCTACAACGTACGTTGCCCACTCATCCCGTACTTCGTCAATTTATTCTTTTTTTACCTGATGTTCCAGATTTAGCTATGGTTCCCAAGTTCTTGATTAAGTCCTCCTTTGTCATGCCTATACCTCTGTCACGAATTGAAAGAATTTTCTTTTCTTTGTCTAATTTAATCTGCATATTGTATCAGGAAAAAAAAACTCCATGTCTACATGTTTGAACATTCGAACTGATAAAAGTACAAAAACCACTAGAAAACACTGACCTGAATCTCAAGCTTAGCAGTGTCATATTCACCAAGAATCTCCTTGTCGGTGAGAGATATAAACCTAATCTTGTCCAGTGCCTGAATTATAACAAATGTGTGTCAAAAAACATATATCCAGCCAATAAAGGCCAAAGAACTTAGATTATCCCACAACCAAAAAAAGGAAAAAGAAACTGAAATTAACACTGAGAAAGGGGATGCTTACATCAGAGGCATTAGAGATCAACTCCCTAAGGAAAATATCCTTGTTACTGTAAAGAGAGGTGTGGTTCACCTATATTACCAGTGCACCTGCAATCCATACATCTCAAATTTAAAATATATCAATTACAAAGAATATTAATACTATACAAATACGTTTACATCCCAATAATACCAAACTATCCATAAATCTCAAATTCACTTTTCAATATAATTACAACTATATTGTTCCCATATATTGATGCAGTAACCAGAAGAGCCCCACTTGGGTCAAAACATAAGGCAGATATGGGACTGGCCAATTTTGACTGGACTGACCATCTTGCGAGGATATGGATGTATAGGTTTTCTTTTTGGACGAGGAGGAGGAATCTCAATGGGTTTCGCTATGCTATCTTCGTTGCTACTCGACTCACGAACCTAAACCGTAACATAAAGCGAATTAGGGATGATTGGCGAATAAAGAGTAATCAGAGTAAAGATACCCAATACAGCAACCTATAGAGCAATAAAAAATAGGTGAAAGGAAAAATCGGAAACAAAACAAAAATATTACACTATAAGACATCCCCATTATACTAACGATAAAATATTACCTTAAGTCTCTGATCAGGGTTGAACTGATCCAATTCACCCGGGTTTTTATCCTTAAGATCCAAGTAGTAATAATCATAACTCACAAATACAGCATTGCAGCATTTCATGAAGCGAAACAAATGGCATAAAGATGAGAATTCAAAAAGAAATGTGGAACTCAAAAAATGCTAATAACAAAAGTTGGACAACAGGCTAGCTAACATCAAACCTGCCTATGGCCCCAATGAGACACATACAAAAGAGAAGGCAAAAAAGAGCGAGAATAACTTTGTCGAGTTTCTTTTCAAGTGTACTTCTTTTAGAAGGAATATTCATGGAATTCATCATAACCTGCATGCAATAATAGTAACCACAAAGTTTCTAATGTTAAAGAAATAAACTGAATATAAAAGAGAGCAACTAGCATAGAACAGAGCTATAAACAGAAAAGCAAACAGCTTAACTTATAACATTAGACATAACATTTTTAGAATCTAATACTAGTAAAAATCAGGAAGCATTCCCAACACCAGTGCATGTCACTAGAATCGACTTTTTGGTGATGCAAGTGTAAATAGAGGTGGTACTTCACAAACATAAAACAATAATTCTCATCTTTTCTATATCATGCATACCCAAAACAAAATGAAAAAGGGGAATACAAGGAAGAAAAGAGCAGAACAAATTTGAATTGCTCTACATAATATGACACCTTTGTCTCTTGCCCAGTAAAAACAACAGCCCCAACTATGTACTCTGTGTTCCTTAAACTGCATCCCTGAAAACCATGGAGAGCAACCATCAGTGAACCAATGTTAGTTATTGTGTGTGTAGAGAGAGAGGGAGAGAGACCTCAAGGACCAGAAAATATATATATATATATATATATATATATATAAAAAATGCACAAATAGAAAGAAAGAAAAAAGAAGTTGTTGAAAATATACTTAGAAGCATCTGTCAAGTAGAAGCTAAGCATCTCAATTGCAGAAGCGGCACCAGCTGTCAGTACTATTTGGGACGGGTTGAAGAGCACTGATTTATCCATGACCTCAGACATAAATCCTGCCACGACCTGCAACACTGATGAAATTAGCATACAAACCAAAGATTGAAAGCAATTCGGCATGGCACAAACACAAATTATTTGTTCTTGTATTAAAATGAACCATCTACATTCCCCAGAATTGAAAATGATAGAGCCCAAATTACAAACTGTTACTTCAAGTTATGAGATTAAACAAAATAAAAGCACAGGTTCAAAAGCAAATATGAGCACCACAAGGAAAAAAATCCTTTAACAACTTTTATCCCACAAGGAAACATAATGTATGAGTTTAATCAATTAAAACAAAGAGCATAATGGAAACACTTACCACTTTCAACTCCATCAACCAATCAAATGGCTGATAAGTAGTAATCCCACTTACAACGATACAGTACCACAAAAACAAAAACAAAAACAAAATAATACAAAAAATAAATATTATGCTTCCTATATGTATATGACCAAAAAATTAGTCAAGTACCATTGTTGAAATTGTAACAGCTATCTGCCAAACGACATGCTTACAATTGAAGAAAACCCTCCATATCAGCACTCTAAAATACCAAGCTAAAAATGAAAAGAACTATAAAACAATGAAAGAGCAAGCTCTCTAATAGATGAATCAGAATCATCCAAAATCTCAAGTACTACTGTCAATATCTGATTGAAGTACTGCAATTCCAAATATTATATGCATATTAATTATTATCCAGCCATAAGCATACTCTAGGCCATTGATAGAGAAATACGTTAACATTTTAACTCAATTTCGAGCTGCCAAAACAGAATTTTACCACACACAAACATACACAGAGCTTCAATATAGGAATTGATCATACCTTGGACCAAATGGATTGCTCATTAGCCATAGAAGCTTCAACTAATTGCTAAAGTGCACCACGCTTGCTTGCACTATTACATTCATCATTTTTATAGTAGAAGAACCGAGTTTGAGTTCAGCAGAGATAACTAGAGGGAGCTCCTGATCAGCCTTCCTTTTGGGATGCGTGACGCGGTTCACCTCCTCGGCTCCCTTGTAGAATAGTACGGCGTCGCTTGCTTTCGGAGCCTCCACAAATAGCTGAGGCTTCAACGCCCACCTTGGAGTTTCCGTTCTGTGACTCGCCGTTATTAACAACCTCCTGCCGCCACCACTACGCCGCTTCTATTTCTAGGGTTAGAGGGAGTCGAGAGGGAGGAGAATGAGATGTGCTGCATATCTGAGTGAGAGAGTTGAAGCCTTTACCTCAGGAGAAATTAGATAGTCCGGAATACCAGATTTCGGAGAGAAATCGTAGCGTTCTTCAAGGGTGAAGACAAGGGGAATATATATGAAGAGCTAGATAAGTAAATCAGAACTCAGTGAGGACATAATTTATTAATGAGAAACTCAATCAATCACCAACAAGAGAGAGGGAACCTGTAATCGGTGTTATTGAGCTGCAGAAAATCAATTATAGGGTTTGGAAGCTTGAATACTCCCCAAATGGCCAAATGCCAGCCAAATGAGACTGCAACGAAACCCTAGCTAGACCGCCTCGCTCCTTTTTTCAAACACAGTTTTAATTTAAGTTTTTAACCTCCGTGTTTTTTTGACATAGACAACGTTTTTTTTAAAAAAATGTTATCTAGTTAAAAAAAAAAAAAATAACCTTTTAAATAGATAACATTTTTGCATATATATCTACAACAGTTTTTTTTAAAACATTGTAAAAAAAATTATCACAACATTTTTATAAAAAATATTGTGGTTTAAGTGTTGTCTATTTGTTGTTTTGTAGTAGTGAAAGTTTTAGAAACTAACATTCATTTAGAATATGAATGAAGTTAGGAAGCTTGCCTTACGCACAACTACAACTTACGTTGAACTGCTCATTCCAATCCCTATAATACATAAGGAATACATACAACAATTAGTCATGTATATTTGATTCATGTATTGGTTTACTTAACTTTACTTCTTAGGGTTCGCGTTCTTTCAACCTAAGTTTACGCGACAACTTCCTTTACCGGTTTACGGCTTTATGACATACGGAGATGTCTTACTTAATATGTTCATCATCTTTGATGATTTACATTCTTATATTCTTCTTATAACTTTTCTAGGACTTAGCACACGTCGCTTTTCTGCTAGTAGTCCTTATGGTACTCTGAGTGGTTTCCCACAAATAACCAACAAACAAGTTCCCATCTCGTCTACACTGCCTTCACAGTGAGTTAGATCGGTTGCTAGTTTCATATATACCTTCGCTCTCTTAAGGAATTGTTTAGCCCAGCTCCCATATGTCAACCATCAAAGGTTACGATTTCACCACAACCTAAACTTATCTTAACTGATCCGAACAATTAAACTATAATGTTCGTTAAGTTAATTTCTTATTCATTATAGCTTTCTGGCAACTAAATGCCATACCTCAGGATTCTTTCTTTATCCGACTCACATTCGGCTTTCGTTAATCTTATTACCATTAATTACGCCTTTCTTGATATTTCATATCTTACTTACTATCTTTCGTTATCCATTACATGAACCCCACGTTCATTATTCATTCCTAATGTCGAAGTCATACCGTTCGTTGTATGATAAGACCGTTCGTTCATCGCAACAGCGTTGCGTCCACAGCGTCTATACGCTTTACACTTATCTCTCATTACCACAACATAACTTCGAAATGTTATTCATTACCCTCGCCACTTAATGTCTAAGGAATCATAATCATAGCAATCCCCCACGTTCGTTTATCGCGACTACGGTCCCCGGACATCGGTTCCATAACCGGCGTTCACATTTTTTATCTTTTAATCTCGTTTAATCTTTCTGTTCAACCTTCGTTAAAGGTTTAAAACACTTGATGAAGTGTTATATTCAATAAACTACACGTTTATTAGCTTTCGATACACTTCCCCTAGGTTTTGAGCAATTAAAAGCTCATTATTGGGCTTTGCCCTGCACCGGCACTGCAGCGTTGGTCCCCTTCTTATTCCTCACGCTGCAGTGCCACTCTGCAGTGTTGGACATTTGGGTTGGCGCTGCGGCGCCACCCTCCTTGCTCATTCTCGCGCCACAGCGTCACTCCCTGCTCTATGACTCATGCTACAAAGACAAGTTTCCAAAGACCAGGCTCTCCGGTCCGTGTATGCAATGCCATTTACACTTATAAGGCATGGGCGGCTGCTGGCGCTGAGCCCTAATTCTTGAAAAAAAATTCTAAGTCTTTAATCGTTCTGAGACGCTTACTTTCCGATCTCATAACTTCTTTGTTATAACTCAGGACGAGGTTGTTCCAAAGCCATTCTCTTCCTTATCTTATGTACTTCAATCCCCCTCAGACAGAACTTCGTTCTGAATCCATTAACATGCCATTCGATTGGCTTAATCTTCTTCCTTCATTCATTTTATGTTTTTAACGTTCTTTGTTCGTTCATCTGTAATTCGGTCATCCGAACTCAGAATTCATTCATTCTTGAGTCCACGACTCATGTTTTCTATATTCTCTTACATTCTTATGAAACCCTACACGTTCGGATTCATTTACTAACTTTCTAATTCTCGTTCGTCTTTTACAAAATTTTTGCCACAACTTCATTATAGCTCAGTTTTAATCTGTTCTTCATGAACGTTTCTTTTGCCTCTTTTATAGTTCTAATAAAAGAGCTCTAACTCATTCAAGCATACATGTGTCAACAAGTAATACAGAGTAAGTAGAGTATCGATCCCACAGAGAGAGTTGTTAAATTTAAACTATCATACATCAATTTATATGCTTAGACTAATAACTAAAAGTGTTGAATTAAACTAATTATGAATAATAACTAAAAATAAGAATACAAATAGAATAAATATAATCTGGAAATAATGGGACCCTAACTTCATTTAATATTTCATCTAATCGCCACTATCATGCAAAAAGTGCTCACATATAACAGGAAAATAGCCAAGAGCACGAATAGAGTTATAACCATTTTTCAATGCACTATAACCTACTTACACAGCATCTACAGATGTTAGACTCCATGTAATCACCAATATAGCCAAAATCACTATATGTCTATGTGAAATTGCAATTATATTAATTTTAAGCTCAAGCCCTTATTCTAGCTCATACGGTGAAACAGTATATGTCTATCTGGTTCACAAAATACGGAAGCCATATACAAAAGCCCCATATTCGCATGTTATCATGACTACAATCTATACCTGTATGATCATTGTCAATTCCATACAAATACTGAGATGAATGGTGATCAAGCATTCATACATGTAAAACAATCATGATAAATATCCCATATGATATGCAAAACAATCCTAGCATTTAAGTGTGCAACCAAACTACATATTAAAATCCGTTAGAATCCCATAATGAAGTTTAGTTCATGACTGAACCAAAAGCCATTATGGGATCAACGCTAAACATGATCAATAAACAAACAATTGAAATAAGAAAAATAGAACGATCAAACCCAATCGCTGAATAAAAACCAATGATCAACGTTTAAATCCTCGTAGAAATCCAATAAATAATAATAAAATCCACAATGGCAGAGAATCCCAAGAAGAATTGGAGAAGTAGACGTTTTGGCTTCGTTCTACGTTGAAATCTCTCCCAAGGTGTAAACCCTAGTTTCTATGATGAAAATACGCTCCAAAATTATCCAGTCTATGTCTGACACCAGTCAGAATCGTTTAAAAACCAATTACAAATCATTTAATTAAAATTTTAAATTAAAACAAAATTATAGACATCGATTTATCATGACAACAGCGCCTCCAAAACATATGTCTTGCATGAGCGCGAGACTTACAGAATCGTCCGCCTGTCGGTAGGCCTCTCACTGCAGGCGCGCGCGTCCCATGCACTTATCCTGCTGGCATGGTAGCGTAACTTGCGATGAGTATCATTGTTCGTAGGGTATTTTCATGGCAGCAAGGCTCCCAAAGCTATTCTGTTGCCCCGCCGCACGGCTTGCACTCTATAGGTTCTGGTTTGTGGCTTCTGTCATGCTACTGCTGCTATTTGTTCTTTCATGCTTGATCTCTTGCTCCATGCTTGGTCTCCATGCTTCATTGTACCTCCATGCCATGCACATCTTCATTTTTGCCTCGCCTTCACGCATCTATTAGCCACGTGCCTTCTAATACCACCAAAATTAAGCCAATTCCCGCACTTATTCACCAAAAGGAGTTTTAAGTAAATGCAATGCAAAATAACGTGAAATGCAACTAAAACACAATAAAATGTACTTGAGATGGGCACAATTCGCATGAATTGGTATTCAATAAGTAGGTAAAAATACCACTTATCAGTTTCTACCGTTCCTAACCAAGCAATAAGCATCTAACTTATACGCGATGGTTTTAAACTTGTCCATCAACAACAATTATCCTATGATGGTTTTAAATTTGTCCATCAACAACATTCTTCGTGTTCTTCGCGTTCTTCATTCATTCTTCGTTTTTAATCGATATTTTGATTACGATTTCACTTTTTCCTGGAATTCGGTGTTATAAAACACCATTCCTTGCTTATTTCACTGAATCGTTTATATGATCCATTCGGATAGTTCAAATTCATTACAAATCTTATACTTCCTTAAGAAATTTATAAAATAAATTTGTAATTCTTATTTCTTCTTTTCTCAATGATTTCAACAATATGAAATCATTCCTAACATCATTTACTTCTTATTCTCATTAGGCTATGTTTTTGAACATAGAAACTTAAAGAAAACTAACTTAGAAGTTAGGTTTTGGATTACCTTTCTTCCTTATTTTTCTTCCTTTAGATAAAGCCAGCGATTCGCTAGCTTTTCTATTTCACGAGCCACTCCGATCCGAGCCTTCATGCTCAATCTCTTCCTCCTTCTTCTTCTCCAAGCTCTCAAACTCTCTCTCTTTTCGAAAGTGTTGGTTAATTTTGAAAAAAATCAACTAACATTTTCATTATATAGATTTTTAAAGCTAGGGGGAAAATAGTCATGTTGCCCCTAGATTCACTATTCACACCTCCTTACTAACCTCCTTACTATTCACGAAACTTCCCTTCATCATTCGGGTTTCATCTGACAGTTTTAAAAACTGCGATTCTTGAAATTCAAATATTTTTGGATATTTCGTCTTTCCTTTACCGATTAACTTTTACACATTCTTCAGATCTCCGAAAAACTGAAAAACACTTTTCCATGATAAGGGTTTTTATTCACGTTTTCCCCTAACATAGCTAAACGAATGAAAAGTACATAACATTACTTTTCGTCATTTTTATTTTGTCCGATTTCTGCACGCTTTTTGAGGAAATTTTTTTTATCGGCTTACTTAACTTTTCATGATATATTATCGTCAAATGTTTCGACGGAATGTCATTTCGACATACCAAACTCTCAGAAAGGCTTAGGTTATTCAAACCCTAACCCTTAGGGATTCGTCAGGTGAATAGTGTCTATTTCGTCTTTTTTCCCAGAAATATTTTTGTTCCCAGAAATATTTTATTTTCGTCTTGAAAATTCTTACTCTTTCAGTTTAGCTTGTAGCCAGAATCCTCCAGATTAATAATCATCCTAGGTTCTAGAACGATTAATAAACACATTGCACAAAATATTATTAATAAAAATTCCTTTTATTAATAATTAATCCTTTAATCTTAAATTCTGGACAATCTGATTTTTCGGGTTGTCACATTCTTCCTCCCTTATAAAAATTTTGTCCTCAGAATTTCTAAAACCACACCCATTCCCGGGTCATCACATTCACTCCTCCTTCACAAAATTTTGCCCTCAAAATTTTAACTTACTCCTCTTCTTAACTTCTCTTCAAAGAAGTTCTTATCTTTCAAACATTCTTTCACCTTCATAACTTATTAAGAATTATGAAGTAGAATGAATAATGAGGAATATAAGAATTCCTTTAAAATATTTCATACTTTTTCTAAGGGGTCAAATTGACCATGAACTCTTACTTGGTTTAACAGCATGACGCCGTAAACCTTCTTCCATGGTCAGTTTACAATCACATAGAAAGTAAACTACCTCTTTCATACGTAGGCGATCAACCCTTGTATAACCCCATTTTGGGGTGTGTTCACCTCAGACTTAATCATTAGATTCCACACCAAAACACTTTTGTTTGGCACAACTTCTTCAAAGAAAGCTCGATTTTCTTTTAAACATGACATACCATTTGTCTTAGCCAAATCAAGTAGCTTAGACCATACCAATAAATTGGATATCAACTTGAAACAATCGTCTAGTCAAATCAATTGACATCGAATACTTCTTTAAATTCTTTCGCAATACATCAAAATATTTTATGACGTCATGATACCGTACTTTTCACAGTACGTTGAGGACTTCGTCAGTTTATAACTTCGTCATTATACATCATACCACTAGGTTATTGATCCTAAGATCACATCCAACACCAGGTTCAATTGCATTAATAACGCCATCCTTTTACCATCTTTGCATCAAATGCACTGATGATATAAAGTTCATTTTGATAATCCAAATCAATTTTTGTTTAGCTGAAACAATTAGCATAGACATACCAAGAATAGTTCTTTTAAAATCCATTGGTTCCAAAAGTTGAACCAATTCTTTCCTTTTCAAAACGCGCACACATAAGCATGATTTCAAGAAACTTCCAAATATAGTATAGCTAGATGACTTGGAATATCCTATTCTCCATCTTCCTTCATTGTCTTACTGGCGACAATACTTAATCTTCTCTAGCACTTTCAATGCTAATTCTACTTAAAATACTCATTTTAAGTTTAAACATTCCTATACCTTAGTACTATCCATCAACTTACCACACATTATGAGTTCAAGAACTTTCCATAATAATATGAGTTTAAGAACTATCCCAGTCAGACCATAGGCGTCCATTCGCTGAGAAGTTCAAAAACATACCATATGATTATGAGTCAAGAACGTACCATAAGTATGAGTTTCAAGAACTCGCACCCACCTTATCGTTCTCTACCTATCAAGTATATACATGAGAAAAGATTCACATTCTCATCATATACATATTGATAGCACGACCAATTCCAATGATTATCACTGTAATAAATTAAGAAGTTGTTACACCAAAGCATAAATCTCTGCCCATAACAAAGATTCATACAACTCAGCTATCAAATGAGTCATCAATTAAAATTTTACAACTTCTAACTTTCTCTTCACTTAATACGAATTTTCTTTAATTCGTATGCTATCATATACAACTCAATTTGAGTTCTTCTTCACGTACTACTTTGTAGTACCATTCATTTATAGCATTAGCTATAAATTATTCATCATTTAACAGATCATCTGTTACTACGATTCACTATGATCACGTGGTGATCCTCTTCCTTAATCGTTTAACTCAATGATTTTCTTAACCTTCTCTCTACGGTTATAGCCTTAGGTACTCATACCTAAGGTTTATAATCTATCAGCTCCAATACCACTATGTAACGCCCCAAAATCCGGTCTATCTTCATACCCGAATTCCGTACGTCACGGTCCCACTTCTTTCCAAACATACATCATTATATACTGAAATATAATAACATACATTCTAAATTCCCAGGTTCTAAAACCTTATAACCTCTTTCATTACAAATAATGATAATTAAATTATTATTTACCTCTTACAAGAGTTACTTTCATCCGCCACCAAGGATACATAACCGTTCATTAAACTATTCTATAGTTTAATTACATCTTTCTACATTACAAGTCTTCACTTGATCTTCACGCTCACTCATATACAAAATGGCACTTCATCTAGATACCGATCATCTTGATCTTTACGGGATCTTTAGGTTCTTCTAACATCGTACACTAAAAATGTTTTTCATTTAAAGCAAGTGAGAGAATTCAATTGCCCAACAAGTCATAACAGTTAAACAAACAATTTTCAGAATTCAAACACTCTTTTAGAGCTTCGATAACCGAATAAAGGTTATGAAGTAGCTTGAATAATAGGAATACTATTTATTCCTATCATTTTAAAACATTAGTTACATTCAACTTGAAATACTTTCATTCTCTACTCTCTTTCATACACATCCTGTGTGACAACCCGAGAATTTAGATAATTTATTAAAATCTTAAATGTTGGATTTTAGGTCAAATACTAGACCTAGACAGAAAATAAGTGTATGTGTTTGATGTTTTTGGGTAGGAATTTTGAGGATTTCAAAATTCTGTGAAGGATTTTGGAGAAATATTCAGGATTAAGTGTATATGTGTATATGTGTTGTGATTATGGTATTATATGAGTACAGAATGTGGTTAAGGGTCAAAGGTTGACCATATAAATTTTATCAGTGTCAAACCCTAATATTATTAAGAACGTCAACGTTCAGTTAGAAAACCCTAGCAATGGATAAGAAACCCTAAAAATCGGTTCTGAAACCCTAATTTCGGTTTCGAGAATCCAAAACCCTAATTCGGAAATTTAAAACCCTAAATTGGGAATGCAAATGTTGGTATAAGGTTTAAACGTTATTAATTATAACCTGATTAGGGAAAACCCTAATGATTCACTTGAAACCCTAATTATTTTTTAGAAAACCCTAATACCAGATCTGAAAACCCTAATTTCAGATTCTGGGAATTTGAAACCCTAATCTAGGAACTGAAAGGATAATTATAATGCTTAAGTGCTATTAATTATAATATTAATTAGGGTAAAGCGTAATTAATTAGCAAACCCTAATTTCAAATTTTTGAACCCTAGTTGTTCCGTCAGAAACCCTAATGTACAATTTTGACCCTAATTGCTAAATTAGCAATTTTAATTAGGAAGTAATAATCCTAATTAGCAAGACTGAGTGTATGATCAGGAAATCTAAATATATTTATAGAATCCTAATTATAATTTAGAAATGCTAATTTTCTATTTTTGAAAACCTAATTTGGAAACCCTAGAATAGTGAATTATGGAAACCTTAGGTTTTAACCCTAAGGGTTTGCATCAAATGACAATTCTAGAAATAAAATGGTATGGAAATGACAATTATGCCCTTTGTCACATTTTTATTAGCTAGAGTGCAAATGTTGCCAAGATATGAGTTGTTCACCAACTCTAACCACTCCTTGACTTTATAATCCCAACAATCTCAGCCCCTTACAACATATAGATACATTGTATCAAAATAATTGGATTAAATAGAGAGAAAGGACCACTTTCATTCTCATTTTCTTTAAGACTTTCTCTCTCAAAATTTTTGGAAATGTAGAGTGAGAAAGTGAGATATGATAAGCTAGAATCAGTCTATTACTTGACCAAAAACAGATCACAAGATCAGATCCAAGAATCAAATTCTCAAAGGTATATGAACCCTAAATTTTGAAATCTTATGATTTGGTGTTAGAAGTTATGATTTATTGTTTAAAGTTGTGTTAGAGGGTGTTAATTAGTGATCTGGGTTGTTAGATCACATATCCATAACATCAAAGTGCTCGAATTTAATGATTTATCAAATCTGGAAAAGTGGAAAAATAAGTCCTGATAGCCTAATGTCAGTGGCCTTAGATCTGTCTATGTTGTAGATTTTTGATGTTTTATTGATTAGATATATAGTTTGATATGTTGTCTTTCATCTGCAAGTGGTAGTATAGCCATTAGAGGTCTGGATTTAAAGTTATTATCGGTCAAAACCCGTTGACCGGGCATGACCAGTCAAATTCTGGGTAACCCAGAAAGTTAAAAACCTCGTCTGACAACGTTTTGTGGGCTTGAGATCTGTTAGATTTTATACTGTTTGATGTTGTTGTTGTATTAAACGTGTATCTTGTTAGATGGACTAAAGATTCTGGCCTTTAGAGACCTTAAATAATCAACTAATAAAATGTAGTGGACGACCAAACTTGACCATCCGATCATGACTTGCATTTCAGGGATTTCTTGAAACATGAAGAACACAACTTTCTGACATCCTTTGACCGAGATAAATCTGGCACATGGGATGTTGTTGGATTGAGATAAAGTTAGTTAATTGTTCCTTGACATATGTACTAGATATATGAACCAACAAACCACTTATTTAATGATCAGAACATGTTTATAATCGATATTCAAGATGACCAGTCGAACTGTCTGGGTTTCTGGAAAACTCAGAAACCTTCTGACAGTGACTTTGAGTGCTTGAATCTTGATGGTGTTATGTGATATAATAGAGATTGTGGTTGATTCTTATAGTGTTACATAAACACAACAAGATCAAGGTTAAATTTTGCACTGAACAAGTATGGATTGAGAATTATAGGCAGTTAAACGTTGACCCTTGAACACTGAGCTGTCAGTGTTCTTGAGGCTCAAGAACACCAACAGCGACGGATTTTTTTCTAAAAAAGCCCTACAATCGACACTTAATTTACAAAAATTAATTAATTTAATAAATAAATAGAAAAAATGGTTTTAATTATTAAAAATACATAATAAATTATGAAAAAATTATTTTAAAGCCTAAAAATAGTTTTTATTTATTTTAAGTATATTTCAAAAATATTTAATATTTTTGGAATATAAAAAATATTTATTTATTTAATTATAATATTAAATAAATTATTTAAAATGGTTTTAATTCATGAAAATCATGAATAATTATATTATGACATTAGAAAATATTTGAAGTTATTTATGATGACTTTTAATATTATGTGATGAATTTCATTAATAAATAATTAATAATGGTAATTAATTTATTTAATGAATATATTAAATAAATTATGGAAAAATAGATTTAATGTTTTAAAAATTATATAAAAATAAATTAAGTGTTATAAAAATATTTTAAGTTATAAAATATAACTTTTGATATTTTGTCATAAAAATATTAATATTTTAATATTAATATCGCTATCGGATAATGGATTTAATCATTTAAAATCATATAAATATGATTTTAAGGTATTAAAAATACTTTGTAATATTATAATTATATGTAATGATTTTCATTAATATTTAATATTAAATAAATATTAATGATAAGTGAATATTGTGGTATTTAATTCATATAAATACGATATTAATGATTGGAAAATCATTATAAATGGTAATAATTATCTGAAAATTATTACAAGCCTATGAAAAATATTTTGACTGATATTAAATTATCTAAGATAATTGTGAAGTGTTTAGGCAGAGTTTAATTGAACTTAAAATCGATAATTGTTCGACTAGACCGTCGGGATGATAGAATTGTGTCGGTTTCAACTCGGACTTAAATAGTCTGACTTGATGCTAAGTTTTATGTGATGAATAGACTGATAGGGTTATGTGTTATGTGTTTAGGTTATTCTATATATATATATATATATATAATAGTATTATACTGTGATGATATTATTCTAATATTGGAGATCTATATTACTAATAATAGGTCTTCAGATAAAGCGATATAGAATGCGTAACGGTAATCAACGGTTCATGCAAGTTTTACTTAACTCTACTAAGAGTGGTTTCATTCGGATATGTTTATGGTTAATCATTGCTGATTGCCATGTAGAATTGTACTCTGTACATATTGTATGTATAAGTCAGGTATGAAAGGCTGATCACCTTCATTACCATTCGGTCCAGATAAATTTGTTCATGTGTAATACTTGTTCAGTCAAAAGTTTGTTAGTGCTAGTTCTCAACTATATTGATGAATTATAGCCAGCTTATTATTCAGACTCTTTTAATCATGATATATCCTTAAATAAATTTAAACTTACTGGGCAACTTTCAAGCTCACCCTTGCTATATCATGATAAACATTGCAGATAAGGTGAATGCGTTCGGATACATGAAAAGGTTAATGCCAAGTTCTGTTTGGGATAAAATTTGCAACTAATTTGTAATAGTATAGTTTGATAATAATGTTATGTGTTAGATAGTTTATGAATTGTGTATAAGTTAAGGTTACTCGATTTTGGGGAATAGTGTGTCAAGTGTATTATATAAACAATTTATGTTTATATCTTCCGTAATAGTTGTAGAATAATTGTACCAGATCCGTGGTGATTTGGGACCTGGATTTGGGGCTACTACAGTTTGTATCAAAGCTGTTGGTTATGAAGCTTAGGTAGGAATACCTGAGACCAATAACCGCAGTGATTAGGATTAAGTACTAACTCAAATCGAGTTAGTGTATTGGTAAGATTCAAAGACGAATCTCGGCAAGTTATAAAGATACAAAGTTCCCTTACTCTGATAATAGAGGTGAACAGTAGTGGTGAATAGATAAA
The DNA here is from genome assembly GCA_020205615.1 of Panax quinquefolius. Classification (NCBI taxonomy): domain Eukaryota; kingdom Viridiplantae; phylum Streptophyta; class Magnoliopsida; order Apiales; family Araliaceae; genus Panax; species Panax quinquefolius. The sequence goes on from CM035156.1 coordinate 142,053,499, forward strand.
GTCTAAAAGACTGAAAGTATAGGGATAAGAGATCGTCAAACAAAACGATCATAGTATAGAAAAGAATTGTAATATATACGATGAGATCACTCCGTGATCTAATAAGGTTATAGCAGGGATAAGAATCAATCTGATGATTGGAAAGTTTACAACAAGATTGCTGGGTGAATTGGTACAAATTCATAAAAGGATTATGAATACGAGTTGAATGAAATTCGTATTGAGAAGGGGGTTAAGATTAGGTGGGGATTTTAATTGAGTACTCATGTCGGCAGCTGAGTTGTATGATTCCTTGTATGGGCGAGGAATTGTACTTGGTGTAAAAACTACTTAGTTTTTGGCACTGATAATCATTGAAATGTTTGGGTCGCGCTATTTGCTATATGCATGTTAAGAGGATGATTCCTTTCTCGTGTGTATAACAAATAAACAGGTTATAGATAGAGAATATAAGGTTAAGTACGAGTTCTTAAGTTTGACGAACTGGGTAGAATTAAGTGTGAATGAAATATTGAGGATAATAGGAATAGGTAGACTGTTTAAGTAATTGATTATTAATAGAGACATAAGTTTTCCAAAAGTCCTGGCTTTGCTAGACTTCGAAATTTCGACATCAAGCTAAATACGCATTATGTGCTTTTAAAAAAAATATTGTGGACTCGTAATCATTTTTGAAACGGTTTAAAGTGTAGTTTATGCTACTTATTTCGGCTAGATGCAAATGATTTGAAATATCAAAATATATTTTATTTATCACTTATGTACCATGTAACCTGGTGCAGAGATGATAAAAAGGTGATGGAGTTGTAAATACAGGAATACTTAGTGTGAATTTGATCTAAAATCGTTATTCCACTATTGTATGATGTGTTATGACAAAGTAATAAGATGACGGCATCCTCAAATAGACTGTTAATACAGTACGACTTCATGAAGTCATTCTCGAAAATATTTTCAAAAATTTAATTTGCCAACGGTGTTTGGCTACACCTAAATAATTCGATTGAATTGAATTATTGATATGAGTCTACACTATTCGATTCAGCTAGACTAATGTTTATGAAAACTCTAAGTGTTCATTGAAAGAAATTTCCTGAACCAAATTATTTTGGTGCAGAATCCAGTAAGACTGATGTAAAGTTTTGTGCCTATGGGAGTGACGAGAAATAGATAAAACCAGTACTTGGCCAGTACAGGGCATACCGGGCTAATCATCCTTTGTGTCCGTAAGTAATGACGGTTTACGGATGAATTTCCATAAAACCTTTGTGAAAATGACAGACAAATAGTCTATACAACTCCTCAGCACAATTTGAAAACTTTTACTCTTGTGAGTGGTGTATTGGGTAGCATGTGATGATATGTGTGAATGGTGTAAGCAGTATGGTGTAAAGTGTAAGGTGAATTTCGGGGACGAAATTCTTAGAAGAAGAGGTGAATGTGACAACCCGAGAATTTAGATAATTTATTAAAATCTTAAATGTTGGATTTTAGGTCAAATACTAGCCCTAGACAGAAAATAAGTGTATGCATTTGATATTTTTGGGAAGGAATTTTGAGGATTTTAAAATTCTATGTGGATTTTGGAAAAATATTCAGGATTAAGTGTATATGTGTATATGTGTATATGTGCTGTGATTATGGTATTATATGTGTACAAAATGTGGTTAAGGGTCAAGGGTTAACCAGATAAATTTTATCAGTGTCAAACCATAATATTATTAAGAATGTCAACGTTCAGTTAGAAAACCCTAGCAATGGATAAGAAACCATAGAAACCGGTTCTGAAACCCTAATTTCGGTTCTGAGAATCCGAAACCCTAATTCAGAAATTTAAAACCCTAGATTGGGAATGCAAATGCTGGTATAAGGTTTAAACGTTATTAATTATAACCTAATTTGGGAAAACCCTAATGATTCACTTGAAACCCTAATTGATTTTTAGAAAACCCTAATACCAGATCTCGAAAACCCTAATTTGATTAAAATTTGAAACCTAATCTAGGGCCGAAAGGATAATTATAATACTTAAGTGCTATTAATTATAATATTAATTAGGGTAAAGCGTAATTAATTAGCAAACCCTAATTTCAAATTTTTGAACCCTAGTTGTTCCGTCATAAACCCTAATGTACAATTTTGACCCTAATTTCTAAATTAGCAATTTTATTTAGGAAGTAATAATCCTAATTAGCAAGACTGGGTGTATGATTAGGAAATCTAAATATATTTATAGAATCCTAATTATAATTTAGAAATGCTAATTTTCTATTTTTGAAAACCTAATTTGCAAACCCTAGAAAAGTGAATTATGGAACCTTAGGTTTTAACCCCAAGGGTCAAACCCTAAGGGGTTGTATCAAATGACAATTCTAGAAATAAAATGGTATGGAAATGACAATTATGCCCTTTGTCACATTTTTTTTAGCTAGAGTGCAAATGTTGCCAAGATATAAGTTGTTCACCAACTCTAACCACTCCTTGACTTAATGAATTTCATTAATAAATTATTAATAATGGTAATTAATTTATTTAATGAATATATTAAATAAATTATAGAAAAATAGATTTAATATTTTAAAAATCATATAAAAATGATTTAAGTGTTATAAAAATATTTTAAGTTAAAAATATAACTTTTGATATTTTGTCATGAAAATATTAATATTTTCATATTAATATCGATTATCGGATAATGGATTTAATCTGTTTAAAAATTATATAAATATGATTTTAAGGTATTAAAAATACTTTGTAATATTATAATTATATTTAATGATTTTCATTAATATTTAATATTAAATAAATATTAATGATAAGTGAATATTGTGGTATTTAATTCATATAAATACGATATTAATGATTGGAAAATCATTATAAATGGTAATAATTATCTGAAAATTATTACAAGCCTATGAAAAATGTTTTGACTGATAATAAATTATCTAAGATAATTGTTAAGTGTTTAGGCAGAGTTTAATTGAACTTAAAATCGATAATTGTTCGACTAGACCGTCGGGATGATAGAATTGTGTCGGTTTCAACTCGGACTTAAATAGTCTGACTTGGTGCTAAGTTTTATGTGATGAATAGACTGATAGGGTTATGTGTTATATGTTTAGGTTATTCTATGTATATATATATAATAGTATTATACTGTGATGATATTATTCTAATATTGGAGATCTATATTACTAATATTAGGTCTTCGGATAAAGTGATATAGAATGCGTAACGGTAATCAACAGTTTAGGTAAGTTTTACTTAACTCTACTAAGAGTTGTTTTATTTGGATATGTTCATGGTTAATCATTGCTAATTGACATGTAGAATTATACTCTGTACATATTGCATGTATAAGTCAGGTATGAAAGGCTGATCACCTTCATTACCATTCGATCCAGATAAATTTGTTCATGTGTAATACTTATTCATTCAAAAGTTTGTTCGTGCTAGTTCTCAACTATATTGATGAATTATAGCCAGCTTATTATTCAGACTCTTTCAATCATGATATATCCTTAAATAAATTTGAACTTGTTGGGCAACTTTCATGCTCACCCTTGCTATATCATGATAAACATTGCAGATAAGGCGAATGCGTTCGGATACAGGAAAATGTTAATGCCAAGTTCAGCTTGGGATAAAATGTGCACCTAATTTGTAATAGTATAGTATGATAATTATGTTATGTGTTAGATAGTTTATGAATTGTGTATAAGTTAAGGTTACTCAATTTTGGGGAATAGTGTGTAAAGTGTATTGTATAAACAATTTATGTTTATATCTTCCGCAATAGTTGTAGAATAATTGTACCAGATCCGTGGTGATTTCGGACCCTGATTTGTGGCTACTACATCCTGTCTGGCTAGAATCTTTAGCACAGACTTAACAATAACGGTTCATGTATAAACAAAACATTCTCATATTGAACAATTCAATCATAGAATAGTTCATCTCATAGAAACACCAAAGTGTTCACATTGTGGCACAAGGCCTCATACGTTCTACCACCCTGGACAAATATCACATATTTGCTCATAGACAAAACTTCTCAAGTTCAACATCTGAAAAGTTTTAGAAACTAGCATTCATTTATAATATGAATGAAGTTAGGAAACTTGCCTTACGCATAACTACAGCTTACGCTGAACTGCTCATTCCAATCCCTATAACACATAAAGAATACATACACCAATTAGTCATGTATATTTGATTCATGTATTGGTTTACTTAACTTTACTTCTTAGGGTTCACGTTCTTTCAACCTAAGTTTACGCGACAACTTCCTTTACCGGTTTATGGCTTTATGACATACGGAGATGTCTTACTTAATACGTTCATCATCTTTGATGATTTACATTCTTATATTCTTCTTATAACTCCTCTAGGACTCAACATACATCACTTCTCTGCTAGTAGTCCATATGGTACTCTGGGCGGTTTTCCATAAACAAACAACAAACAAGTTCCCGTCTCGTCTACACTACCATCATAGTGAGTTAGATCGGTTGCCAGTTTCTTATATATATACCTTCGCTCTATGAAGGAATTTATTAGCCCAACTCCCATACGTCAACCATCAAAGGTTACGATTGCACCACAACCTAAACTTATCTTAAATTATCCGAATGATTAAATTATAATGTTTGTTAAGTCAATTTCTTGTTCTTTATGGCTTTCTGGCAACTAAATGCCATACTTTAGGATTCATTCTTTATCCAACTCACATTCGGCTTTCGTTAATCTTATTACTATTCATTACAGCTTTTTTGATACTTCATATCTTACTTAATATCTTTCGTTATCCATTACATGAACCCCGCATTCATTATTCATTCCTAATGTCGAAGTCATACCGTTCGTTGTATGCTAAGGCTGATTGTTCATCGCAACAACGTTGCGTCCGTAACGCCTATGCGCTTTACACTTATCTCTCATTACCACAACATAACATCAAAATTTTATTCATTACCCTCGCCACTCAACGTCTAAGGAATCACAATCATAGCAATCCCCCATGTTCGTTTAATGCGACTACGGTCTGCAGACATTGGTTCCATAACCTGCGTTCACATTCTTTGTATTTTAATCTCGTTTAATCTTTCCGTTCAACCTTCATTAAAGGTTTAAAACACTTGATTAAGTGTTATATTCGATGAGCTACACGTTCATTAACTTTCGGTACACTTCCCCCGGGTTTTAAGCAATTAAAAGCTTCTTACTGGGTTTTGCCTTCGCCCGATGATCTTGGCGCCAATCCCTTCTTGTTCCTCGTCTTTGCGATTGCCACTCTCTACGGTGTTGGACATCACGGGATGGCGTTTGCGGCTTTCACCCTCCTTGCTCATTCTAGCGCTGCAGGGCCACTAGCGTTGCGGCGTCACTCCCTGTAACGACCAAGAAATTCGGATCTATTATAAAATTATTTTATTTAATTAAATAATGAATAAAATTATATTATTTGTTATTATGATGTGTTAGTAAGATGAATGTCGTTCTATAACCTAGACACATCGGAATGTCGTAGTATTTCGACAACGTGAAGGAATTAAAGTGTTTGAATTTCCAAGACGAAAATAAAAGTTTTCTGAGAAATTTTCCTAAAAGCACTATTCATCGATTTCTGCTCTGGAATTATTTTTGAACTTCCGAGAAATACGTAACGATAGAATATCGAAGTGAGTTGGATTATGTAATAGTAATTCAAGTGTGGAAAACGTAGTTTTTTGCATATGGACTTAGTTCGAGAAAGTTAGGAAAAGTAAAGCGTTAACTAGTTAAAGTGATGATCATATAATACGTAGGTATTGTACGAGGTAATGAATACGAGTATGATACGAAGTATTATATGAGTATGTATGAATGATAGTATGATGTATATGTTGAATATGTATACGAGTTAGAATACGAGATTAATACGTAGAGAATACGTTCTAAGGCTTTAAGCCATATGAAATGAACTTGGAGGATTGTGTAGGAAGTGTATAGTTTAATTGGGATTATGATTAAGCCCAATGTAAACTATTGTTAAAGCCCATGTGTTGGTTAATGTAAAGTCCAAAGTGGATTAATGCAAGCCCAAAAGCATAAGTTAAGCTAATTGAATTAAAGCCCAAATTATGATCCAATGGGTAAAGAAGATCCATGGGGCAACCCATGTGGGGCCATGATCACATGGGTGATCTTGGTGGCCAAGAAAAGAGTGTGATGGCCAAGGAAAATAATGTGATGAGCAAGAAAAAGATTTGATGAGCAAGTAACTTAATGAGTAAGTAATGAATAGTATGGAGGTGATTAAGGAGGTGAGATTTGGATATTGACCACTATACCCTAACCTAGCAATTCTTATAAATAGAGAGCTCTGATTTCATTTGTTGATTGTTCAAAATACACCAACAACTTAAGTGCTTATTTGTTAGAGAGGATAAGTAAGAATAAGCTAGACTTTCATTAGTAGAAAAAAAGAAGATTAAAGCTTGATCATCAAGGGTAAGATTCTTATACCATTAATCTTCCAACTCTTCAATACTAGTTTGATAGAGAAGTGTGGATTAGTGAAGTATGTATGCTAAGAAGTAAAGAGAATGGATACTAAAAGGACTTAAGTCTTAATAAGCCTTAAATAAGCAATCCGTTCATATAAGTTATGAACTAAGGAAGAACTTGTAAGAACTTGTAATATATGTTTACATTAATGAAGTTTGTATGATAAGAAGAAGCAAAGATTGTGGTTAGAAGGTTAAAATCATGATAAAACATGTGAATTAAAATCATAAGTAGTTTATACTTTTATAAGTTATAAACTCATGAAGAACAAGTAAAAAACTTATTATGTAAATAAGTTAATGAAATATGTATGTTAAGATATTACTATGATGGATTAAATCCATTTAAAACAATGAACAAATCATAAGTAACGAAGTTGTGCTAGAATTCACACGATTAGACGATAATCGTCGAATTTGTGAAATTCTCGGAATGGAAGTTGAATTTTGACATTGAGCTCAGAAACATTGGTTTTCGATGGGGATAAGTCATATTTGGCATTATAGAGTTGCGGACTCAAAAATGACCAAATTCTAACTTAGAACGAAGAAACGAGTGTTGAACGTTCACGAACATTTTTCGTTTTCGTTTAAAATGAACTCAAAGGTGAATTTTGAGTTAACGGAGTCAAAAATATAAAATTCTTGCATGAACACATAGAGTATGTGATTTGTGAGATAATGGTTTTTAAACGAGCTAATTTAGACTTAAAATGATCAAATTTGGAGTCCGGGAAGTTCGCAAAGTTCAAAAGCATCATTGTAATCTGAATGCGTAGAGTTGGTAGCCATGCATTTGGCCACAAAACTTATTGGTGGTATTTCTGCGACACTAAGACATGCACCTGAGCTACTACAAAGTCGCACCGCCATTCGTCAGTTAGTACTATGACTTGCGCCGCAGCGCCGAGTCGAGACTTTAGACACTGAAGAGTGGCGTCGCAGCGCGACCAAATGAACTAGGACTTCATTCATACATGACGAGGCCGGACCACGACAATCGTTAACTCAAGCCTTGCATGATGCAAGAACAAAGAAAGAAAAGTGGCGCATGATGCCACCTTAGGGTTTGCCTGAAGTGAAGGAAGATTATAAAGATAAAAAGAAAGTTAATTGATTAGTAATGAACTAAGACTTAGTGTAACATTGTTTAAGACATTATTAAACCTTAAGTATGATAACTAAAGGTTAAAGATAATCAATCGAACGTGAACGTTAGAACGATGTAAACTATAATGACAAGCCGGAACCAATAGTAACAAATCTAATACATGATTAAATTGAGAAGAAGGGTAAAATTCATTAGAAACAATGTATGTTTATTCATGACTTAATGTGTTACGTTACGTGATTATATATTGTAGAGACCTTAAAGACTTAAAGAGAAAGTGTATTAACAGTAGCAAACACTGAAAACTAGTGTTCTAACCCTTGTCTATGTTCAATCTGGACAAGTTTTGTGATTCATGTATTCTTACGCATGAATTGATGTATGATGAAGTCAAAGCCAATTCATTTGGTTAGAGTTACGATATGTTGGATTTCTTATAATCTATTGAAGTATTGTCAATGCTTTACCAAACTATTTTGATGTGGTTTTCAAATGAAGACTGAGTATGCTAAACAAATGTTTTGTCGTCAAATGACAGGTACGTGAGGTTGCCATAACTTAAACGTACATACGGTTAAAGAATGTAGTGTTGATCAACATAGAGTACTATAGGCTGATCACCTAGATGTGCTCGTAAGTAATGTTGGGCTTATGAAATTAGTGTCAGGTTGTCCTTTTCAAAGAAAGTATGAAATACTCCAAGTCTTGGACCAGAATTGATGGTTTTACCGAATATTGTTCATTGTAAAACGTTTTAAAGAAACGAGAAGTGCTATTTTGAATTATTGAAAGTACTTCATAATTATTGTTCAGTTATTGAAGATATATGATTTGTATGTTTCAAGCATGTCGTTTAAATAGAATTGTTATACTTGCTGAGCTAGTTATGCTCACTCTTGCTTGAACCATATGAATGCAGCTAAGATCGAACGGACCGAAGGATCTGGTAAAGATAAAGGGAAGGTTGAGGCAGACCGTTGAACTTTCTATGTAATAGTATAGGTTTAATGTTGTAATGTATTTGATATTATGACAAAGAACTTATGTATTGGTTATAAAGAACCTTGGAAGGGAATATTATTTGGAATATATATAAGAAATATTCATTCTTTTGAGGCATTTCAATTAAATGTATGTGTGAACTATAACGCCGTGTAGCACCATATGTCGGGTTGGAAAATACCCGGATTTGAGGGCGCCACAGGTTGGTATCAAAGCATTAGGTTATAAAACTTAAGGGGGGAATTAAAACCTTAAGTCATAACCTTAAGAGGAGTCAAAGAATTATAAGATGAAATTAACCTTAAAAATGCATTATATATATGATATGTGTTTTTATTATTCTACTGACGTGTACTAATCAAACTAAATTGTTTTGTTATAGATGTTAGGAGGAAATGGAATGTATAGAGACGTACATATAGAAAGTGAAGAATTAGTTAATCAAATAGAGATTATACCGAACCCTTTAGCCGAAGAGCCAGAAGTGGTGGTAATTGAGTCTGGGGACTCGGAGAATCATGACCTAATGTCGGTGTTTGACGGCATGTCGGAAGAAAAGGTAGAGATAGTTTCCTTCAACCCGGTAACACTTGCTGAAGAGACACCTCAGGGGGAGTCGATGATGTCACTGTTTATGATAGTGTTGGATATAAACCTCCATTACTGTCAGGAGGTGAAAGAGCTAAAGGCAGAGCTCCATGCTGTCTTGCAATATAAGATAGATGTGGTGTCTATGTGGGAGCAGGAGCATGATGAAAGAGTTTTAGCCAAGGACAAGGTCCACGAGATAAAACAGGAGGTCTTTGAGCTCAGGGAGGAGCTAAAGACCAAGAAATAGAAGATAGGGAGGATGTCCTATATTAATAGGAGTTCTCATAAGGATTTCCAGCAACAAGTAGCTGGGTATCCGATAGAGGCGAGGCGGAACTCGACATCTTATCGGTCGTGATGTTATCGGCCTTGGGGTCTTGTCACCATGATTTTGATAATACCTTGCGGCAGATGTAATCTAGTAGTAGCTAGAGTAGAGTTAGATATGTAAATATTGTGTATCTAGTAGTGACGTAAAACCCTCTTTTGTATAGCAAAGGTAGTTGTGACGCCCCCAAAATAGATCCACACGACCCATTCTGAGTCGCCAGATATCATATTATAAAAATCAAATACAAACTTCATTTATACAATTATTGTTGAACGTAAATGCAAAATACGACAACGAGATAAGTTGTGATTTTAATACAATATTGTCTCGTGAGCGATATCCAAACTCAAATCGTTACAATGCCATATAAAATACTGATGACAAATATTTTAAGACCGAGAAAGAAGAACGAGAAGATTACTATCATATTCATTCTAATGAGGTGCACTTTTAACCCTTTCAAAGTCGGGTTCTCATCACCCTATTGTTGTTCGCCAAAATCAATTATTAAGTGACGTATAAAATACGACACACACATCTTAGGTCCTCAATACAATTATCAGTTGCATGTCATGCCGTTTTATAATGTATTGGGAAACTTCGACAGTCTTGGATCATCACACTATTTCCCTGTTATCCCCTCTTGACCCAGCTACACTCTTATTACCTGAAAGGAATTGTGAAGCAAAGGGTGAGCACAAATAGCCCAGTAAAGAATATCATGACTAAAGATAATTAAATTATCAATAGCCTTCGTCAATAATAAATTAGAGATTTAGAACATATGGTAGATGATAAAACTTTTCAACCATAGTTGTAGTGGAACGAGCAATCCATTAGAAGAGTCAAATAGACTATCAGGTCTATTATCTTCTCCATGTTAAAAGTCCACCAATAATATTTTATCCCTGTAACATCAATCAACAATTCATGTCCACAATCATATGAATAACTCATAATCATAATTGTCATTCTAAATTCCTCTTCGCACTCGGGACGAAGATAATTTTCATCACCTATCTTCACCTGAAACATCAAAAATCATGGTTATACCAAATCACAATTCCTGCTCATAATCATACTAATAAATTCATCTTTTTCTACTCTGACGAAAGATATTCATTAACAATTTATTCTTTGCACTACAGGACAAAGACATACAACTGTATTTTAGAAGAGTCAAGTAGAACTTGATATCTACAATCTTTTATGAATTAAAAGTGTATAATTAATATTTTATCGCTGAGACTTAGCTTAATAAATAATCCACATCATCGAATCATCCCTACACTACGGCCAAGGGTATTCATGTAATCATCAATGGTTATGATTATACCGAATAATCCCTGGTTATAATCATACCAATAACTGTCCATCAATGAACTACGGGCCAATGAGGACTTTTACCACATCATCTATAACATTATGGGTCATGATTATATCGAATGATCCCTGGTCATAATCATACCAACAAACAGTTCATCTATACACATAAGCCAAAGATACTCATCAATCAACAGTTCATCTTTGCACGTAAGCCAAAGATATACAACTGTAAAACCAATAATCAACAGTCCATCTTTGCACGTAAGCTAAAGATGGCTTTCATCATAATATAAGCATGAGGATGATGACAATGATATAAGCATTAATCAAACGAAAACAAGGATAAATATTAAAGACTTTAAATTTATCAAAATATTATCAATCACTTAATAAACTCATAATCTAATATTATTAATATTATAACAATATTTTAATCACTTCTTAAACTTATAAACAATTTATTTCAATTGTTTACACTTTACCAAATAATGCATTTAATCATTCAAAAATGCTATACTCATAAGATTTCATCACTAATGATTAAATCCCTCATCAAAAATCTTCATATACCCTATATAGGATTCCCAAGCCATAAAATACTATTTTCTAATTTTGTTACTTCACATAACATATTTAATTCATTTACTCATAACTAGATCATTTTCATGAAAAATACCAAATCAGTGCCAAAAATATTTCTTTTTCTAGGATTTAGCAGAATATAGTCCCATATTGAACATATATTTTTCTCAGAATTTTAAAAATTCATTTACTATTTTTCATATGGCTAAAACTGCCGAATATTTAGACATTTATCAAAAATTATACTTTTGTCCAAAAATTTGAAATTTATAGGGTATACTCCTGTTATATACATGTACTCCCAATAAAAATTTCACCAATTTTGGAGTTAACCACAATGAGTTATAAGGATTTACTTTTAAAATAGTCTTTTCCCATAAAATTCATAACTCCTAATCTATACATCCAAAAATAACCATTTTTGGACATAATCTAGAAAACTCAACAAATTATCATTTCAAATTTTTCCAAAATTTTTGAGGGTCAGAAAAGTTACGAAACTTCAAATGGATTTTCGCCCGCCATACGGTAATCCACATAGTCAGGTTATTTCCATAATTTAATAATGAATGAATACTAAGGATCATTCACCATGTATGCAGTAATCCACATAGACAGGTTATTCCAACAGAATAATAAAGAATGGAATAACAAAAGAATTCACCATGCATGCGATAGGCATTGCAGACGAGTTATTCTAACGAAATAATAAAGAATGGAACCGTGTCAAATGCGTAATTCATACGCAGAGGATATTCTAACAGAATAATAAAGAATGGAACAAGGTCATGCATAATCCGCATAGACAGGATATTCCAACAGAATAATTAAGAATAAAATAACAACAGAATTCACCAGGCATGCTATAGACCACACGTACGGGTTATTCCAATGAATAATAAATAATGGAACCGAATTAAATACGTGTCGCATGCATGACGGGATATTTCGAAGAGAATAATGAAGAATGGAATAACAGAAGAATTTCACCATGTATGCGGTACTTCGCATAGACAGGTTATTCCAACATGATAATAAAGAATGGAATAACAGAAGCTCTCTTCATGAATACGAAAGAAATAATACCCCTTACTATAATAATAATATTCCTTACCTTAGAAGAAACTGGATACTGGAATAGTGAGGTAGCAGACTTCTCTTATTCTTTCTCTCTATAATTTCTCTCTATAATAATTGCTCTATAGCTTTAGTGAATTAGTGAGAAATGAAGGAAGAATGAGCTTCTATTTTTAGAAAAATATAGTTTCGATAATTACACATTTTGGGGCTTAAAATATTACATTATAATACCTTTAACTTTTCTTTAATTTTTAATTTAGTTCTGCAAGTATTATCAAACTTGCACCACCTCCACTAATAGTAAATCATGTGAATTAATTGTTCATTCATGTGACTTAATAGTTATAATCATGTGAAAATACGAATTACAGTATAGTACCTCCATTTATACCTCCATTTTTAACTTAGTCATGCAAGTATTATCAATCTTGCACCACCTCCCCTAATAGTACTTGAATGTGAATCAATAGTACACACATGTGAATAAATAGTTATAATCATATGAATCAATAGCAATAAATTTCTCATTTATCCGGTTAATTACCTGATTGGTCAATATAACCTCCAGACATCAATTATTATCAAAATAAATGTCGATTTCCACTAACATTAACAATCTCAAAACAATGGAAATATTTTTCTCAAAAATTTCATTTTTGAAATTTCGAAGTTTGACTTTTTCCGAAAAAGTCAAATGTTGACTTTTTGACCAAAAAGTCAACCCCGATAAATTTTGTGTTTATAGTCTATTTCTACTAATTTCATCATTTCGGACTCAAATATCACGTCCGCGTCTCTAAATTCAACTCTGAACTCAAATTCGATTTTTAATAACATTCATTATTAATATTATAACTCACAATATTTAACAACCAGGTCGTTCCCAGGAAAAAGGCGGCTTTCCGATAAGGATTTCTCCTTATTGGCGCACAATTAGGTGACCAAACCTCTCATTGACAGAACTTCTAGACATTGTCAATATTGCAAATAATAATATGAATAACTTTACCGTCTTAATTATTGATTTAATAATATATAAAATATTATGCAGGTGATATTGTGGCAATAATTGAATCAATAATATGAGAGATATGATGCAGCAATTATTATAGCAATAATTGAGTATAACTGAGTGACTTTTCATATAAGCATCAATAATTAATACCATGTGCTACTATGCAACCATGCGTATTACTGTACTTTTATCAATTTAACCACTTACTAAATAGAATAATAATTATAAAAATTGAATACTTTCATTTCGTAAAATTTGGGGTCTTATAGTAGTCTTTTGTAAATCCCAATTTTTGAAAAGTAATTGTGGGATAGTAATGTAATCACCTTAGGCTGTGTAATGTGAACGATGTAGTATTATACTACAAGAAGCCAATCAATATAAGCCTTTTTATGGAACATATTGAGTAATGAATGTTGAAGTTATTGTTAATCTTGAATAATAACTAAGTAATAAGAAAAGAGTGATAATGATGTGTTGTTTATCTTAACAACAAAATGCTAATGTAAATCAACCGGAGGGAGGACCGGTAAATCCAATGTAGGAATTCGTTAACTTGTTTAATAGAAATGGGGCCAATATACTCGTAAATCTTGGAGTAGTACGAGCTACTACTTTTAAGGATTTCAAGAGTGTCGGTCCGCCGGAGTTCAAAGGAACTACGGACCCCATAGAAGCCCAAACGTGGGTGAAAGAAATCGAGAAGACATTTGTTATTGAAAATGTCGACGAGGGTTAGAAGGTTGCTTTTGCAACCTATATTATGAAGGGAGAAGCCAACTTTTGGTGGGAGGCTAACCAGGCTAGAGCTGGTATTGATAACTTAACGTGGGTAAGGTTTAAGGAGATTTTCTTCGAGAACTACTTTCCCACAAGTATGCAGGGAAGAATGGAGATGTGGTTTCTTGATTTGAAATAAAGGGAAATGACGGTTCCCCAATACGCTGCCAAGTTCAACGAATTGGCGAAGTTTGCTCCACACCAAGTGAACAATGAGGTTAGGAAAGTTAGATAGTTCGAGTAGGGCTTGAAACCCTATTTCTATAACCAAATATATGTGTTCCAAAGTACTTCGTTTGGGACCATATTAGAGAAGGCGATAATCGCCGAAGGTGGGAATGAGGCTCTAAGCTAGTACCACAAGGACAAGAAGAATAAGGGAAAGGTCAATGGTGGAGTGAAGATAGAAGGAGCCAGCGGGAGTGGCGAAGGACAGAAGAAGAAAGGGTTTAACTCTAGGAATACCAGAGTGAAACAAGGAGATCCGAAGAGAAGGATGGAGGCATACAAAACCTATGGGAAGACTCATTTAGGAGTCTGTCTCAAGGTAAGGTTTATGTATCTACTGTTGTGGACGGGAAGAGCATATTTCGCCTAATTGTCCAAGTCCGAAAAAGAATTACGGATGCTTTGTATGTGGGTCAACTGACCACATAGCAAAAAACTACCCGAAGAAGGGGACGGACGGGAATAAGGGCGCTAATAGCGGTAAGTTAGCAATTAGTGGTCCAGCGCAGCCTGGTAGGCCGATGGCCCACACCTTTAACATGACGGTCCAAGATGTAGTTGCATCAGGGGACGTAGTTTCAGTTATTATTTCGATCAACGAAATAAATGCTTACGTCTTTATTTGATTCGGGTGCTACTTGTTAAACTTATAGCATGCAATTTTTCTAAGCGATTAAGATTACTTCACGAAAAGTTGCCTATACCTTTAAATATTAAGGTAGCAAACGAAGAGATAATTCATGTTGAAGATATTCATAGGAGTTATTACGTAGATATCTGGGTTATAAATTATCGATAGATTTGATATCGATAAAGTTAGGAGAATTTGATGTAATTCTTGGAATGGATTGGTTGTTTAACCATGGGAAATTATAGATTGTCGGAAGAAATATGGCGCTCCCAAAATAGGTATACATCACCCATCTTGAGTCACCAAATAAATGGTACAAAATTTAAATACAACTTCATGTCTAACCGTGTAAAATAAAATGACAAAAGCGTAAAGCGAGAGTTTAATAAGAATATTGTCATCTGGACAATATCCACACTCAAAAGAGTCATCTTTACATTTATTTTCACACTATTTAACAAAATAGTGAAGACTACTAATACTATCATGCAGATAGTCACTCTAGTTCCCCAACTAGTCCCATTTTACGTTCTCATTTCACGAAGAGAACGGTGAAAAGAAAGTGTGAGCTCAATTAGCATAGTAAGAAATATTATGACTAAGATAATTGAGAATAAATTATCATTAGCCTTCAATAATGTTAAACGATAAAATATAACAAACATCAAGTTTAATTGCGGTGAATAAGCAATCCATTAAAAGAGTCAAGTAGAGAATAAAATCTACTATCTTTTATGATTTAAAAGGTTTTCATCACTTTAATCGGCCGAGACTCGACAATAAATAATTCACATCATCGTTGCACTACGACCAAGGATATTCATTAGTATCACAACCACAAATTATGTCAAATCCCAAATTTTACGAATAAAGATTTAATTTTCTCGAAATATTTTTTTTAATATTATGGTATGGATTTGAAATAATGTTATAGTTGTGGGTAGTATTTATAAATTTTGCAAAGTATGCAAGTTGTTGTATTATATTCGATAGGTCGAGGAATATTCATTTTAGCAGGGAATATTCGTACAACGGCGCAATCATTGGTGGACCCCACAATGGAATTATTGTCGGATTGAGAAAACGACAAAAATATTTTTATGAAAATAACGGCGGAAGTTTTACAGATTATCTTGTTGAACTACTTTCGGTAGTAAAGTAAATGCGATGTCTGGCGTGGTTGCATAGTTACTGCGGTATTAATTATTGATGCTTACGTGAGAAAACACTTAGTTTTGTTCAATTATTGCTACGATGGTTGTTGCAAGTATCTCACGTTATTTGATTCAATTATTATCGATTCTTATATTATATATATAAGTTTTGTTTTTTAGTATTATTAATGTAATAAAAGCAGAAAAGCTTTTTATATAAAATGTAATACTTTTATAAAGTTATTAGTTTTATTAGGCAATAATTAGAATATATTATATTCTATTATGCGTAGTGTTTTGTATAGTAAAATCTTTTTATATAAAAGAATACTTTTATAAAGTTATTTGTTTTATTAGACAATAATTAGAATATATTATATTTTATTATGCATATTGTTTGCATACTTTTTGCGCATAGTGTTTGTATAGTAAAATCTTTTAAAAAGTTATTCGTTTTATTAGATTATAAATTGAATATATTATATTTTATTGTAAACCAATCTGGACCGTCCGTTTAAAGTAAATTGATCTGGACCGTTCATGGATTGGTTACTATTCAGTCCATTCTCCTATAAATAGAAGCTCATTCCTTCATTATTTCTTACGAATTCACTGAAACTCTAGAGAGAGAAACTGTAACGCCCCGAAATCCAGTCTATTTTCACATCCGGATTTCGTACGTCACGATCCCATCTTCTTCCAAACATACATCATTATATGGTTAAATATAACAACATACATCCTCAAATCCCAGGTCTAAAACCTTAAAACCTCTTTCATTCCAAATAATGATAATTACATTATTCTTTACATCTTGTACAAGTGACTTTTATCTGCCACCAAGGATATATAATTGTTCATTAAACTATTCTATAGTTTAATTATATCATTCTATATTACAAGTCTTCGCTTGATCTTCACGCTCATTCATCTAATGAATGTCACTTCTTCTGGATACCGATCATCTTGATCTTTCTGGGATCCTTAAGTTCTTTCTAACATCGTTCGCTGAAAATGTTTTTTTAAAGCAAGTGTGAGCATTCAATTGCTCAGCAAGTCATAGCAGTTGAACAAATAACTTCAAGAATTTAAACATTCCTTTAAGACTTCAATAACCGAACAAAGGTTATGAAGCAGCTTGAATAATAGGAATAATCTCGATTCCTATCATTTTAAAACATTAGTCACATTCACTTTGAAATACTTTCATTCTCTACTCTTTTTCATACACATTCCGTCTGGCTAGAATCAATAGCCCAGACTTAACAATAACGGTTCATCTATAAACAGAACATGCTTATATTGAACAGTTCAATCAGAGAACAGTTCATATCATAGAAACACCGAAGTGTTCACATTGTGGCACAAGGCCTCATACGTTCAACCACCTTGTACAAATATCACACATTCGCACATAGAAAAAACTTCTCAAGTTCAACATTTGAGAAATTTTAGAAACTAGCATTCATTTAAAATATGAATAAAGTTAGGAAACTTGCCTTACACACAGCTACAGCTTATAGTTTACGCTGAATTGCTCATTCCAATTCCTATGTAGCACATAAGGAAATAACACATACACCAATTAGTTATATACTCGACTTTACGCATTGGTTTACTTAACTTTACTTCTTAGGGTTCGCGTTCTTACAAACTAAGTTTACGCGACCAACTTCCTTTACCAGTTAACGACTTCTTGACATACGGAGATGTCTTACTCAATACGTTCATCATCTTTGATGATTTACATTCTTATATTCTTCTTATACTTTCCTAGAACTCAGCACACATCGTGTCTCTGCTAGTAGTCCATATGGTACTCTGAGTGGTTTCCCACAAACAACAAACAAACAAGTTCCCGTCTCATCTCAACTGCCCACAACAGTGAGTTAGATCGGTTACCAGTTTTGTATATACCTTCGCTCTCTAAAGGAATTGTTTAGCCCAGCTCCTATATGTCAACCATCAAAGGTTACGATTGTACTAGAACCTAAATTCATCTTAACTTACCCGAACTATTAAACTATAATGTTCGTTAAGTCAATTCTTATTCCTTATGGCTTTCTGGCAACTAAATGCCATACCTCAGGATTCATTCATCATCGTCTAAGTCATATTGTCTTTTGTATACTCAGAACGATCATTCAATATTTATTCTACGTATATATAGCATTAAACATTTTATGTTACCTTATTCTTATCTCACAACGTCCGGTTCATTCAACTTGGAACGTCATCCAAGTTATAAACATTAACTTGGCTTCTTTACGTTATACGTACTTGTCTTTAATTCAGCTTCTTCATCGCTCACAGGTTTATTCATTGATCCTCATTACATTACGGTCAAACCATACACGGAGTGTAGGTTTTACCCGTTTAATATTTGCGTACACTCAACCTTCACGTCAGTTAAAGTGTTTAACGCTTACATTTCATTTTAACATTCTCATCCGACTCACGTTCGGCTTTCATTAATCTTATTATCGTTCGCTACGACTTTCTTGATAATTCATATCTTACTTACTACTCCCGTCAATGTCTAAGTCATACAACCAATGTATACTGAGAACGTTCGCCCAACGTGAATACAATTCACGAGGATCGTTTACGTAATCAATATTTACGTTACTTGCCTCTTAATTCTATTTAACCTTCATCCAAGGTTTTCATACACTTTCATTCATTACTCATCACCCGAACCCCATGTTCATTATTCTTTCCTAATGTCAAAGCCATAAGGTTAGTTGTATGCTAAGACCGATCGTTCATCGCAACAATGTTGCGTTCACAGCGTCTAAACGTTTTACATTCATCTCTCATGACCATGAAATAACATCAAAATGTTATTCATTACCCTAGTCAATCAATTTTTAAGGAATTACCATTATAGCAATCCATCACGTTCGATTCATTGTGACTACGGTCCCGAATATCAGTTCTGTACCCCGCATCTATTGTCTTTTAATCTCGAATAATCTCTTCGTTCAACCTTCATTAAAGGTTTAATACACTTGATTAAGTGTTACATTAGTTGAACTATATGTTCATATTTTTTTCTTGCACATCCCCCAGAAATTAAACAGTAAAAAAAATCTCATTTCTGGGCATTGCCCTACATCGGCACTGCCATTTGGTGTCCCTTCATTAATCTCGCCTTCGCGATTACCACTCTGCGATGTCAAACCGAAGAAAGTGCTGCGGTGCCAAACCCTTCACAAAATCTCACGCCGCGGCGCCAATTAGCAGTAGCTAATGGCCCGGGCTCGCATTGCGGTGCCGGCCTCCAAGGCAGGACTCGCACTGCGGCGCCAAGCATGAAACCTAGAAAAAATTTTCTATGACTTTTACAAGCTTGAGACGCTGACTTTGAAATCTCATATCTTATTCGTTATAACTCGAAACGAGGTCGTTCCAAATCCATTTTCTTCCTTATCTTACGTACTTCGATTACCCTCAGACAGAACTTCATTCTGAATCCGTTAACATGCCATTCAAATGGCTTAATCTTTGCCCTACGTTCGTTTTATGTTTTTAACGTTCTTCGTTCGTTCGTCCGTAATTCGGTTATCCGAACTCGGAATTCGTTCGTTTTTGAGTCCATGACTCATGTTTTCTACGCTCGCTTACATTCTTATGAAACCCTACATGCTCGGGTTCATTTACTAACTTTCTAATTCTCGTTTACCTTTTATAAAATTTTTGCCATAACTTCGTTATAGCTCAGTTTTAGTCCGTTCTTCAAGAACGTTTCTAACGTTCCTAACCAAGCAATAAGTAACTAACTTATACGCGATAGTTTTAAACTTGTCCATCAACAACAATTATCCCACGATGGTTTTAAATTTGTCCATCAACAACATTCTTCGCGTTCTTCGCGTGTTCTTCGCGTTTTTGGCATGTTCTTCATTTTTAATCGATATTTTGGATTACAATTTTACTTTTCTTAGAATTTGATGTTATAGAACATCATTCCTTACTCATTTAACCTACTCATTCATAAGATTCATTCGGATCACTCAAATTCCTTACGAATCTTATACTTCCTTAAGAAATTTATAAACTAAATTCCTAATTCTTATTTCTTCGTTTTCTCATGAATTCAACCACATGAAATCATTCTTAACTTCATCTACTTCTTATCTTCATTAAGTTATGTTTTTGAACATATTGAACTTAAAGAAAATGAGAAGAAACTAGGGTTCGAATTACCGTACATCCTTTAATCTCGTTCCGTCGGACAAAGCGTGCTTCCGTCTTGCGAAATTCGTCCGACAGTTTTAAAAACTGCGATTCTCGGAATCCAAATATTTTTGGATATTTTGTCTTTTCTTTACTGATTAAATATTACGTATTCTTTGGATTTACGAAAAACTGAAAAACACTTTTTGTCTTTAAGCGCGTTTTCCTTCACGTTTTACCCTAACATAACTAAACAAGTGAAAAGTACATAACAATACTTTTCATCATTTTTATTTTATCCGATTTCTGCATGTTTTTCGAGAAAAACTTTTATCGGCTTACTTAACATTTCACGATATATTATCGTCAAATCTTTCGTCAGAATGTCATTTCGACATCTTCGAACTCTCGAATCTAGCTTAGGTTATTCAAACCCTAACCCTTAGGGTTTCGTCGGGTGAATAATGCCTATTTCGTCTTTTTCCCCAAAAATATTTTTGTTCCCAAAAATTTTTCATTTTTGTCTTGAAAATTCCTACTCGTTCAGTCTAGCTCGTAGCCAGAATCCTCCCGATTAATAATCATTCTAGGTTATATAACGATTAATAAACACATAGCACATAATAGTATTAATAAAATTCATTTTATTAATAACTAATTCTTTAACTCTTAAATTCTAGACAATCTGATTTTCCGGGTTGTCACATTCTTCCTCCCTTAAAAAAATTCCGTCCTCAGAATTTTTTAAAACCAAACCCTTACCTGGGTTCTCACATTCTCCCCTTCTTCACAGAATTTCGTCCTCAAAATTTTATCTTACTCATCTTCTCAACTTCTCTTCAAAGAAGTTCTTATCTTTCATTCATTCCCTACCCTTCATAAATTATCAAGAATCATGAAGTGAAAGGAATAACTAGGAATATAAAGATTCCTTTAAAACATTTCATACTTTTGCTGAGGGGTCAAATCGACCATGAACTCATACTAGGTTAAACAGCCTTTTGCCATAAACCTTTATTACACGGTAAGTTTACAATCACAAAGAAGGTAAACTACCTCTTCCATACATAGGTGATCAACCTATCGTATCACCCCATTTCAGGGTATGTTCACCTCAGAATTAATCATTAGATTCCGCACCAAAGCAATTTGGTTCGGCATAACTCATCAAAGAAAGCTCGATTTTCTTTAATCATGACATACCATTCGTCTTAGCCAAATCAAGTAGCTTAGACCATACCAATAAATTGGACATCAACTTGAATCATTCGTCTAGTCAACTCGCTTGACATCGACTACTTCTTTTAATTCTTTCACAATACATCAAAACATTCCATGACGTTATGATACCACACTTTTTACAGTACGTTGAGGACTTTGTCAGTTTATGACTTCGTCATTATACATCATACCATAGCGGGTTGTTGATCCTAAGATCACTTCCAACACTAGGTTCAGTTGCATTAATAACTCCATCCTTTTACCATCTTTGCATCAAATGCACTGATGATATAAAATTCATTTTGATATTTCAAATCAATTTTTGTCTAGCCAAAACAACTAGCATAGACATATCAATAATAGTTCTTTTAAAATCCATTGGTTCCAAAAATTGAACCAATTTTTTCATTTTCAAAACATGCACATTAGCACAATTTTAAGAAACTTTGAAATCTAGCATAGCTAGCTGACTTGGAATATCCTACTCTCCATCTTCCTTTATTGTCTTACTTGTGAAAATACTTAATCTTCTCTATCACCTTCAATGCTAAGTCTACTGAAAATAACTCGTTTTCAGTCTAAACATTCTTATACCTTAGTACACTCCATCAACTTACCACACATTATGAGTTTAGGAACTTTCCACAATAATATGAGCTTAAGAACTATCCCAGACAGACCATAGGCGTCCATTCGCTGAGAAGTTCAAAAACATACCATATAATTATGAGTCACGAACTTACCATAAGTATGAGTTTCAAGAACTCGCACCTACCTTATCCTTCTCTACCTATCAAGTATATACATGAGAAAAGATTCACCTTCTCATCACATACATCTTGACAGCGCGACCAATTCCAATGATTATCATTGTAATAAACCGAGTGGTTGTTACACCAAGCACAAACCTTTGCCCATACAAAGATTCATACAACTCAGCTATCACATGAGTCCTCAATTGAAATCTTACAACTTCTAACTTTCTCTTTACTTAATACGAATTTTCTTTAATTCGTATACTATCCTTTATAACTCAATCTGAGTTCTTCTTCCCATACTACTTCGTAGTACCATTCATTCATAGCATTGGCTATAAATCATTTATCGTTTAACAGCACATCTGTTACTATGATTTACCATGATCACGTGGTGATCTTCTTATTCTTCTCTCTACGATTATAGTCTTAGGCACTCATACCTAAGATTTATAACCTATCAGCTTTGATACCAACCTATAACGCCCCGAAATCCGGTCTATTTTCATATCCGAATTCCGTATGTCACGATCCCATCTTCTTCCAAACATACATCATTATATGGTTAAATATAACAACATACATCCTCAAATCCCAGGTTCTAAAACCTTAAAACCTCTTTCATTCCAAATAATGATAATTACATTATTCTTTACATCTTGTACAAGTGACTTTTATCCGCCACCAAGGATACATAATCGTTCATTAAACTATTCTATAGTTTAATTCTATCATTCTATAATACAAGTCTTCGCTTGATCTTCACACTCATTCATCTAATGAATGGCACTTCTTCTGGATACCGATCAACTTGATCTTTTCGGGATCCTTAAGTTCTTTCTAACATCGTTCGCTGAAAATGTTTTTATTTAAAGCAAGTGTGAGCATTCAATTGCTCAGCAAGTCATAGCAGTTGAACAAACAACTTCAAGAATTTAAACATTCCTTTAAGACTTCAATAACCGAACAAAGGTTATGAAGCAGCTTGAATAATAGGAATAATCTCGATTCCTATCATTTTAAAACATTAGTCACATTCACTTTGAAATACTTTCATTCTCTACTCTTTTTTATACACATTCCATCTGGCTAGAATCAATAGCCCAGACTTAACAATAACGGTTCATCTATAAACAAAACATGCTTATATTGAACAGTTTAATCACAGAACATTTCATATCATAGAAACACCGAAGTGTTCATATTGTGGCACAAGGCCTCATACATTCTACCACCTTGTACAAATATCACACATTCGCACATAGACAGAATTTCTCAAGTTCAACATCTGAGAAGTTTTAGAAACTAACAATCATTTAAAATATGAATGAAGTTAGGAAATTTGCCTTACGCACACTTACAGCTTATAGTTTACGCTAAACTACTCATTCCAATTCATATGTAGCACATAAGGAAATAACACATACACCAATTAGTCATATACTTGACTTTACACATTGATTTACTTAACTTTACTTCTTAGGGTTCGCGTTCTTACAAACTAAGTTTACGCGACCAACTTCCTTTACCGGTTAACGGCTTCATGACATACGGAGATGTCTTACTCAATACGTTCATCATCTTTGATGATTTACATTCTTATCTTCTTCTTATACTTTCCTAGAACTCAGCACACATCGTGTCTCTGCTAGTAGTTCATATGTTACCCTGAGTGGTTTCCCACAAACAACCAACAAACAAGTTCCCGTCTCATCTCAACTGCCCACAACAGTGAGTTAGATCGATTACCAGTTTTGTATATACCTTCGCTCTTTGAAGGAATTGTTTAGCCTAGCTCCCATATGTCAACCATTAAAGGTTACGATTGTACTAGAACCTAAATTCATCTTAACTTACCCGAACTATTAAACTATAATGTTCATTAGGTCAATTCTTATTCCTTATGGCTTTCTGGCAACTAAATGCCATACCTCAGGATTCATTCATCATCGTCTAAGTCATATTGTCTTTTGTATACTCAGAACGATCATTTAATATTCATTCTACGTATATATAGCATTAAACATTTTAGGTTACCTTATTCTTATCTCACAACATCCGGTTCATTCGACTTGGAACGTCATCCAAGTTATAAACATTAACTCGGCTTCTTTACGTTATACGTACTTATCTTTAATTCAGCTTCTTCATCGCTCACAGGTTTAATCATTGATCCTCATTACCTTACGGTCAAACCATACATGGAGTGTAGGTTTTACCTGTTTAATATTCGCGTACACTCAACCTTCACGTCGGTTACAACCTTCATATTCGCCAAGTATGAAACCTAGAAAAAATTTTCTAAGTCTTTTACAAGCTTGAGACGCTGACTTTGAAATCTCATAACTTATTCGTTATAACTCGAAACGAGGTCATTCCAAAGCCATTTTCTTCCTTATCTTATGTACTTCGATTACCCTTAGACAGAACTTCATTATGAATTCGTTAACATGCCATTCAATTGACTTAATCTTCGCCCTTTGTTCGTTTTATGTTTTTAACATTCTTCGTTCGTTTGTCCGTAATTCGGTCATCCGAACTCGAAATTTATTCGTTCTTGAGTCCATGACTCATGTTTTCTACATTTTCTTACATTTTTATGAAACCCTACATGCTCGAGTTCATTTACTAACTTTCTAATTCTCGTTAATCTTTTACAAAAATTTTGCCATAACTTCGTTATAGCTCAGTTTTAATTCGTTCTTCAAGAACGTTTCTAACGTTCCTAACCAAGCAATAAGCAACTAACTTATACGCGATGGTTTTAAACTTGTTCATCAACAAAAATTATCCTACGATGGTTTTAAATTTGTCCATCAACAACATTCTTCGCGTTCTTCGCGTGTTCTTCGTTTTTAATCGATATTTTGGATTACGATTTTACTTTTCTTGGAATTTGATGTTATAGAACATCATTCCTTACTCATTTAACCTACTCATTCATAAGATTCATTCGGATCGCTCAAAATCCTTACGAATCTTATACTTCCTTAAGAAATTTATAAACTAAATTCCTAATTCTTATTTCTTCGTTTTCTCATGAATTCAACCACATGAAATCATTCTTAACTTCATATACTTCTTATCTTCATTAAGTTATATTTTTGAACATATTGAACTTAAAGAAAATGAGAAGAAACTAGGGTTCGGATTACCGTACATCCTTTAATCTCGTTTCGTCGGACAAAGCGTGCACTCGGGCAAGCTTTTTCTCATTCTCTTCCTCTTCCTCTCCCATCCGACCCTCTCTCTCTATCTCTCAAAGTTGTAGGATTTTTAAAAATCCCAAAATAATGAAATGAGCTTCCTATTTATAGAAAACCAAGGCTAGGGGCATTTTGGTCTTTTCACCCCTAACCTCCTTACTATTTCAAACTTTGCCACCAAGTTTACTTGGTGGCCAAGTGGCTGCCCCACCTCTTTAAGTAGCTTCCCTTGGAAGCTTCGTACTTCCATCTTGCGGAATTCGTCCGACAGTTTTAAAAACTGCGATTCTTGGAATCCAAATATTTTTGGATATTTCGTCTTTCCTTTACCGATTAAATATTACGTATTTTTCGGATTTCCGAAAAACTAAAAAACACTTTTTGACATTAAGCATTTTCCTTCACGTTTTACCCTAACGTAACTAAACGAGTGAAAAGTACATAACAATACTTTTCGTCGTTTTTATTTTATCCGATTTCAGCACGTTTTTTGAGAAAAACTTTTATCAACTTACTTAACATTTCACGATATATTATCATCAAATCTTTCGATGGAATATCATTTTGACATACCGAACTCTCAGAACGGCTTAGGTTATTCAAACCCTAACCCTTAGAGTTTCGTTGGGTGAATAGTGCCTATTTCGTCTTTTTCCCCGGAAATATTTTTATTCCCGAAAATTTTTTATTTTCATCTTGAAAATTCCTACTCGTTCAGTCTAGCTCGTAGCCAGAATCCTCCCGATTAATAATCATTCTAGGTTATAGAACGATTAATAAACACATAGCACAAAATAGTATTAATAAAATTCATTTTATTAATAACTAATTCTTTAACTCTTAAATTCTAGACAATCCGATTTTTGGGGTTGTCATAGAAACTGTAGAGAGAATTATTCCTCTATAATCTTGAGCGTATTTCTTTAGCGTTTAAGAAAGCTTTGAGCGTAGTGCAAGTTTCTTCAAGTATATCCCTACTACTGGTGAGTTACTCTTCTTTTTATAAAGTAAGGGATATTATTTGTTGTACACAAGGGGTATTTTTTTTATATTCATGAAGAGAACTTACATTATTCTATTCTTTATTATTCTATTGGAATAACTTTTATATCTGGGTCTACCCTATACTTGGTGATTTACATTTGTTATTCCATTCTTTAATATTACATTGGAACATCACATGCATGCGTTTCTGTGGGACTGGTTCCGCATCTTTATTATTCTGTTGGAATATCCGTGTGCATGTGTTTTCTGGCAGGACTTGGTTCCGTCTTTATTATTACATTGGAATATCACATCTGTCGTTTTACGTCGGACTTGATTCCGTTATTTATTATTACTGTTGGAATAACTTTATCTGTCTGAATCTTTGCATACATGGTGATTTCATTATTATTCCATTCTTTATTATTCGTTGGAATATCCTATCGGTCGTATTACGCTTTGACTTGGTTCCGTTATTTATTATTACATTGGAATAACTTTGTCTATCTGAAGTCTGAGCATGCATGGTGATTTCTTTTGTTATTCCATTCTTTATAGTGCATAGATGGACTTGGTATGATTATGACCGAGGGATTATTCGGTGTAATCATGACCGGTAATGTTACAAATGATGCGGTAAAAGTCCTCATTGGCCGTAGTGCATTGATGGACGATTCTTTGGCATGATCATGACCATTGATGAATACATGAATATCCTTGGCCGTAGTCCACAGATAATTTGTGGTCGTGATACTAATGATGATCCTCGGTAGTAAAAGCGGGGATGATGTGGTTTATTTATTAAAATTTGAGTCCCAATGATAAAAGTGATGAAAACCTTTTAAATCATAAAAGATAGTAGATTTTATTCTCTACTTGACTCTTTTAATGGATTGCATGTTCATTGCAGTTAAACTTGATGTCTATTGTATTTTATCGGTTTAACATTTGTTGAAGACTAATGATAATTTATTACGCATTATCTTAGTCATAATATTTCTTCTTGGGCTAGTTGAGCTCACCTTTCTTTCACCGTCTCTTGAGAAATGAGAACATAATGGGGGACTAGTCGGGGAATGGAGTGATTCAGTCCGATATGATAGTATTAGTAGTCCTCACTATTACATTAAATAGTGTAATAATAAATGTAATGAGGACTTATTACGAGAGTGGATATTGTCTAGAAGACAATATTTGTATTAAAACTCACGACTTTCTTGTTGTATATTAAAGATTGTATTTGTATTCTATACCATGTATTTGGTGACTCGAAATAGGTGATGTATACCTATTTTGGGGCGTCACAAATTATCCATGCACTACGGCCAATGATATTTGTGTATTCATCAATGGTCATGACCATGCCAACAACTGTCCATCAATGCATTACGGGCCAATGAGGACTTTTTCCACATCATTTATAACATTACGGTCATGATTACACCGAATTATCCCTGGTCATAATCATACCAAGTCCATCTATGCACTACAGGCCACAGATGACTTTCAACATAATATAAACATGAGGATGAATA
The DNA here is from genome assembly GCA_020205615.1 of Panax quinquefolius. NCBI lineage: Eukaryota > Viridiplantae > Streptophyta > Magnoliopsida > Apiales > Araliaceae > Panax > Panax quinquefolius. The sequence continues at coordinate 142,081,758 of CM035156.1, forward strand.
CAATGATATAAGAATTCAATAAAACAATTTCAAGAATTAATTTATCTAGGAACTAATAACGCACAAATTGTCAACATGATACTTCTTTGTAGAGTAAAACTCAAGAATGCTCAGAAGAATATTTCCATGAAAAGATACTGGATGAAGCGCAAATATCAAGGATATTCTACTAATTTCATGGAGTATAGAATTCAAAACTTTAACTAACTTAGTATAATAAAGAATGAGATAACAAAAGAAATCACCAGGCATGCGATAGGCCATGCAGACGCGAGTTATTCCAACGAATAATAAATAACGGAACGGTCGTGCATACACGCCACGCACGCATGATATTCCAATAGAATAATAAGTAATGGAACCAGGTCATGCGTAAACGCATAGATAGGATGTTCACACAGAATAATAATTAACGGAACCAGGTCATGCGTAACGCACCGACAGGATGTTCCAACAGAATAATAAAAATGGAATAACAGAAGAATTTCACCATGTATGCGGTACTTCGCATAAACAGGTTATTCCAACATAATGATAAAGAATGAAATAACAAAAGAATTTCACCAAGTATAGGGTAGCCCACGTATACAGGTTATTCCAACAGAATAATAAAGAATGGAATAACAGAAGTTCTCTTCATGAATAAGAAAGAAATAATACCCCTTACCTTAGTAGGAAATTGGATACCGCAATATTGTAGTAATAGAAGATTCTTCTTCTTTCTCTCTTATTCTCTCTATTCTTTCTCGCTCTATAGCTTTAGTGAATTAAATGAAAAATAATGAAGGAATGAGCTTCTATTTATAAGCTTGGTAGAGTAAAGGGTAAAATATTCTTTTCGCCATAATTTATGACATCATCGCTTACATCATCGATCATATGACATCATTGCTTACATCATCGATCAAATGACATCATTGCTTACATCATCCTTCCGATGACATCATTGCTTACCTCATCGTTCCGATGACATCATCACTTACATCATCAAAATTCAAATTCAAATTATTCTCTTCCACCTCATTTTACTTTTATACCATGAATTTAATGTTACCATCCAAATTATAAAAAAAACATACTATCATATAATCACATCATACTACTATAATATAATATTATAATAATATATTTAAATAAATTATTGATTTGATAATTTGAAATCTTTGTAAAATGTAATTATTGAATCAAAATATCAACGTAGCAATTATTGAATCAATAAAATATTAAACAGTAATTACTATAACAATTATTGAGTAGTGCCTTCTTACGTAAGAATTAATAATTCAAAAAATATTGTGCAATACCGTGTGCTACTGTGCAACAATGCGTGTTACTGTATTTTAACCACCAGGTATTCCAACCATGTTAACGGTAACAAGTCTGCCGTTATTTTCATAAAAATATTTTTTTCGTTTTCTAACTCCGATAATAATTCCATTGTGGGGTCCACTAATGATTGTGTCGTCGTACAAATATTCTCCAGCAAAAAGAATATTCCCCGACCAAACGAATATTTTATAACAACTTGCGTACTTTGTAAAATTTATAAATATTACCCACAACTATAACATTATATCAAATTCATTCCATAATATTTAAAAATAATATTTATAGAAAAATCATCTTTATTAAAAAGTTGGGGTCTTACAACCTCCACTTCTTATGAAATTTCACCCTCAAAATTAGGGTACGTACCTGGTATGTCGAAAAGGTAAGGATATCTTGATTTCATTTTAGATTCTAACTCCCAGGTCATTTCCTCAACATCGTGAGTTCTCCACAAAACTTTGAATTGAGGTATAACCTTGGATCATAGAATATGTTTCTTTTTATCCAAGATTTGAACAGGAACCTCTTCATACGTCAAATCTTCCGCTATTTCGTCTGGTTCTAACTCAATAATGTGGTTTGGGTCTTCCACATATTTACGTAACATGGATATGTGGTAAACGTTATGAACACGAGACATACTTGGCGGTAAAGCGAGTCTATACGCCACAATTCCTACTCGATCAAGGATTAAAAATGGGCCAATGAATCGAGGATTGAGCTTTCCTCTCTTTCCAAATCTCGTAACTCCTTTCCATGGAGCAACACGTAACAACACATGATCTCCAATATCAAATTCTACGTCCTTTCGATGAAGATCAACATAACTCTTTTGTCGATCTTGTGAGGTTTTTATACGTTGCCGGATCGTTTGAATCTTTTCCGTAATCATACGTACCAACTCTGGTCCCAACAACGTTGTTTCACCTACCTCATCCCAACATACTAGAGAACGACACTTTCTTCTATACAACGCTTCGAATGGAGCCATGCCAATACTTGCTTGATAACTGTTGTTGTATGAAAACTCCACCAACGGTAAGAACTTGTCCCAACTTCCCTTGAAGTTAAGGACACAGAGTCTTAATAAATCTTCAAGAGTTTGAATAGTCCTCTCGATTGTCAAATCATCATTCGAGGATGATATGCCGAACTAAATCGTAAGTCCGCGCCCATAGCTTTTTGCAAACTAACCCAAAATCGTGAAGTGAATCTTGGGTCTCGATCAGAAACTATGGATATTGGCATACTATGCAGTCTTACAATCTCATTTATGTACGTACGAGAAAGACATTCAAGTGTATAAGTTTCTCGTATTGGTAAGAAATGAGGAGACTTGGTCAATCTATCAACAATGACCCAAATTGCATCTATGCCTTGAGAAACCTTGGGAAGACCAGTAATGAAATCTATGGTAATGTGCTCCCACTTCCATTATGGAATTTCAAGTGGTTGCAATGGACCTTTTGGTACTTGATGCTCCGTCTTGACTCGTTGACAAGTTAGACACCTTGAGATAAACAACGCTATCTCTCTCTTTATATTACTCCACCAAAATGTATGACGAAGATCATGATACATTTTGGTACTCCCAGGATGGATTGCAAACGGTGTGTTGTTCGCCTCCATCATGATTTTATACTTTAAATCAAGGTTGTTAGGAACACAAAGTCTGGAGTTGACTCGAAGTATTCCTTCTTCATCGATTCTTGCTTCTGGCATAGCACCTTCTTGCACTTTCTTCCTCATACGCATCATCTCTCTGTGTCCTCAGGCAAGCGACTTTAACTTTATCGATTAAAGTCGGTTCTACTCGTATATTCGCCATCATCACGTGGGTCCCTGGAGTCTTTATCTCTATCTCCATCCTTTGCAAGTCATACAAAATGGGCCTTTGCGTTGACAATATCGCACTCGTACCCGCATATGATCTTCTATTCAATGCGTCAGCTACCATATTCACTTTTCCAGGATGGTATTAGATGGTATGATCTTAATCTTTCAACAGTTCAAGCAACCGTCGTTGTTGCATGTTGAGTTCCTTTTGAGTGAAGAAATATTTGAGGCTTTTATGATCCATAAAGATCTCCACTTTCTCCCCACACAAGTAACGCCTCCAAATCTTTAGTGCAAAAACGACTGCTGCCAACTCTAGATCATGAGTACGATAATTACTCTCATATTCTTTGAGTTGTTGAGAGGCATAGGCTATGACTTTCCCATGTTGCATGAGAACACATCCTAACCCTTTTCCCGAAACATCACTGTAGATGACAAATCCCTCCGAGCCAGATGGTATTGTCAGAACAGGTGCTAAAATGAGTCTCCTTTTGAGTTCTTGAAAACTCTTCTCACATTCCTCACTCCAACCGAATTTTGTATCCTTCCGAGTCAGCTGAGTTAATGGAGCAGCGATTCGAGAAAACCCTTCTACGAATCTCCGATAGTAACCAGCTAAGCCGAGAAAGCTACGTAATTCGGTCACTAATTTAGGTTGTTCCCAGCTTTGAAAAGCTTCAATCTTTGTCGGGTCAACAGATATTCTATGACTTGATACCACATGCCCAAGGAATGTTACTTCCTCAAACCAGAACTCGCATTTCTTCAACTTGGCATAAAGCTTGTTTTCACGAAGCTTTTGGAGTATCAGCCTCAAGTGTTGCTCATGATCTTCACGGCTTTTGGAATATATGAGGATGTCATCAATAAAGACGACCACAAAGTGATCCAAATATTCCTTGAATACTCAGTTCATAATATCCATGAAGGCAGCATGAGCATTAGTCAATCCAAAAGACATGACTAAGAATTCATAATGCCCGTACCGAGTTCTGAAAGCCGTCTTTGGAATGTCATCGGTTCTAATCTTTAACTAGTGATATCCGGAACGAAGATCAATCTTTGAAAAGAATTTGGCGCCTTGCAACTGGTCAAATAGGTCATCAATACGTGGCAATGACTATCTATTTTTTATGGTGACATGGTTCAACTCCCGATAATCAATACAAAGTCGTATACTCCCATTTTTCTTTTTCACGAATAGAACAGGAGCACCCCAAGGAGAAGTACTAGGACGAATGAAACCAATGTCTAATAATTCCTGTAGTTGGGTCTTTAACTCCTGAAGTTCAATAGGAGCCATTCGATATGGGGCTTTGGAAATAGGCTTTGTACCAGGTTCAAGGTTGATACAAAATTCAATTTCATGCTCTGGGGGTAGGCCAAGAAGTTCTTCAGGGAATACGTTTGGAAATTTATTAACAATGGAAATATTATTCACAACTGACGTATTTTTGTTTAGATCTGGGACATGAGCTAAAAAAGCTTGACATCCGTTTTTCAATAAACGAATAGCTTTATGGCTTGAGATGACAGTGATTGATTTTAATGGTTTGGTTGCTTGAATTCGCATAATAGGTTGGTTAGGAATATGAAAGCAAACAACCTTACGAAAATAATCAATTTTTGCATGATGAGTAGTTAACAAATCAATCCCTAGAATCACATAAAATGCAAGTATTTTCAATGAAATAAGATTGACAGGTAATGTGCGGGTGCCGATTTGAATTAAACAAGACTTATAAACAGTGGATGTAATGAAGGTTTCTCCCAACAGAGTTTCAACAGATAAGTCAAGGTCCAATTTCTCCGGAGGTAAATTTAAACGTTGAGTGCAGGTAGGAGAAATAAACAAATGGGTAGAATCGGTATCAAATAACTTATATACTTCGCTAGATTTATGATAAGCTTACCCGTGATGACCTCGTTCGGGTTCCATGCTTTCTAGGAGGTCACGACAAATGCTCTCCCTTGAACTACCAGTTTTGTCTTGTCTGGGACGGCCTTTAATGCCTCCATCCCAGCTGGACTTGTCTTCGGTGCACGACAAAATCAGGCCAAGTGACCTTCTCTTCCACAATTGTAACATGCTTTGGATGGCATCGTGCAGTTTGGACTGATGTGTCCCTCTCCTCCACATTTGAAGCATATGATAGTTGGTTGTTCTCCTTCTTTAATGACAGGTGCTGATGCTGACGTCTTTCCTTCATTGTTGAATCTCCTCTTCTTGAAATGTCCATTCTTATTGTTTTGGCCATGATTACCACCGAAGTGGTTACCATTTCTCGCATGTTGATTCCTCCACGCTTATTGTCAACCGCTCATGATCAAGTATCACTTGGTATTATTATTTGCTTTATTTCTCTCTTTTGGTTGGGTTGACTCATTATCACGCTCCAATAACTGAGCCCTATTAACAACATCTGAATATAAACACAGTTTATGAGAGATAAGATATTGACGTATCTCGGGTTTCAAACCTCTTAGAAACATTCACGTTATTCTCTCCTCATTATCAACCAAATGAGACGCAAACTGGGACAACTAGGCAAACTTGGCTTCGTACTACGACACGGTCATGTTGTTTTGCTCCAGCTTGATGAACTCTACCTCTTTCATGTGACGAATACTTTTGGGAAAGTACTTGTCGTTGAATAGTTCTTGGAACTTCTCCCAAGACATCTTCGAGTCACGGAGTAGGTTAAATCGCTTTCTGATTCCAACAATAATCGCCTCTGCATAACATGAAGGTGGCAAAGGAACCTTTTGCTCCTCGGAGCATCCCAAGACATCAAATATCTTGTTGATCGCTTTATCCACGTCTCATTGGCAAAGTGGTTTGGCTCTCAAAAAACTCGGTGGTCCCAAAGTGTTAGGTTTGTAATATTCATGTGCTTGATCAAATTGCAAAATAATGCGAAGCGTGTAAAAATCGAGTTTAAAATTTTTACAAACCATAAACCCGGATCACCCTTTATGCATAATTATTAATTAAGCGAAAAGATGAAGAACAAAATCATACCCTTGAAGATCGAAGCTTCCTCGTACAAGTTCACCTCCAATCCTTTTCGCGTTCAACTTGAATCCACCGGGTTTGGTTCCTTCCTTTGATCAACGTTAGCCACCCGTGTGTTTGGCCTCTGAGGTGATCCACCAGGAAGAATAAAATTCAAGAAGATGGGTGTTATGGCTAACCCTAGTTTTCTATCTCTATAGAAAAGGCATACTCTCAACAAACTTGGAATTATTACGTGCTTTGTTAAAAAATCGACAACCCATACCACCCATAATAAGACTCCTCTTATTTATAGATGTGGGCAACCCACCTTAACAATTAAGGAATTGGGTTTTAAATTAATTAATTCTTTTAATTAATTAAGCTCCCTAATCTTATTAGGGATAATTAATTAAACTCCTTTAACTAATTTTCCTTCTAATCCATTAGGAATAAATGAGATACTTATATTAAATTAATTCCTAAACTCTTTTAGAAATTAAAATAATAATAATTGTAATAATATTAATAAGACTCCTCTTATTAATTTATATTTAATATTTCTAAAATATTAAATAATAAATATTAAGCTATTTAATTTATTCTATCACCATAGATTAAATTAAATATACTAACTTTATATTATTACGATTATGCCATTAACTTCTTAAATAATTATTCTTCCTTTTATGGTGTGACCCTTTAGGTTCTCTATATTAAGCCGGTTGTGAATAAATCAATTAGAACAATTCTAATCTTATTTAAATAAATAAATTAAATAATTAATTTATTTAAATAAATAATATTTATTCTCTGATAGGGATAAGCCTCCTAGCGATCAACGACTTTCCGGATAATATAGATTTCAACATTAATCATTAAAGAACCTTTGAGTAAATAGTTCTTAATCAATTCAATCCTTCCACCATACAATGTCCCAATTAAATATAAGACATGGAATTCTTTGTCAAGTCTTATTTTATTTAATTATATGTATTTCGACTCTTAAATGCACAACTCCAAATAATGCAAATTAGAAACTCCTTTCTAATTTCATTACGCCTTAACCAAGGACTCTTTGGGTTGTCATTTATCGAATCACATAGGACATTTCTCTTCTTTTATTAGAAGTGGTAGATTCTTTATTGATCATACATTATCTCCATGTACAACTTATTATACCCAAGCATACCCTTTGATATACCCTAAGGGTCTTAAGGAATAAGTCAAAGTATAACTCATCATACACAAGATCTTATGATGATCTCAAGTCGAGATTACTTGTACTACTATCACTATAGGAATTCTATTGACGAAAAATAAAACTCCATTAGGTATTCCTTAGCGAGCCACGTTCGATGAACTTATTCTCTAATAAGCACCTACATACTTGCTTTAGTGTCTCCACACAAATGATCATGAGATCAATCATCCTCATCCATGAAGCAAGCAACGTATGTACCCGATCTATCCGGATTCACTAATCCCCAATTTAGTAATCCAATGATTGGGAACTATTTTAGTTTTAAGCTTTCTAAAATTTAGATCTCATTAGAATGATCATCATCATTATTCTAAAAGCATTGCTTAAAACTATGGGTTTATCACATATTATAAAACGACATCATGTAGATAATTAAAAGCCTTTAATAAATTAATACTTTTTATTAATAAATGAATAAGATTGTTACAAAGTATATGCTTTATCATCAAACATGATTGGCTTGTGTGCATACTACTTTCAATCTCCCACTTGCACTAAAAGCCAATCGTCATGGTATCTCTTACTCTTCTTCTCTCTAAGTGGCGATTATCCTGCATTGTTGGATAAGCTTTAGTTAATGGATATGTAATGTTGTTCTTGAGAGTCCACTATCTCTATAGTGATTTCCCATCTTTCAATGATTCTAATAATCAAATGAAAGTGCCACAACACATGTTTAGATCCAAGATGAGACTTAGGAACTATTCCTAGTTACGTAATGAACTTTTAATCCAAACAATCAACTTGCGACTTCATTTATAGCTATATACTTTGTCTTTATCACTAAACCAAAGAACTCTTTCTTTGTTTGGAACCTTTCGATTCAACTGCACCACTTTGTTCAAGGTAACCTTTTACCTTAAAGTGGATTTTACTGTCATCTTGAGTGCATACGAAAAACTTGAGTGCATTAAGCCCTCTAGTTTTAATTTAGACCCACCATGAATATGATCACATCCTTAGTGTTAGGTTAAGCACTTTAAGATGTTTTCAGCGACTCATAGTGAACTTCTCCGAATATGGTGATCCACATCGGTCTCGTATATTTCATTGCATACATGATAGTCACTCATGCGACCTCTCTTTTCGAGTCTATGGGGACTATTAAGAGATACACTCCATAGCTCATCGACGTGAGACATCTCTTGGAGTTTGCCATGCTAAACGACTTTAGCATCAAATGAATATCGTTCCTTGGGTTAAGTCGAGCATCCTTTTAAATATATCTATATTGATTTGTATCCCCAATAAGATACTCTTCCAAATCATTCATGGATGAATGTTTGAACAACTTTATCATTCTTGATTGTAGCATTGGTATGTCATTCCTTATCCGTAGTATATCAACATATAATATTAGGAATGTCACGATGCTCCCATTTTTGTACCCTTTTTCTACACTAGAAGTCTTACCTCATCGATTTGAGAAACTAATATTTCTGGATCATCATCTTCATGATGTGTACCTCATCATCATCATCCATGATGAATCCATACCTCTAGGTATCTTTGGTACTATTCGATTTACGATTGATTGTGGTACAATAGGTCTATCTACGAGTTCCTCTTATTTGACTTATAGTGTTTTGTGGTTCTTGAACTCTTGAGATCTATTATCCTCCCACTAGCCCTTTCATGATAAACACCTTTATCTTAGAAGCGCGGCGTGTTTCGCAACAAACACCTTTTGCTAAGTAGGATTATAGAACATATACCTAAACTTACTTTAGGATGTCCCACAAAATACTTGTCAAATCTTGTCCCAAGCTTATCCTTTGAAACCTTTTCACATAAGTTGGACAACCCTTATCTTAACATACTTAAGATTAGGAATCCTCTCCTGTCCATAACTTTTATGGAGTCTTGGGGTGGATTTTGAGGTTACCTTTTCATAGATATCTGACCATTTCTAGGACATGATCCTGAAGGATCTTTGGAATGTCGGTAAAATCATTTTGGACCGTACCATGTTCAACAAGGTATGATTTTTCCTTTCGGATACATCAATCAATTATTATGTATCGAGAGGCGTCCATTATGGAAAAACCATTTGAGATGATCTAGAAACTTATTTCACAAGTATTTATTCCTTGATCTAATCAAAGAATCTTAATACATTGTCAATTTGTTTCACTTACGAATTCTTTGAACCTTTCAAATAATTCACACTTGTATTCAACAAATACACACATTCAACTCTTTGAATGATCATCTCCTTTTCTTATACTAATTTGTTCAATATGCAAAATTATTTTCATGTAAGTCAGTATACAAAATTTATTAAGTAATATTCGATTCTATACAAAACATTATTATTATAAATAGAACAACAATTGTTCTTAATTATAATACCAAAATTTCATTGTCCAACAATAAAATGGAAATAATATTTTAACAAGAAGCTGGAATACAATAACAACTTATTGACTTAATAGATTTGCCCGTAGGCATTGCTAAACTATAAGTTTCTATGGCTAATATGGCAACCTTTGCTACATTTCCCACACATAGATTACTTATATTTGTTTAGCTTTCTACTTCTACCTTGGTCCTTCATAAATCTATATTTATGATAACCAAAATCGGTATCCAATACCAAAGTAGAACCTTGACTTAAAGAAAATTTATTTCAATCATGAACAAAAAGCGTATTATGTAAATCAAACTTCACTAAGCTTCTTTGGTTAGCCTCTGCAAGATGCTTCTCGCGATTTCTTTCCGATGTCCGGGCTTATTACGGTGGAAGCAAACTCCTTTGCTATCCGTATCAATTTTGTTCTTATTATCCTTTGTTTACGCCTTTACATTTTACCTTCTTTGAATCAATCTTCTTTTTGAGAAGATCCTTTGGCCCTACCGATAAGACATTGTCTTTCTTGGTTGGAAAATGACTCTCAACATTTTTCAATATGTTAAGCAAATCGGTGAAGTTTATATCTAGCTTGTTCATATGAAAAATTCACAACAATTGTGAAAAGGAGCAGGAGTGAGTGCAAGATCAAATCTTGGCTCAACTCTCCATCCATGACAAAAATCGGTTGTCTAATTGATCAATCAAATTGATTATGTTAAGAACTTTTTATGCATCTTATAGTGCCATTGGCCATTCTAGATCGGAAGAGCTCCTTAGATATCGATATCTATCGGTCCTACTTTCCTCACCATCAACTACTTGATGTGCGGGAATATAATAGAGCATCCATAGTTTCATCTTGTGGCTTGAAGCTCGTTACTCGTGGATCGAGCATGATGATGCATTGAGCCAATTGTGCATCATCTTGCCACTTTCTAAAAGTAGCAATCTCTTCCTCGAGGCATTATTATGCGCAACCATTGCGAGGATATAGGCGTATTAAGGACATAAGATAGCTTTTGACTATGAGAACTATTCTCAAATTCCTTAACCAATCCGTTTAATTGATGCAGTTAATTTAGCATCTAATATGCCCATGCATGATGATAGTAATTTTAGACATTGTAAAATTACATAAATGAATTTGTAATTAACAACATTTTAACATACATTCTTTTATTAATTACCAAAATAATTTAGGTCTTGTTTTAAATTGGTATCTCCCACTATTTTCTTCAAACTATATTACCCTCACTTATATAGTTAAGCAAAAATCTAATTAAAGATTTGCTAGTGAGAATAAGGATCCCATTTCAAATGTATATAGCCTTGTGGTGACACAACAAACTATATATAAATAAATAGGTAGACAACTTTTGTCAATTACATCAACTATCAACTCCTTGTCTTTTGCCTCTTAGATTATTTTGATCAGTGGTGGCACATCCAGAATCAAAATTATCCAAGTTAAGTCCAACCTAGCACTCCATATATTCAAAAAAGAAAAATATCATCCTTGTGGTGACCTGACAAAAAAAATATTGTTCAATTTTCTTTATAAGCATCAAATGTGATAAATTAACATCTTAAATACTTAATACTTGCCTTGTGGTGACACAACAAACTCATATTAAATATTTAATACTCTATTAATTTTATCATACTAGAAAGCTGACGTTCGATATTCCAAATATCTTTGAGCGCTTAGGACTTAATATAAAAAAATTGAGGGGTTTGTTATTAATTTGTCTCATCTTGTTTAGCGCATGCATACATATATATATAAAATACGCGTCGTATTAATGAACATCTGAAGCATGTTTGCATAATATATAATATATATAGTATAAGCATGCACATATAGAATACTATATTCTACCCGGATTGATTATGGACTTTTATTCTAGTTTGGTTCACTAGAGCCACCAAGTGAACCAAAAGGTCAAACTCTAGGGGTGCGAAATAATATTTAAATATAACTATTACATTTAAACTTGGGCTCCATTACAAAGCGGGTCTTCAAGCGCTCCTTGCTCCTTGATCTCGAATTCTTCAAAATTAATTCTAACTATTCCTATTACAAAACTATTTTAAATAAATAGAAACCTTGATCGTGATCGAGGGAAGTACATAGGAGGAGATAGAATTTACATTAAAAAAATTAGAGAAGGCGAATCTGTGAGACCCCATTTAATAAAACTCATACATTCATGCATCCAACTAAAATAAAATCCAATCACATTGGTCGATAGTCCATAATCAATCCCATTTATTATCATACACATCACCATATGCATCAATAAATAACATTCATCTTATGAATAATAAACATTTAATATATATATTGATATCATTTAATGGGCAAATTTAGTTAGTATAAAATCTAATTTTGAATCAAAATAAACTCCTTTATTTTAATCCAAATTTAAATCAAAATAAAACTATTTTATTTTAATTTATCTAATTTTGAATAAAATAAACTATTTTATTTTAATCAAAATTTTAATCAAAATAAACTCCTTTATTTTAATTAATTATGGAATCCAATTCCATGTAAAAAAAATTTAATTAAAAAAATTTTATGGAATTAAAATAAACTCTTTTATTTTAATTAATTATGAATCGATTCCATGTAAAAAAAAATATTAAAGGAAACACGGATATTCTTTCCTATTCTCAAATAAACTCCTTTATTTTGAATAATATGAAATCTTATTTCATATTTAAATAAACTCCTTTATTTAAGGAAACATGGATTCTCTTTCCTATTCATAAATAAACTCCTTTTATTTTGAATAATATGAAATCTTATTTCATATCTAAATTAACTCCTTTATTTAAGGAAAAATATAATCCAATTTCAACTCCAATTAGTTATCATGGAATCCAATTCCAACTCTAATTAGTTAGCATGAAATTCTAATTTTAAAATTAAAATAAACTTTTTATTTTAATATTAAAATAAACTTTTTATTTTAAGATTAAAATAAATTTTATTTTAATTATTAAAATAATTAAAAATATATATATATATATATATATATATTAACCGTATATATATATATATATATATATATATATATTATATATATATATATATATATATATATATATATACTATATATTAAATATTATATATATATATATATATATATATATATATATATATATATATATATATATATATATATATATATAATATATTAAGTAAATCATATATATATATTAAAGTAATATTTCATTATATTGCTTCTGCATCATTTAAAAAAAAAAAAAAACTAAGAACTTGTTCCTTTTTTTTATTTTTTTATTTCCGTGCAAAACATATGATATCCTTTGAAAAAAAAAAAAAACGTTGCTGGTAATCATATATATATATATATAACTCTTTATTCATTAAAAAAAAAAAAGCATTTCAATTTTTTTTTTTTATTTTATTTTATGACACGTGGTCCGCGTAATTGAGGATTCAAGGGGATATATGATTTTACATATTTTTTTTTTTTTTTTTTTTTAAATTTTATACCATAAAATTATGCCCAATTAAATTGTTCTAAACACATATCAATATACATATTAAATTAAAACAATTAATAATTTGCATAAAGGTTTGGCTCACGATGCCTTTATTAGGTTTGTAATATTAATGATGTATGATCAAATTGCAAAATAATGCGAAGCGTGTAAAATCGAGTTTAAAAATTTTTACAAACCATATACGGGATCACCCTTTATGCATAATTATTAATTAAGCGAAAAGATATGAAGAACAAATCATACCCTTGAAGATCGAGCTTCTCTAAAGTACAAGTTCACCTCGAAATCCTTTTCGCGTTCAACTTGAATCCACCGGTTTGGTTCCTTCCTTTGATCAACGTTAGCCACCCATGTGTTTGGCCTCTGAGGTGATCCACCAGGAAGAATAAAATTCGAGATGGGTGTTATGGCTAACCCTAGTTTTCTATCTCTATAGAAAAGGCGTACTCTCCAACAAATTGGAATTATTACGTATTTGTTAAAATCAACAACCCATACCACCCATAATAAGACTCCTCTTATTTATAGATGTGGGCAACCCACCTTAACAATTAAGGAATTGGGTTTAAATTAATTAATTCTTTTAATTAATTAAGCTCCCTAATCTTATTAGGGATAATTAATTAAACTCCTTTAACTAATTTTCCTTCTAATCCAATTAGGAATAAATGAGAATACTTATATTAAATTAATTCCTAAACTCTTTTAGAAATTAAAATAATAATAATTGTAATAATATTAATAAGACTCCTCTTATTAATTTATATTTAATATTTCTAAAATATTAAATAATAAATATTAAGCTATTTAATTTATTCTATCACCATAGATTAAATTAAATATACTAACTATATTATTACGATTATGCCATTAACTTCTTAAATAATTATTCTTCCTTTTATGGTGTGACCCTTTAGGTTCTCCATATTAAACCGGTTGTGAATAAATCAATTAGAACAATTCTAATCTTATTTAAATAAATAAATTAAATAATTAATTTATTTAAATAAATAATATTTATTCTACAATAGGGATAAGCCTCCTAGCGATCAACGACTTTCCGGATAATATAGATTTCAACATTAATCATTAAAGAACCTTTGAGTAAATAGTTCTTTAATCTGATTCAATCCTTCCACCATCTGATGTCCCAATTAAATATAAGACATGGAATTCTTTGTCGAAGTCTTATTTTATTTAATTATATGTATTTAGACTCTTAAATGCACAACTCAAATAATGCAAATTAGAAACTCCTTTCTAATTTCATTACGCCTTAACCAAGGACTCTTGGGTTGTCATTTATCGAATCACATAGGACATTTCTCTTCTTTTATTAGAAGTGGTAGATTCTTTATTGATCATACATTATCTCCATATACGACTTATTATACCCAAGCATACCCTTTGATATACCCTAAGGGTCTTAAGGAATAAGTCAAAGTATAACTCATCATACACAAGATACTATGATGATCTCAAGTCCAAGAATTACTTGTCTTACTATCACTATAAGAATTCCTATTGACGAGAAAATAAAACTCCATTAGGTATTCCTTAGCGAGCCACGTTCGATGAACTTATTCTCTAATAAGCACCTACATACTTGCTTTAGTGTCTCCACACAAAATGATCGTGAGATCAATCATCCTCATCCAATGAGCAAGCAGCGTATGTACCCGATCTATCCTGATTCACTAATCCCCAATTTAGTAATCCAACGATTGGGAACTATTTTAGTTTTAAGCTTTCTAAGAATTTAGATCTCATTAGAATGATCATCATCATTATTCTAAAAGCATTGCTTAAAACTATGGGTTTATCACATATTATAAAAGCGACATCATGTAGATAATTAAAAGCCTTTAATAAATTAATACTTTTTATTAATAAATGAATAAGATTGTTACAAAAGTATATGCTTTATCATCAAACATGATTGGCTTG